>JAQQZR010000008.1:3065087-3081622 GCA_030068235.1 Notoglanidium macrostoma
GTGTGTGTTTGTGTGTGTGTGGTGTGTGTGTGTGTGTGTGTGTGTGTGTGTGCGTGTGTGTGTGTGTGTGTGTGTGTGTGTAGCTGAGTGCTAAGCTACAGGAGTATGAGAATGGAGCGATGGAGAAAGTGGCTGAACTCGAGCAGCAGCTCATGCAGGTCACTAAAGAGTCAGCGATACTCAAGGTACTTTACAGCTTCCTCTCTCTCTCTCTCTCTCTCTGTCTGTCTGTCTGTCACAATGTCTCTCACGCTCTCTCTGTGTCTGTTTCTCTCCCTCTATCTTTCTCACTCTCACTCTCTCTCTCTCTGTCTATCTGTCTCTCTCTATCTATTTCTGTCTCTCTTTCTCACCTCTCTCTTTTTGAGAGAGTGAGGTAAAGCTCAACCCCTACGGGTCGGTTGGGGGGGGGTTGAGTTTTACCTCACTCTCTCACAGCATAACATTGCTACATCTTCTCTTCCTCCTCTCACATTTCTGTGTCTCTGGTGTGAGCAGGAGAGCTTGCGGGAGTCGTGTGCTCAGGTCAGCGCCTTGCAGCAGCGTGAGCGTGAGCGAGAGATCCAGAGAGAGCGAGAGAAGGAGCAGGAGCGGATATCCCAACCTTATCTAGGAAGAGAGAAGAGCAGAGACTCTGAGGAGAAGAGGGACAGCAAGCTGGAGGTAAAACTGCGGGAGCTGCGGGACAAAGGTTTGGTGCGGCTCGAGAAGACAGCCTCGGGATCTCTGGACATCGAGGTGATCCCTGTGACTGTGGTGCAGACCGTTGCTGTTGGTGTCACTGAAACAGGTATGAAGCAGATCACACACTCATTCACCGTCGAGCTTTCTGGCTTTGATTCTAGTCATTATTGTACGCACTTTATAAATATTCTCGTTTTCATTCGTTCGGTAGAGCTTATCTTTTTTTTTTTTCAAATCCAAAACTTGCTTCATTTCCTGTTTAACTTCATGACTACAGACTCAGCACCGGCCAATCAGGCTGCTCCCTCGGCAGCTCCTCCCCCTCCTCCTCCTCCTCCTCCACTACCCGGTGAGGCAACTCCTCCTGTCACTTCTGTTGTGCCTCCACCTCCACCACCACCTCCACCTCCTCCAGGGTGTGGTGTCCCACCTCCACCACCACCTCCTCCGCCTCCAGGTGGGGGCCCGCCTCCTCCTCCGCCCCCTCCTGGATGTGGCCCGCCTCCTCCTCCTGGAGCGCCTCCTGCACCAGGGGCTGAAGCAGGTACAGACGATATTGATCGCGCTCAGCATTACACACGATCGAAGATGGCAATCCCTCTCTCACACACACACACACACACACACACACACACACACGCGCATGAATAATCAGTGTTTTTGCGTTTTCCTGCAAAAGTGAAAAGCAGAAAGCCGATCCAGACGAAGTTCCGCATGCCACAGCTCAACTGGCAGGCTCTGAAACCCAACCAGGTGGAAGGAACAGTGTTTAAAGAGCTGGATGATGAGCATCTGCTGCAGGTGAGGCAAAAACAGCACTTACAACTTTTAATATTTGAATGTAAAACAATTATGCGTATAAAAATGATATTTTAAATACTATTTATATTAGCAAAAAGATTTTTTTCCGATTCTCTAGAACGAGGATGATTATTAAATATGAATAAATAATAAATTAATAACAATTATGCCAATATCTGTTTGTTTGTTTGTTTGTTTATTTATTTATTTGAAAGGTTGATCTTTAATTGTATTATCAACAATATTATTAAAAGTCACACTACTAATAATATAATGTTCGTATATTATTATAGCATTATTTGTCTAAAATTCACCTGTTAAAACAATATTTTTAATAATTTTCTTATGTAAAAATGATTTCAATAGTGTTCGTTTCAACAGGCCAACATATTCATGATTTGAGTAATACGAATATTTGCTTTTACACGTAAATATTAATAAACATCCTTAACGACCAATAATATTAATTTTAGCCTAATAATGATGGAATTATTTCGAATAAATTCCTATTCGTGTTAATTAAGAAAAAAAATATATATTTATTTTCAATCCTCATATTAAAATATTATCATTAATAATAGTCGGTAATAATAAATAATAATAAAATGCGGTTGATCAGTGGATCAGTGGATCTTAGCTTAGTAAAGTGGTTCTACTTTGAACCCTTTTTTAGTTTTTAATCTGTGTGTGTGTGTGTGCGTGTGCGTTATGCTGATATTTATTGCTCTGTGTGTTTCCCACTCACAGGAGTTGGACATGGACATGTTTGCGGAGCGGTTTAAGACGAAGGCTCAGGGTCTTCCTACTGATCTCTCCAAGCTGAAGGTGAAAGCTCAGAAAGCTCCCAGTAAAGTTTCTCTCCTGGAGGCCAACAAGGCCAAGAACCTGGCAATCACCCTGCGTAAGGCAGGCATGAGTCCCGCTAATATCTGCACCGCCATCCAGAAGTACGTACAGCACCATAATGATCTACCTCAGTGTTTAACCCGTTCTGAAAGGGTTCAAACGGGACTTCACAAAAATAATTGTTATTTTTAGTTCTAGTCCAGTCTTGGAATATTGGTAACAAAATGTTTTCGATTTAATGTGCAGTAAATCTTATATTCTCAACCCAGTCTTGACTCCATAACTTTCTCCTTCTTCAGTTATGATCAGCAGGCCCTGAGCCTGGACTTCCTGGAGTTGCTGGAGCGCTTCATCCCGTCCGATTACGAGATGAAGCTGCTGCAGAACTACGTGAAAGAGGGACGTCCTCTGGAGGACCTCTCCGAGGAGGACCACTTTATCATGAGCTTCGGTAAAATCCCGCGCCTCGCTCAGCGAATCAGCACGCTCACCTTCATGGGCAACTTCCCCGAGACGGTCAAACGCCTGCAGCCGGTCAGTACGGCAGCGCTAAATGTGCGATTCATAATAAATGGGTATTCAAAGTGTGATGAAGTCAGGTATAACTTCTCATCCTTGTTACCGTAGCAACTGAACTCCATCATCGCGGCCTCCGTGTCCCTGAAGTCTTCCACCAAGCTGAAAAAGATCTTAGAGGTCAGTGAGCTGATGGAGCTGTCACTAAAAATGTTTCATGCCTCCTCTACCCTGGGCTTCTACATGCTGTATTTTAGATCATTAGCTACACGATTGAAGGAACAGTTGAATCAAAAACCAAGCTGATGTGCTTTGAGTTGATCCTCGCCTTGTAGAAGCAAAAGAAACAGGTTAAAACCATAAAAATGTGTAATTTATTAGAATGACGACATGCAAACAACACGACAGACAATGTATTGATACTAGTAATAATAACGATCGAACAATAGTTTTATATACAAAATATAGACAATATATTATTCTATACTGTAATTATTTTATTGTTATCTTTTTGACATGATCACTGACATGGTGAAGTTTATTTATGGAAGAATCTCCAGCACCAGTACGTTTTATTCCTTACTTGTACAAAAAAACCCCAAACAAACAGACAAATGATGATGGCTGAAGGGAAGTACAACACCAGTGTTGAGGCTGAAAGACCGCATTTAGACTTGGTATTAAAATGCGTCTTGGGCGATCTGATCACAACTGGATAGCGCTAAATAAAAGTGTAAACGACCTCCAAGACGCAATCGCTCAAACCGCTTGTCGAGGTGGTCTGGGACGCATTTAACCACATACCTTCTGTAGTGTAAACGCTAAAGAGATTGAACAAAAGTGGTCAGCTGGACACCTTGGAGACGCATGATAAACACGGGTGTAAACGGCGATGTGTCTCGGCGGTCCATTTGTGACCTGAATGCTCAAGACGCAAACAGGGCCTATGCAGCTTTCTGCCAACACTAGCTGTAACTTTTTCATCCATTGTTGACGAGGAGAAATTTGTACTTGAGGTTTTACTGAAGATCAATTTTCTTCTAAATATGTCTCCTGCAGATCATTCTGGCTTTTGGGAACTACATGAACAGCAGTAAGAGAGGAGCGGCTTTTGGTTTCCGTTTGCAGAGTCTCGATCTGGTGAGTTCTTGACCATCGATCAGCATTATGGCATAATCCTGGAAATGTTTCTGGATACTGCTTTTTAGATATATATATCTCATACAGTGTTTCTCAACACATATTCAAAAACAAGAACCGGCTTAAACGGGACAGAGTGGACGTTTGGGCTTTGAGCTCAGTTTTCACGAGCCTGACAGATGACTGGATTAAATATCATGAGCTTTTTATGTCAAGTGAATTTCAGTGAAAACAACAAAAGGCTTATTTACTATCTGGGATATTGGCATAAGAAATAAGAAATATTAGTGTGACTATGAAGCAATTATACTAGTGTTATCAAGACCGCTACTTTTGTCCAGCTTCATCTCCTGCAGCTTTTGACATATTAACCCCAAACCAACTTCAACTCGTCCATCCTTTGCCCAAACGACGAGCTCGTATAGAAAAACTTTGGAAAGAAACACTCATTCTCTCATTTTTCTGTCATTATTTTTGCCCCATAAGAATATATAGAGTTTCAAAATCAAAGTCTTCCTGCTTGTCTTTTACTTGTTTTTCATCCATCCGTTTTTCTCCCATTGGCAGCAATGCAGTTTTGTCCCCATAGGAATGCACTAACCATGAGAAGCCAAGCGGTCCCTTTCAGTCACCATTCATCCAACAGCCATTAAACGTCATTTCTTAGCTTAAACCAACTCACCTAACACACACATCCATCCATCATGAGCTGCACTCATCTATTTTTGTTCATCACATTCATATTGTCTTCAGGAAATGCACTTGTTTAATTATTACTATGAGCTAATATTCAAGACATTTGTTTTACTCAGAGACTGCTGGGTGTTAAATACGATGTCAGTGTGTCAAAGTAACAAAATATCTTAAAATCAGCATGTATTAACTTGTAATCGAGTAATTAAAAAAAAAGCTGATACTATATACGCCAAAGCGTATTCGAATGAATACTGAATAAAAAATGATTGTACTTTCGTTTTTAAAAAAAAAAAAAAAAACAGTGGCTGAATGAATAAATGCAATCTTATTTTGCTCTCTCTCTTTCTCTGGTCTTCGCCAGCTATTAGACACGAAGTCCACCGATCGCTCTCAGACTCTCCTGCACTTCATAGCTAACATGGTGCAAGAGAAATACCCCGAGCTGACCTCCTTCCACACCGAGCTGCACTTCATCGACAAGGCTGCACTGGGTACGAGCTCCTTCACACATGCACACACACCTGAACACACACCACCCTGCAGCCTAACCATGTGAATAATAACCCGCGAGATTGATTCTAATTCAATTTTATTCAACTTTACTGCTGTTTTTATAACAAGCGCTTGGATGGGACGCGTTATGAAATGGGCGACGTGTTATAGAAATCCATTTCTCTCTTTGTCTCAGTGTCCCTGGATGGCGTCCTGCAGGACGTGCGCTCTTTAGAGAGAGGGATGGAGGGAACCAAGAAGGAGTTCATGGTGCAGGATGACATCACGGCGCTGAAAGAGTTCGTTAAGGTCAACAGCACGCTGCTGGACTCGCTCGTTAAGGACGGAAAGGCGGCGCAGGTGAGGACACACACACACGCCGACACATACTTCTTATGGTACGCTCGTTTCTACGTACTCTATACATCAATCCGTTGAGCTGTAATCTAATTCACTCTGTTGTTCCGCATCCTTTCCACTAGGAGGCGTACGTTTCAGTAGTGGAGTATTTTGGAGAGAATCCGAAGACCACGCAGCCGTCCATGTTCTTCCCTCTGTTTGTCAGATTCGTTAAAGCCTACAAGGTAAGAGACTGTTATGTTGTAATAACGTGAAGCAAAATCATTTCTTTGCAGTGTGTTTATAAACAAAGATTGTTAGAAGTGTTCTCGATACGAACAAAATAATTGCCTGTATCCGCCACGTGAGTTTTTTGCATCTATTTTCTATGCAAATCCTATGAAGTCCAGAGAAAATCAAGAAGGGGGCGGGGCTTACGATATCAACATTGTCTGCTTGCTTGCATGAATAATCCGTTTATTTTTAATCTTAGGTTATGAATGTGTGATTTCTAGGCATGTCGTAAAATAGCAATATATCGATTGTTGATCTGAATGTTATTTTATCAATGTGTTTTGGAGGCATTGATGTATTAGACTTATCCAAAGTTTAAATTAGCCCCCTGATATACACGTTTCCAATTCATTCACTTGGCCTTCTGGGTAGGTTTAGAGAATCCTCTGTGCAATCCCCTTGTTCACAATGACACGTGGACACGTGAATGAAGAAAAAGTTCAAGATGGGTTTTGAAGGGATCAGTGGATTTGGGGAGGTTTTGCTGCACAGAGAGCTAGCAGGTAGCGGTCACGTGCTTTTAAAACAAAAACTACGCATTGGATTCTGGGAAAAGTGAGGCGGGCCCTTTAATGAAGTCTGGAATAATAGCCTTCAGACACCACAAGGGGGCAATCTGAAGTTTATACACAATCTGACCTGACAACTTAAGCTCGTCCATAATCAGGCAGGCGAATACAGCTGCATCTCCTTATACGACACTGAATACTGATAAGCCTTTGCAACTTTGATCAGTAAGGGCTCATCTATGCATTTATCCCTTTTTATTTCGATCTCAAAAAGGCTGATTTATATCAGTAATCATCGGGAAAATGATCTGATCATCGATTCATGAAAAAGACCTCGATCCCAAGCCTGGTCCGACCAATCAGAATCGAGAAGTGAACATCACTGTAGTATAAAAAGTATATTGTTTACAATGCCAAAGTGCGTAATGACTTAGTTTTCTGGAACAAACAGAACTCATATTTGAAGATGGTGGATATTTAGTAAGCTGTTACTGTGAACTGGTATCTATTTTATCTTAGTGGGAAAATACACGCTGCGTTATCATTTTTTAAAGCGTTAAATAAATTCATTCATTTAAACATTCAAAATATAGACTTGTTCTGTAGGTAAAGAAGCGAGAATAAAAAGCAAGTGTGTTCATGCTTACGCGCCTCTGTCCATGCCAGAAAGCGGAGCAGGATAACGAGCAGAAGAAGAAGCAGGAGATGGCGGCTGAAGAGCAGGCCACGCCCTCGCCGAAGAAGAAAGAAGCGACTCCGCAGAAGGTCAGACTCGCATCTCCGGCTTTTCCTCCGATCCTGCTTTAAGTCTTTCCACGGAATTGGTCTAATTGGAGGGCTGGTTGCGTTTTGCTGATCTGGTGTTACCTTTTGGTGTTGTTCAGGGTCCCATGATGCCCAAGATGCCACAGATGGATCTGATAGCGGAGCTGAAGAAGAGGCAGGTGAAGCCGCAGGTCACCGATGGAGCCATCGAGGACATCATTACAGGTATCGATGAGCTACAGGAGCATTTCTTACAAACTATCATGTATACACTTTTAATTGGCTTTTTAATTAGGTCACGACTATTAAATAATGTTTGTATCGGAAATTTACATCCTGTGTGTGTGCGCGTGTGCAATTTTGTCTCATCAGACTTGAGAAATTCCCCATACCGGCGAGCGGACGGCCGAAGACCAGCACAGCGGCAAGAGAATTAACATTCACCCGTGGAAACTAGGATGTTCATCTAAACAGTGTTATAATTTGTATTAGACTTATTCCATACTGAAGACATGCAGACACCAAATACGCCCACGCAACCGATATGGTGCACACGGTTACACACAGATACACAAATTACACACTAACAGAGATACACCATACACACACACTCTGTCTTACTTATCACTTTTTTTTTATTTACTTTTAAACACGTGTACATAAAAACTGGCTAAGAATCATTTTATATCCTCTACCTTGCTACTTTTGGATTTACTAGGGCTAGTGTAACTTTTGCTAAGTATTTGTAAAAAAAAGAAGAAAAGTATTTTTAAAAAGATCAATGTAACTAAAGTCAAAGTAGCCGTGAATGTCTATTTTAAACCATTAAAAAAAAAGCTACGTTCAATAATAAATTGTTTAAATGTGGCGTTCTTTTACCGCGCACAAAGCTACTAAGGTTGGCTGGGGAAATGTTAATGATCGCCACGTGCTAACCATTACAGAGAACGCAAGGAACCGTAAAGGAACCGGAATAGCACACGGATACTAACAAATGGAGCTTACAATGAGTAATGCAACTGTACAGGGCATGAGTGCGACTTTGAAGACTCTAAAATATGAAACATATTTTGTTTGTTTGTTTACACTTTTTTGTTTACTACATAATTCAGTACATGTGTTGCTTCATAGTTTGATGTATTCAGTATTGTTTTACAATGTAGAAAACAAACAAACAAAAAAAAAAGAGCAAAACCTATGAAAGAGAAGGCGTGTGCAAACTTTTGGCTGGTAGTGTGTACGTATGGCATAAGCGTACCCAGATGGAGTACTCAAAATGGTCAGAATGTTGAGTTTGCAACGCGGCGCTGCGCTGCGCTTCTTCTCACCCTCATTGGTCGCCATCTTGGCTATGTAACGGAAGGAGCGGGACCACCTACCTATTTTCAGCCAGTTCGAACAGGGTATGTCGTAAAAAAAAATGTCGTAATTTCCACGTTGCATGAAATATCGATGCACACAAGCAAAGAAAATAAAAAAAACTTAAATTTTTATCAGGTGAGCAAAAAAAAAAAAAAAAAAAAAAAAAGCCTGCAGCTCTTTTTGGCGAGTGACGATCTTGGTCAAATGTTGCGACCATCATTTCCGGTAATCACGCCATTGATCGGCAGGTCAAAATTCACGCATTATGCATGTAATTACATAGTGTGCGCAGTGTTCTACATGGAATTACATGAAGTGAACACAGCAATAGTTTACATTTCAGTCTCAAATTTAAGCCCTATGTAATATGTAAGCTCTATGTGACTTGAAGTGGAAATTCGCACTCTGGAATAAGAATATAAAAGTGACTGAGATGTTCTGGACGAAGAGCCAAGATCCTCTACACGTGCTTACGATCTTGACAAACATTGCAGGACGTTCTCTCCAAGGAAGGTTACACGAAATAACAATAATAAAAATGGCGGGGGTGCCAATAATTTTGAAACGAGCCGACAGGAGTAGAACCTGATGTGATCTATATATTTTATAACTACCTCCAACTTCTAGTATATCCTATGAGCAGCTTTACTATCCTGTGAGTTGTAATATTTGGCATAGGATTGTAACCCAATCCCGAATACACCAACATTTCATTTGTAATAGATAAAAAAAAAGATAAAAATATTTAGCAAAAAGATTTCCGCCGTCCCTCTCGAGTCACCTTTCTTCTGAGCCTAAAAAAAAAACCCCCCGAAAAACCCTCCTTTTCATGTGTACAGATACGTTAAAACACGGAGAGGCGGTAAAAGTGAAATAAAACTCCAGATGAAATTTCAAAGACGCGAATAAAAAGGCACTGAAACGTCGTTGTAGAAGAGAGCTGGAGTTTATTAGACACACCACCACAGCAAGTATGTACAAAATAATTTCAGCTCTCCGGATTCCTCGTACAGCAGGGCAGGAGGATGGGGGGGAGGGGTAAAGTTTCACGGTTCTCACAAAGTTATTTGTCGTTGGCATCCACACCGATAAATTAGCATCATCTTTTCATCAGTATAGGCATCTATATTTATACATTGATAGATTATTTATATAGAGATCTATATTTCTTATAGAGGTGTCGGTTATATCGCACTACTCTAGAGATGGGAGGGTCACGCTACGGACTCTGCGCCGTGATTGGTGGCTGAATCCTTCTGTGACACACACACTCGGCGACTGTCAATCAAATCTGGTTACCACGTCACCACAGATTACAGTAAGACTGGACATGCCTTTGCCACGAACATATCTGAAGTATAAAAAAGTCACTTTTTCCTACTTTTAACTCTAAACTTAATTTTTTTTTTCTTAAATTACATCTGTGCCTTTCTATAGTCTCTCTCTCTTTTTTTTTCTTTTGATAAAACATGTAGACAACTTTATTCATTTATTCATTTTATTTGATTTTTTTTAAACAATGGCACCGTGCGACTGCTTTTATAATATACATGCATTGCTAGTTATTTTAATAAATACCTTAGAACTCCATCTTCTTAAATAAAACGCTTTTTTTTGATTCTCGGACGTAACGTGTTTTTTTTTTTTTTTTTCAAATTTTTTTTTTTATGTATAACTCTAAGAATGATGCTTTATATTTACATAATATCGACTATTTTTAGTCCAGATTTGTTTGATGCCAAGATTTCCAAACATCCACATGTCAAGTAAAAGCTTCCTAAAAGGGATGACATTAGAATAAGGTAAAATAATCTACACGTCATTATGTTTTTCATGTGCTTTCAGTTCTATTGCAAGTGTGCTCTTTGTTAGCTTAAAGAACATAACCCTACATTGGCTAGGCATAACCGTTAGCAAATTCTCTTTCACCACCAAATGATACACGCATGCAGTTCGTTGCGCACTGCAAGTGTAGCGCAGTACCAGAAAACGCATACATTTTAGGTTTTGCTCTTTACAGTTCAGGGTTTACAGTAAGTGCAGAGAGAACGCTCGACCCGATCTCACAGTTTCAACAGTCACACTGACTCTGTTTTCGTTTGGTGGGTTGGTCTCGGATTCCTCCATTTCCAGAACATTTTCACACGCAAGAACTAATATAAAATCCGTATTAACAAAACCGCTAATTGCACAATCTAAAATGATAGCAACTCTATATTACATAGAATTCATACTGTACATTTAGGTCAAACTCAATATATAAAATGTTTTTCTCGTGAATAAATAATAAAGGTAGTGTGATGTGAAATTTGCAATTATACATATATTTATATATATATATATATATATATATATATTAAAAAAAAAAAGGCAAAAGAAAAAAGCTGTACAAAACAATTTCAGTTAATATAAAAGAAAAACCACGATAAAGGCTTGCATCATTTGTTTTGTTTTGTTTAGGGACAAAAAAAAACAAACTAAAGAACTATGGTACATATTACATTCGTTCTGAATTAAAGCTAAAGATAATCAACGATAAGATGTTACAATGCAAATTGTGATTCCCCCCCCCCTAACATGGTTTATTCATTGTCTAGAACTTTGGGACTTGAGACCTCCTTCAGCTCTCCATGGTTTAAGGATGGTTTAACTCCTCCATTAGCACTACTCTTTAATCCACGGATATATAAAGTGTGTGGATGGCGCAGATGTAATGGTCAGAGCTACACTTTTAGAAGTAGTCATGCTGCAAGCACAGCACTCGGAATTATGAGGGTACTGGGAATCACCACTACATAAATGAACTGAACGTGTATTCTTCCAAGCTGCACTGGTGCCATTTACATCATTCTTGTGCTGTGAACATTCTGACTAAGGATTCAACATTTTTACAGTTTTACTTTGTCAATTCTGGGCTGTCGATTTTTTCTTCGGTGCTTCATACAAACCCGAATAAACTAAAAGCATGCACATTCAATGCCAAAACCAAAAAATTAACCTTGTTTCCCTTCAGATGTTTTGATTTCCATCTGCATGCGGATATCTTTGCCGGGTTTTTTTTTTTTTTGCTTGAAACCTGTCAAAAAAATGAACGGCAGCGAAGAAGTGAAGATCCAGTGCCTTTAACGATGACATAAAAGCCACCTGCCAATCAAACAATTCGTTCCACTTATCCTGTCAGCCTCACTAAAGGCCACAAATCAAGAGCTCTCTCTCAAGAAAAAGCTGCACGCAGTAAGACAAATCTGCTACAGAAAGCAAAGCTTTGTTTCTTCTTTCTTTCCCAAAGAAATGGCAAAAGCATTCGCCTAGTGCCAGCCTGAGCCGAAGCCAGAAGAGCCAGATTGGTTTCCGGTAATTACGTTGATTTCCCTTGTGGAACAGAAATCCTTCCAAAGCTGACGTTTTGCACCAAATTCTCGGTAAAAAAAATGCAAGCGCGTGTGCTAATCTCTCCTCCGGCACCCTGCTGCTCTCACGGGCCCTGCTCTCAGGCCATTGTTTTCATCTTCGCGCCGAGACAAATCCATTTCCAACACTTGTTCTGTCAAACACCTAGGAAGAAAATCTGTATTCTCTTAATACTCTCCGTTTCCTATCAATTTCTCTGAAAGCAAGACAAAAAAAAACGTGTCCATGACACATTTGGTGTTGCCCCTGGCAAGTCAAGGGGCTTATGCGGTATTGAGTCATGAGATTAAGAGCAGCTAAAAGTCGTCCTAATGGACCAATCCAACCTTTTGATTACTTCTTCCAAAGTGGCCTGTTTTGACCATCCTTTGGAAAAAGCTCTTGAACATGAGCTGCTCTTTGGGTCCTTTTACAATTCAACAAGCTAGTTCTCCAAACACTGCACCAATCCTCCCTTGTATGAACAAGTGACTGATTTACGTGATCAAGAGTGGCTAAAAGTTGTCCAAATGGACCGCCTGGTCCAATTGTTTGATTGCTTCTACCAAGGAGGTCGGTTTTGACCCAACTCAACAGAACGTGCCGGAACATGAGCTTCACATGAAGCGTTTTATATTTCTGGCTCATTAGAATGATCTATAGTTGTCCCCTATAGATGTACAGTTGGCAAGTTGTCCAAATCCTCCCTTGGATGAATGTCTGCTTTTCTACACTGTTTTATAAAAACGGAGCTTCGCATTGTGCATTGTGGCAGTGCCCAAGGGTTAAACAATATATCGTATGCCAATCTTGTGCTGATTGTCGGACACGATCATTGTACTTTATGCTTTGAAAAAAAAAAAAACCATGATGTTTGAGAAGGTCCTTCCTTTTAGTCTGCTTAGACTTTGCTGGTTGTGCTTTTATGGAGCATCTACACCTCCATCACTGATTAATGTGCCTTAAATTACCTTTGGACTTTCGGACAGTTCTCCGTAAGCAATTTAGCCAACTGCGACTTTCTCAACCTCCTTATTGGATTCTAAGTCTGTAAATAGCGAGTGTCCTCCTACATCCCACAACCCATCTGTCGCACTTGTAACTTCGTGCCAGGTTTGAAGAAATATGGAAATAAGACAAATTAGCCATATGAATAGTCATTCTGTTTCTGTGTGCATATAACAAGGACTATAGAATTTGAAGCAAACACTGTTTTCCTTTTACATATTGGCATTCCCATTAGTTTAAAAAGATGATAGCACCAGTTTCAGTTATTTGTGTTCACCAAGCCACCATTAATGCAAATGTAGTTCCAAAGGTAGCCCAGCAGTCCTTAAGGTGTAATTAAGTACTTTAATAATAATGTTCCTCTACAATTATCTTTCTCCAACTAAAGTTAAAAAGACATACCGCTAAAAGTACCTCATCGGGTATCACTGTTCTGAGTGCAGTATTTTATCTGTTCTGTTATTACCCAGAGAAACCATCCCAGAACACAAAATGTTGATTATACAGTTTTGTTTTGTTGTTTTTCTCACATTATGCCATTTTAAATATTAAGATGATAAAAATCTGAACACACATTGACTACTACTGGACTCACTTTTAGATTATTGCAACTCTACCTTCAATCACGCATGTTCACAGTCTAGCTAATTACACTTGATAAAAATCTACCAGACACCACTAGGTCTGTGAAAGGTGAGATTTGGCAGATGGATGACTGTGTTTGGGGTAAAGAGTCCTTTCTCCGGCTTGACGTGGGTACTATTGTGCTGGCCTACTGACATGATGGAGAGCTAAGCTGGAACATGGAGGGGATCCAAACCCATCTGTGGGCTTCTTGAGGGAAACTGGCAGTACTTTCAGGGTTCTGGAGGATGCAGATGGGAGAAGAATAAACCCATAATAAATGAGAGATGGTAGGCTGTGTGTGTGGGCTGTAGCCTGCATCATTCCTCCAGGCTCCTTCGAGGGTTCAGCCAAGATGGAGGAGGAGATTCTACATGACTAATAAGTTTTTAAACTCTATAAATACAAGGTGTCTCTGTTGTTCTTTCACCTTTATGTGGATATCCTTTTGCATGGATGTTCTTCCTCGTCCCAGTACCTCACTCACCATTAGTGGCTGGAACAGTATGGGGCACAACATCATTTCCTTTCTTCTTGTTTGTAGTACTGTTGCCAATCAAGAGGTTTGGGTCATGGGATGAGCCAGCAGACACAGGAGAAGGGGTTGAGGCTGAGGAAGAGGAGCTTGAAGAGGATAAAGAGTGGCTGTTGGAGAGTGAAGGGGGAGGTTTTGAAGAGTTGGTGCTCTTTTCTCGGAGGAGCCGGCGTTGCTTGAGGCTGGTGGCAAGCAGCAGGGCCTCAGTTGAGAGGGTGGCAAGGAGGGCTTTGGTCTGGCCAGAGGAGGAGAACGGACCCTCTTGGTGGTTATGACAAAGCCCAGAAGGTAGATGGCCAGAGAAGCTAGCAGCCCGGGTGCT
This sequence comes from Notoglanidium macrostoma, assembly GCA_030068235.1. NCBI lineage: Eukaryota > Metazoa > Chordata > Actinopteri > Siluriformes > Auchenoglanididae > Notoglanidium > Notoglanidium macrostoma. Next base: position 3,079,411 of record JAQQZR010000008.1, read on the forward strand.
GGGGAAGAGAAACAACTCCCTCTAGGGACAGCAAGTTGGGAAAGTGTCAAGCAGAGAAGACAGAAAGAGAGAAGATAGTGAGGAGGATGAATACGATTCTTTATGAAGTGAATAAGTTTGACCGGGGAAGCCTTTCTTGGTCATCCATTTTAAGCAATCGACCTCACATGCTCATGGAGGGCCTGGGTAGGGTTTCGGTCAGGGATCCTAGTTTTCTCACCGACACACATCTAGGAATGGGAGACTACGAGATGTGTGCACAAGGCCGAGGAGACTCCAAGGAGGATGATGAAGAGGAAGAAGAGGAGAGGGAGATGGGGTCAGGTCATGTTAAGTCGTGTCTCTTCTCACTGGGGTCATGAGGTCACAGGTCAGGGATGTCAGTTTGGCGATGTCAGTTTTAGCATCGTCCCACGGAGAGGATGAGAGTTGGGCAGGTTGGAAGGATGAAAAAGGGAGGGGAAAGATCAGAGGGATGGAGGGATGAAAACAGAAGACACTCATTAGTTGAGCATGCATGATGCCAGGCAATGATGTACAATATATAACTCCGACATTCACACAAGTAACAAAGCAAAAATTCATTTTCTAGGTATGTGAGCAACAGGGAACAGTGATTTCATCTACATCAGCAAATGATAAAGTAACAATGTGACATTTAAACTATGAATTTCTTAATCCTATGCAAATTAGGTATGACCCAATAAAACCAAACACGTGGCTTGAGTGATTCCTCAGACCAATCCTTTGGTGCGTTTCTTCAGTTCTCCGGTCACAACTTTACGTCCTACTTGTAATTAGTTCACATTTACAGTTTGATGTGCAAAAATGGAAACTGTGGTTTCATCTTAACCTGTCGTCCATGACTTCTCTTTACATATGTATGGAGAAATTATTAAGAAAAATAAAGCTTGGGTTGTTGGTGCTTCTAGTGAGTGTACATAGCTAGTACGGTTAGCTGGCTTTGCTAATCTTCCAAGATTAGCAAACTTAAATACTTTTTCTAATGTGGTGTGTATACATTGTACAGTGGGAGGTAGGCTATACATTATGGTTATTAATGTTTCTCATCAGAAAAAAAAAAGTGACACACTACAAGAGATATAAGCAACTTGTCATGTATTAGCATGAGCATAGGTTTGGATCGAATTCACTTCAGAATGGTAACATTTTAAGACTGGCATTGTAAAAAGACTGCAAAAGTAAAAGGTGCCGTTCATGGTGTTAAGGTTGATCCAATCAATTATTACACACATACACACAAACACAAACTTTTATATCACAGAATTTAGTCATAAGCAGAGTAAATTATCATGAACATTGGTGTGGTAATATTACAGTAGTAGTGGGAATAGCATGTGTGCTTTATTTTATTTGATTGTTATTAGTTTTAATTGAGCCCCTTGATGCCCAATTTAGGAAAATATTGAATCATTTATCATGGGTCAGACTTAAAAAAAAAATAGTGTGAGAATCCTAATTAGATGTTTCCCATATAGAGACCAGGATATCTGTCCCCAGGACACTTCATGAGAATCCTGTCTGCACTAACACATGATCAATCTCTCAAAACACACACCTCATATTAGGTTTCTTCATTTCCCCCCCTCAAAACATAAGCATGTACTAACCTTCATACACACTATATACACACTCATGCACAAAAATACAAAGGATGTTTGCATGTAAATATTTGTGAAAGTTTTTGACATGTGGGTCTTTGCGTTCAAGAGGAAATGTATTATAGCCTCGTCAGCACCTTGCAGTGCAGATGGTAAATTAGTGTACAAGTCTTAGATCTGAAGGTGAAGCAGATGGTGCCTTGAGCAAGAGAGAGAGACAGAGAGAGAGAGTGAGTGAGAGAGAGAGAAAGAAAGAGAGAGAGTGAAAGAGAGAGAGAGAGACAGAAAGAAAGAGAGAGAGGGTGAAAGAGAAAGAGAGAGACAGAAAAAGGGAGCATGAAAGAGAGAGTGAGAGAGAGAGAAAGAGAAAGAGAGAGCGTGAAAGAGAGTGAGAGAGAGAAAGAAAGAGAGAGAGAGTGAAAGAGAGAGAGAGACAGAAAGAGAGAGTGAGAGAGAGAGAAAGAGAGAGAGAGAGAGAGAGATAGCATGAAAGAGAGAGTGAGAGAGAGAGAAAGAAAGAGAGAGAGACAGAAAGAGGTAGGAGAGTGAGAGAGAGACAGAAAGAGAGTGAAAGAGAGAGACAGAAAGAG
>JAQQZR010000008.1:3086595-3099217 GCA_030068235.1 Notoglanidium macrostoma
CAAGAGAGCGAGACAGCGAGAAAGAGTGAGAGAGAGAGAATGCGAGCAAGAGAGTGAGAGAGAGAAAGAGTGAGAGACAGAGAGAGATCGAGAGAAAGAGCAAGAGACACAGAGAGTGAGAGAGCGAGCGATTGAGAGAGAGAGAGCGAGAGAGAGAGAGAGCGAGAGCGAGAGCGAGAGAGAGAGAGAGAGAGAATCATAGTGAGAGAGAGAGCGAGAGTGAGAGAGAGAGAGCGATAGAGAGAGAGATAGAGAGAGCGAGAGCGCGATAGAGAGCGAGAGCGAGCGCGATAGAGAGAGAGAGCGATAGAGAGAGAGCGAGAGTGAGAGAGCGAGAGCGCGAGAGAGAGAGAGAAAGAGAGAGAGAGAGATAGAGCGAGAGAGAGAGAGCGATAGAGAGAGAGATAGAGAGAGCGAGAGCACGATAGAGAGCGAGAGCGAGCGCGATAGAAAGAGAGAGCGATAGAGAGAGAGCGAAAGTGAGAGAGAGAGAGAGCGAGAGCGAGAGCGAGAGCGTGAGAGAGAGAGAGAGAGAGAGATAGAGCGAGAGAGAGAGAGAGACAGTGAGAGAGCGATAGAGCGAGAGAGAGAGAGACAGCGAGAGAGCGAGAGAGAGAGAGAGCGAGAGAGAGAGCGAGAGAGCAAGAGAGAGAGAGTGAGAGAGAGAGAGAGACAGCGAGAGAGCGAGAGAGAGAGAGAGAGAGCGAGAGAGCAAGAGAGAGAGAGTGAGAGAGAGAGAGAGAGAGAGAGAGAGAGAGAGAGACAGCAAGAGAGAGAGAGTGAAAGCATGCGAGAGAGGGAGAGACAGCGAGAGAGAGACAGTGAGAGAGAGTGAGCGAGAGAGAGAGAGAGAGAGAGACAGCAAGAGAGAGAGAGTGAGAGCATGCGAGAGAGGGAGAGACAGCGAGAGAGACAGTGAGAGAGAGAGAGCGAGAGAGAGAGAGAGAGAGAGAGAGAAGGATGGCAAGTGATGAGGAAAGAAGGGCAAAAGTGGGCTGGATGCAAAAATAACCTTGAGATGAAAGAGCAAGTGGGTGCGTATTTCAACACTTCATGGAGTGTACAGGCTACTGACAGAATGAGAGAGAGAGAGAGAGAGAGAGAGAGAGAGAGAGAGAGAATGAGAGAGAGGTCATGCTCTCCATTTCAAAGAGAATAATTAAAGGTTTATTTAATGAGACAAGACAAAGTTATGATCAGAGCCAATGTGTCTCTCTCTCCCTCTCTCCCTCTCTCTCTCTCTTTCCTTACACCTCTAGGGCTCCTGGTTCAATCCTGAACTCAGTGCAGAGTTTGCAATGTCCTCCATGTGGGTTTCCTTCACTTGCTCTGGCTTCCTCCCGCCTCCAAAACACCATGCCAGGTGGACGGTCTATGCTAAATTACCTCTAGGTGTGAATGAGTGCGTGAACGTGTGTGAATGAACAGGTATCTTGTTCAAGGTGTATACACACCTCTCTGCTAGCGTTCCTAGGATAGGCTCCGGACCCAGCATGACCCTGACCAGGGTACAGTGCTTACTGAAGGTGAATGAATGAATGAATGAATGAGGTTAGTTTTGATAAGAACCAGTAGTTGCATGTGTTAATCAGCATGACTTCCACCTCATGTGCTAGGCACCTACGATCTCTATTTCTTTCCAAGCTTTATTTTACTTCTGTAATGTCTCTGTGTACATTTAATGAGATATCGTATACGACAGAATACGATTTGTTTGCGCAATTTTGTTAAAGAAACAAAAAAAAGCCAGAAATAAGATTTGGCCAAAGACTGGCCCAAAGACGAAACACTATCAAGAGTGGAGTTTGCACCAAATCTACGTAGACTGGCTACGGGTCGAAGCCGTATAAGGAATGCATCGTGACCCCAAATCCATCTTGATTTGTTTCACTACCTTGCTCTGCACTCCACCTCCATTTCTCCCTTCACCTGTCTTCTTTTGTGAGACGTAGGCTTTTGAATTTACACTTAAAAAAAAGAAAAAAAAAGTCTTCTTTTGTCTGTCAGTCCTTTTGGGAGCCTCTAGTGTGGAAGTGCACTTCACAGTCCCTGTCTGACGTCGTCACTGCGCTTACAAAGATGTGCTGCTTATGGTTGTCAGAGAGCTCTCTCTCAGCCTCTCACACACATACACACACCCTGATCTCTCTTGGGTCACTGGTATAAAACTCGAGCTGCTTACAGAATTTGAATTTATAGCATAAGGCAATGATTTATCTGTGCAACTGTGCATAAAAATATTATAATCGTTATGATGGAGCTGCTTAAATGATGCATTCATCATTTGATGCCTATTAAAATTAAATTCACTTTATTTTTATATTGGCGCAATCTGCCTTGGCACATTAAATGAACCCCGTAACCGCTTAATACACAGTTATTAATCAGTACGCAATAGGGAAATATATGTAGTTATTCAAATAAGTCTGGAAGCACCAACTGGTCATGAATATGACCTCTAAAACTAAGACAACTCACTTTTCATTTCAAAATCTAACTATATAATGTATATATAATCCATCTCACACTGCCTAAAATTCCCATGATATGAATCCAAACCTTTGTCGCTGGCATACAAACTCTAACTGCCTAAAACTGTGAATAATTACTCCATTAAACATACGCGTGACACTATAATTACCGCTTATTTACAAGAGTTTAGGGGTTTAAGCTGATTTCATGTCAGATGAATATAAACCAGTTACTGAGGACAGGGGTCAGGGGTGAAAGGGCATACCTGCTGTTGTCCCTGGCTCTTGAGGAAGTCTTCTCTCTGTTTGCCGACTCTGCTCTTGTCCAGGCCGCTCTGCTGGAGGTGCTTCAGACGAGATATCGCCTTCCCACCACCGCTCTGACAGACAGAGAGTAAGGGCTTTTAAATGATTATTCTTTGAATTTATTAAAACGTCTGGTTTTCGGCATATTCAAGTGTGAAGCATGGCAGAAGTTGAAAGCGGAATAAAAAACAGGTAGTAATGCATATGCAATATGCACACACACACACACACACACACACACAGAGAAAATGGGTTCAGAAAATAATCCACTCTGCAGGAAAAGATAATAACAACAGATTTGCCTCTGTAATTGTTGCCGAGTGAAGGTTCTGAACGTTCTGTTCTTTCTCCCAGCTCAGACATTCAGAAGTGTGTTTCTGGGCAAACGTCGCTCTGCTTTTCCAAATGTCAGCACCTGCTGCACCTTAACAGACCCCCGAGAATCAACGTAACACTACGGTAATGATTCAAACCATAGAGTTATTAAGACAAAATGCAAAATTAGATTGTGTATTGTAGGCTTTTGCTTCTAAATATCATAGTCTATGTGATGTAGCATAATCTCGGTCATTGTGCCGGAAGTTACACTTATGCAAAATCTACTGCACCGATTTCCATGAAACCGGGCAGCAGGGTGTAGCATGGGCCAAGGAAGAAGCCATTACATTTTGGAGTCTGAGTCACAGGGTGGCTCAAGGAATTTAGTTTCTTTTTTTTCGAGATATGGCATTTGCAAGACTGCACTCAACAATGCCGTACATCTTAAAATCCAGTACAGTAGATGGCAGTAAAGTTTAATAGTGACAAAACATAGCCAGTGTAGAAATACAATGACTCCGTTGGAAATATATCTAGACATATAAAATAGCTGCGGTTCGCAGATTTGCATCTCCTAGAAGAGTCGACTCTTGCCCTTGGCGGAGACCCGCGTTCTCCGAGTGCTCTTCTAGTTCAAGCTGTTCATCATTTAAAGATTTAACCATACATGATGTCACTTTGAAAACAGTGATAATGAGTGTATGACTACCGCTGGAGGGCAGGTATTAAAATCTGTCACTGAAAGAAAACATTCTAAGCATTATTTGTAAAAGTCTGTCCAATTATGCTAAAGTGCAGAGCAGAGTGGTGAGGGCTGCATTTACTTTGAGATTTTGACGTGCTTTTTTTTATTGTTTAGGGTTTGTTTTTCTCCTCTCTTGTTAGCTCACCGGTACCTGTTCGTAGTGTATACAGTTCCTGTTTATGATCACACAGTGATTTTCATTTCTCATTTCATGTTTGTTGGTTTTTCGGTCTCTTGTTTCTCACCATCCATGTTATTCCGTTAGCCCAACGTCACGATCTTTTGTTATATCGCGTCATGCATTGGTGTCCTGTTTTTGAGGACTTCGGCCAATATAACGATATAACTAATCCCAAGAACATGGCAATTTTACATAACTTTCATAATTGGATGACTCGTTGGAACTTAATCCAGTACTGCGCTTGTTAAAAAGTACTCGCCATTTGTAGACGAAAGCGATCTTCACACCGTCTAGTTTGCTTAACGTTTCTCCATAATGAAACATGTAATAGGAGAGAATCTAGACGGTGTTATCCGTTACCCAGACAGGAGGTCACTGCAAAGCAGTAATAAGCAGAAAGAAAAAAGACCCGCGAGACCTTGAAGCATTTGACAGCAGATGAGAGGAAAAAAAGCAGAAAAAGAGTGAAGCTAAAGCAGTTTATTTTCATCACCAGACAGTTATGACTGTTCTTACAGAAAGTGAACAGCACAGAAGAGATGAAGTTCAGTTTAATCACCATTGTGTCAGAGAGATAGTGTGATGGAAAGAAGATAAAGGAGATAGAAGGACAGAAGGAGACAGGAGGCTCGCTATCGTGTCTCCTTATCACCTGAGAATCAATAGCCGAAAGCAGGACAAGGATAGAGTGTGTAAGAGCAAGAGACGCTAAGGGCTGAGCGTGTTCCTGAACCTTGAATGCATGGATGTTTATGGAGGGTTTAGGTGGAACAGGAGGTCTCTGGATCTCTCCTCTTCCTGAGCTCTTAATGGGAGCTACAGATGAAGGAGCAGTGCTAGTGGACTGTCCGGAATCCGTGTCCGGAATACCCTGAGGCCAGCTTGGGATGGTCTGAGTCCCAAAATCAAGCAGGCTGAGTTCCAGCTCTCGGATGGTCTCCTCCAGATTGTCCATCCGCCGAAAGGTGCTGTGTCTAATGTCCTCGTTGCGCTCCTTCACCCGGGATTGATCTTCTTCTCCATCATCTGTTACCTTCTCATCATCAATCTCAAACGATTCCTGGATTATCAGCTCTGTTTTCACTAATCTCGCTGGTTTCTTTGCTGTTGAAGGTGAATGTGAAGGTGATGATATAGAAGATTCAGTAATCATGCCTTTCTGGAGCTCCTTTATAGTCCTGTTCAAATCCAGTATCTCAGATTGTGTTTGATTGGTTGATGGTTGCTGTTTCAACAGCAACAGACGTGGACTCTTGACAATGTGGCTGCTGTAACTAAGACTTCCTGTGCTCCTGTCCCGTTGTGCCGAGTTGGAACCCTGTGTCGTGGTCCCTTTCACGGAGATCTCTGATGACGAGGTAGGACACTCGGTCAGGACAACGTGAGGGACGGATGAAGAGGGAGTCGTTTCCGGAAGCTGGGAATAGATAGCATGAATTACACCCTGCTTTCTGATTATCAATCCTTAAAGTAGCGTGAAGTTTTTTTTATAAGTGGGACGGAGTCAGTTTCTTACCTGTGTGTCTTGTTTTGGTCGGTGAAGACTTCCCCGGAACAACGTGAACTGCTGATATGGGAACATGCAGAGTGTGACAAGTCTAACACACACTTTAGCTGTAGGATTACATTCTATAAAAACATTTATAAAGGCATTTGTGTGTACGGGAATGTAGTTTTCGCCAACAATCTCTTGCACCCATGTGTCAGTGGGGTAGCAGAATATTCACAGGGTGTGGCTGCATCTTTAAAACATTATTATTGTGATGTTGCCCCATAAGACCATTACTACAACCGTAGCAAAGTGGGTACAAGCTAACACAAGCCATAGAGTAATGTGCTTACCCCCAACATCTTTCCCTAATTTAGTCCCACCCACCAGACGACTCTTTCCTGTAACACGAAGGAGGGCGAAGGCCTCCTTCACTTCAAATGTCCCAGAAGCAGCTACGTTCACAGGAAGAGGTCTCTTGAGTAAACAAAACCCTGGATTAATTTTTAAGCCAAAAGCAGGCCCATTCAGGCCCCTTTATAGCTGTACCCCTTGTTGTATGTGTGTATCTGTGTATGTGTGTGTGTGTGTGTGTTTCTTCTGATTGAGCTCAAACAGTTAGGAAGGGGAAGGGGGCAAAAAAAAGTATGTAAGAAAAAAGAAAACGCAAAGGGCCAACATTTTCAGCCAAGAGCAGCTTAATGAATTTACTCAGAGAGTGAGTCATCAGAGACAGATTCAGAGGCTTTAAAAAGGTCTAAAAGTCAAACTTTGTACTTGAGCAAATTCATCATCTAAATAACCTTTCTCATCTCTTCAAATAAACATTGCTGTATTGAGCCAGGCGGCTCCTTCGTATCATTTCACAAGCTTGTGCTGCCTTTGACCTATAACGAATGACTTCATTTGCACAGTGAGCAGTGAGAAGGCGAAGCTTTTTAAATGTTACTGAATCTTCATGGTAGAGTCCAGAAAAAAAGAGTTGATACCGATGATACAGTCCCTTCCAAAAGTATTGTGTAAAGTAGTGACGCAATTTCCGTAATTTTGCCTGTATACACCACCACAATGGATTTGAAAAGAAACCATCAAGATGCTGCAGTAAAGGGCTGGCAAGGGATGAAACTCAGCATTTGGTGACACCCATGGGCTCTAGACTTTAGGAGAGCTGGGGGGGGGCAGTGAGAGACTGAGAGGGAGGTAGAGGAGAGCTGGGGGGCAGGGAGGGGCTGAGAGTGGGGTAGAGGAGAGCTGGGGGGGCAGGGAGGGGCTGAGAGGAGGGTAGGGGAGAGCTGGGGGGCAGGGAGGGGCTGAGAGGAGGGTAGAGGAGAGCTGGGGGGCAGTGATTGGATAGCATTCTAGTGTTGTACAAGGCTAGCATACAAGCGTTTACACACCACAAACATGGCAACATGCAGAGCGTCCTGTACTTCTTCTCATACATATTCATTTGAGAAAGGATTAAACAAAATGTGAGAAGTCAGTGCAAAAAAAGGGGTGGCGAATTGGGAAATGTGATTAATTATATTAATTCCACTACGTCTTTCTCTCAAAACCAGGTGTAAATTAGTGCCATGGGTGTTGTGCTGTGGACCTGGAGGGTTTGTTTTTCCCTCAAAGATACTTTGATAGGATTTGTCATGCAGATCTGGCAACTCTTTTCACAGCACATACGTCCCAAGCCTATACACATTTTAATCACACAGGAACACAGTTTAATTACACACGTTTATATGAAATTTCTCATTCCGTATGCAGCATTTTCTTTTCATTAGAGTTAAACCGATATAAAGCCATATTAATGCCCTCCTCACGGTTTGCTTGCTGTAACACGAGAATTCTTATTGATTAATAATAATAACCTCGGGCAGGACATAATCACACGCAAAACTGGCTGCTGCTAACTTCCCGAAGGTTAATACATATCGAATACACTTCACACTTCTCCGGCCTGTTTTTTTCTCTGGCTTGCGAAAATCTCAAATGCATGAGGAGGACAAACTCAAGAATAGATGGAGTTTAAAGACTGGCATTGTGTAGTAACAAAGGACCATCTCCAAACCTCCATCAATACTCGAGGAAGTGGATTGACGTGCTAAGACTCATTAGTTTTTGCTAAACGTTCAGCATGATCTCACTGCATCCTGATAACGGGCTCCGCAGGACTCTGAGCCAAAAGCACTGCGACATGTGGCATCTCCTGCTTCGCCTTCACATTCGCTCAACCAAAAGAGAGCAATCTGCACTGCCTGCTGACGCTAATGAGCCTCGCAGAGTGTGTGTCGAAATGTGTGTTTACCTCTGAGCTACAGGAGCCGACAGCTACAAACACCGACTGAGTTCAAACGGTTGTGTGTACGTGCGTGTGTGTCTGAAACGCTCAGCAGGTGTGCATCTGGAACATTCCGCTTACTACGTGTCAGGCATCCAGAGGCCATAACAGCAACATTCGTGTTACAATGAAACACTTGTCTATAGTTCTGCTTACACTTTAAAAAAAGGAATTATATGAAGACTGCTAGCATAGGTGGCTGGCAACCTTGATCACTGTAAATAACATGTCTAACGTGTTAAACAGAAACGGAATAGTACAACATATCTTCAGATGCAATTTCAGTCAGCCATTTTGTCTATCCCTTCATAAAATTTCCGTTTTCAGCCTGCTTCATGCTTTAGAGACATTGCGTTCTGGGATGGATTTTTTTTTATTTATCACACTCATTTTAAGTTCTAGTCACTTCTAGGTCCAGCAAAAACATTTAAACTTCCTTCCCAAAGCACTTTATGTCTACTTTTCAGGGTTTAATGATGATTGGAACAGACTGTACTGCATCGCTATACAGCTAAAGTTAACGTATATCCTTCGTACAACGTGCTCTATAAAAGGATCCGGTTATTTTTATTTGTGTCCTTTCAGGCTGAATAATCTGAGGAATGAAGATGAATGAATGAAGACCCAGCACTAACAGCCATAGCTAACCTTTCAGAAGCTGCTGCCAGTAGTTTACTGTAAATATACAGCGAATTTTACAGTGTACGGTATATTCTATTTGAACTGACATGTTGGTAAAGATTCCTCTAGATCCTGTAGGAATAGCAGTTCTTACGCCTTAGTATAAAGACACTTCAGGAAGCACTTGATCTATCGACTCCATGGATAGCTTACGGAAAGGAGCCAGGGAGCCCTCAAAGCCGGAGCCTCTATGTAAAGTCGCTCTTATTAACTCCACAGAATCGAAAGTGAAAAGTCCGCCTGAAAAGCGGAATAGAAAGCCTACACTTCGAAGCTGTTCCAAGCAAATAAAACCCACCATTCCACCTTCAAAGTGCGTGTTTATTATTTTTTTCTTCCGTAAGACTGAATCCACTGTATTTTGCTGCCGTGGTGCAGACTTTGTTGTGCATCCTCCGTTTCAAGCAGTGTTCCATTTTAACATAATCGAATCCTGGGTCTTAATTTATCTAAAAGATATCAGTGTCATTCAACATCATTAATGCTCCCTGCCTACGCCTTTTCTGCATCCGTTCCCAGGGGCCCATTATTTCCTAATCTGTCCCTGATTGTCTCCAAAATGAAACCGAGTATTGGCTGAATTTACAAAATCTAGACCATGTTTAAAAGAACTTATCAGAGAAGTGACACTTTCGGGGACTTTAGTACACTCATGGCATTCATACATGCTATGGTCATGTGACCTACTCGTGATCAATTGCAACTCGCATGACCACACGCCTTACAACCAGCCATTGCAGTAAAGGTAGGGGGTGTTTATTTTTGCTGGCATGGTTTAGCACCATTGTCCCTTTACAAAGAAACCCCACTGCAACTATAACTCAATACAAAATTCCCATATAATTGTAGATCCCAGATAACCCATGACGAAACATCTCTATATTGATGGGCGTGGTCTCTTCCAGGGTGACCCCGCCCCCTCACCCACAGGACTCGAGAGCTTACTGAATGATTTTCATCCTCATCGACAAACCAAACAGCATGGCCTTCAAGCTCACCAGATCTCAATCCAATGAAACACCAGTGGTGCGATGTGGTATGCAGTATCTCATCATTAAAACACCAACTGAGGGAATAACTTTTGGAAGAATGGATGTTCATCGCTCCGGTAGTGTTCCAGAGATTTGTAGAATCAATGCCAAGGTGCACTGAAGCTTTCCTTGTGGCTTGTGGCTTTATGCCGTTTCATTTTTTCTATTAATTTGTCAAAACAAAGACAGAACTGACACTGACGATGGCTAGAGAACGGCTCTTTTAGGCTCTAACTGTACACCTAGGAGGTGCTGTTGTGTGCTATAGGTTTACATTTACATATTATTACATGAGTACTTTATTCAGTAGTTGCTACTTAGTAGGTACATTGTAATAAAGGCTATGTAACACTAGGCATTGCCTGATCGTTAAAAAACCAAAAAGTTAATTGAAATATATTTTCTGTCCATGTTTTGAGGTGATGATTCTACCTCCAGTTCTGCAGCGGTCTGCTCCACCTCTCCGTCCTCTCCCTCTCCACCTGCCACTATCGGGGGTGTGGACGCAGGTCGGGGAGCTTCGGAGACACTCCTCCTCAACTTCACGTGGGGTTTCTGAAACTCTGTTTCCTCCGATTCTGATTTCTACAAACACACACGAGTCATAAATGAAAAAAGGACTTTATAAAGAAGGTGTACAAGGAATTCTGATGTACTGTATTACCTTTATGCTCTTGGTGGAGGTGATCACCTCTCCGCTGCGTGTGGTGAGGCCAGGTGAGGTGGGGAAGCTCCTCCGGGGAGGTGGAGGTGGGGGCGATTTGGACGGCTTCTCGGTGCGATACCTCGCCACCGTGAGCTCGTCCGATCCCCGCCTGGAGCCGCCTTCCCTGTTCGAGACCTTGTGTGTGGGATGCTGAGGTTTGTTGGGTTTGTGCTCAGGTGTGGTGTTGGTGCTAGACAGAGACTCGTTCTGGTTCTGGTTTTGGTGTTGGTTCTGCACTGGCTTGATCTGTTTAGCAGCAAAGTCCAGATCCGGGATCGCCTTCATGAGCTCGGCCTGGGTTTCCTCCAGCAGTCGGTTAATGTCCTGAGCGCTGTACTGGGTTAGACTGGCTCGCTTCTCCTCCCAGTCCCTTTCAGCTGCCTGCAGAGAGACCAGCGGAAAGAGTGTTTTATTCCTCTTCTACCACAGCATTTTGCCAGTGATTCCTTTTTTTAAATTATTTTAAGAAGCATATGTACTGTTTATCCATTTAGAGTTAAATAAATGATGCGAAATATCTGCAAAACAAGTGAATTCCTCTATCACATACGTTTTAGCAGCAATAAACAGTCATTTCCTTATCTGCCCCCTTTTTTCTCTCTTTGTTTCCATTAAAGGTGGAGTCATCGATACGGGAGAAAGATTGTTGATATTTGAACTCAACAGCCAAACAAATACACACCTCCCATCAGTGCTCCTTCAGAAGCTCCGCCCCCAAATTCACAGAGGTGCTTTTCCAAGACAATGACACTAACGACAACCCCCCGTCATACCCCCCCTCACCTTCGCACTGTCCTGTGATTGGCTGGAATATACCCCTGTTGCTGATTGGCTGGAATAGTGTCGTGTGTCTCAGTCCGAGCCACTTTCTTTGTTTCCCCGTTTACAGAGTCAGGGCTGTGTATGAACACTGGATTTTTTTTCAGCACACACATAGAATGGACAGCTAGTGGGCCGTGAGTAGATATTTGCTGAATTTGACCAAAGGTGTATTGGATTACAATCCATGACTGCACCTTTAATGCACCTTAAACATCATCAAACGATGTACTGTAACTGTCTTGTTCTTGACGTGTGAAATGAATAAACGTCACCTTATGTTTTTGCCAATCTGCCACAGCATAACACAAGTCACAGTAACATAAACAAGATCAGATTAGAACAAGTGCATTGAGATAACAGATCAACACCTTCCTACGAATCAGAAAAGAGAATTAAATCTAAATTCTTTAACTATACTGTAACTTAATATTCTAACACTAATAATTACATTTTTTTGGAAACTATGATGTCACAGCTCAAAATATGCAAACTTTACCAGTCTGACTTCCACAGAGGAGGCCTTATCAGCCGCTCCCCGGCCCCCGAGCTCCTCCAGGCCCCGCCCCTTGAGCTGCCCCGACGACGGGTTGCCGTGGGGATGGGTGTGGCCGTGAGGGCTCCAGTTAGCCAGGCTGGTCTCGTTGAGGTTGAGCGGTGGGCTGGTAGGGATGTCAAAGTCAGCGTTCTTCCTGTAGTCGTCGCCGGTGGTGTGTTTGGGTGAGGGGTTGGAGTACTCCTCCATGCTCTTCCTCACGCCCTCGTTCACCTGCCTGAGAACACAGTGAAGAAAAAACGCATGAGATCGCCCGAAGTGTATGGCTGAAGAATGAATCTGTCCGTTGTTGTTTTGTTTTAATCAGAGATTTATCTGTAAAGTTTATGAGTGGATTTAAAGTTATTTCTCTTCTTCTGCACATAAAAACATGCGGAATAAAATGATCTAATTTTATGTGTGTTGCTTTTAACTCAGGTGTGTGTGTGTGTTTATATATGTATACAGTTTATGTGCACTGGTGTGTACTCAGATGTGCACTCAAGGGGGTGTGTGTGTTTGCATGCCGTGGTGTGCTAGTGGTGTGTATATGTATATTTATGCATCTGTGTGTGTCTGTATGGGTGTGTTGTTGCCCACACAGGTGTGTGTGTGTGTGCATTGGTGTGTACTCGAGTGTGCAGGCTTGTGTGTGTGTGTGCGTGTGCGGCTGCAGGTGTGTTTGTGTGCACTGGTGTGTGTGTGTGGATCTGGGTGTGTTTGTGTGCACTGATGTGTACTCAAGTGTGCATGCTTGTGTGTGTATCTGTGTGTGTGTGTGTGTGTGTGTGTGTGTGTGTGTGTGTACCTCTTGAGCATGGTGAGTGTATCAGTGATGGTTTTGCAGCGTTTCAGCAGAGCATCCAGTCTGTGTGGCTCCTCCTTCAGGAACTTTACAGCCTCCACCTCCACCCTCAACACCACACGCATTTTACTCTGCAGCCCAGGGAACTGATCTATACACACACACACACACACACACACACACACACACACACACACACACAC
>JAQQZR010000008.1:3106721-3122191 GCA_030068235.1 Notoglanidium macrostoma
AGGTACAGAGACCATACCCCCTTCAGCAGGACTGACAGGTACAGAGACTACACCCCCTTCAGCAGGACTGACAGGTACAGAGACTACACCCCCTTCAGCAGGACTGACAGGTACAGAGACCACACCCCCTTCAGCTGGACTGACAGGTATGGAGGCCATACCTCATCAAGCAGTAGAATATATACTGTTTGTATAAATGCACACACAAAAGTTTTGGCTCCCCCCATATACCGTGCATATAAAGTGGTTGTGTGATTTGGTTTTGTTTGGGTTTTTTCCCCTGCAGATTTAATTCTCATTAGTCCTTCTTAGGATTTCTGAAATTTAGAAATGTAAAAGGTCTTCTGGGTTTAGGCCACATTCACTTCTGGTTTAAATCCAAATACAGATACAGATATTTGGAGTGCTAAACTAACACAGACAGTGGCATTGCCAATGACATCTATATATAAGCACACTAAGATCTTGCTTTTCAAACCAACACTACTCCTCCACAGTTTCATTAGGACATTAGGTCCCCAGAGAGACAGAAAAACAATACAAGACGAACCCACCACTCTTCCACCCACACGTTTTTGAATCATTTTCACTGTTTCACTTATTGTCAAAATCTTCTAGCTTTGTGAACTTTCAGTAAACTCCCGGTGTGTGTGGCTGAACATCCCTCCTGCTTGTTCTGTCTGTGTGTTTTATCCGAACTGACGAGGCTTGACAGAGACGCCCGTCGTTTTGGGGACGACGGCTCTGCGTTTTGAGACGTGAAATCGCCAATCACTCATTTCTTCTTAACCTTGCAGAGACTCTTGGGTTCAGAAAGACCTCGATGTGTCAGAAATGTTCAAGACCTGTTTCAGATTTTCCTGCTTTAGATTCCTTACTATACTACTACCCTGTGCTAGCAAGGCCAAAGGTGTACAGTAGTAGAGCGTTAAGTAAGGAATAAAACACTCGATGGTGTGCTGTTGTAGCAAAATGATCAACAACCAATCAGATCTGGGAATTGAACAGCGCTATGGTATGAGTTAATAAAAAAATGAAAGAAATGACGCTATATTAGTGAGTTCTTGGAATGTCTTATCTGCTCTGGTTTTGTTCTGTGTGCGAGTCAAATTGACACATTTAGCTAACCCTAACCCAACATGAATCTTTTTCAGGAATCAGTTAAATGTATTTCAGGAATACTATCATTTAAGGTCAGTGGAAACGTTCAGTCAGTTCTCCATCTGTTGATTGCTGATGGTAGACTAAGTCGCTCTTGGATCTAGTGAGTTTCAATGCGAAGCCCTTCAGCAGCAACTGAATCATATGAACGACTCAGATACTGATTCGTTCACCTTAATGAGTCATTCACCTTATTGACTCACTGAAAATAGCTCAATTGTTCAAAAAGTGAAGCATGTCTAGTATAAAGGCAGAGAGATGTGTGTGTGTGTGTGTGTGTGTGTGTGTGTTACCTGCATCTTACGGAGCTGGGCTAGCTGCTTGCGCAGGTCGGTGGCGTTCTGCTTGAGCTCGTGTAGGTGCAGCTGCATCTGGAGTTTGGACACGGTGGAGGTGTGTGGGCTCGCGGGCGGAGGTGGCATCAGGGCCAGCGGGGCTGACGGGGTCAGAGCTAAGGAACGAAGGTCATGGAGTCAAAGGTCATGTGCTACATAAATAAGCACCAGAGTCTACACACCTAACTGTACTGAGGCACACAGACATGCCACTTTGGTCTACACCACTTTGGTTTACATGTAATCCCTCTGTCATAGACACACACACACACACTCACACACACACACGGTGAGCATGGCACACTGTCTCCTCCAGAGCCATTCAGTTGGAGTGAGCATGCCGTTAGTGTGGATTTAATTTAAGAGAACCAGCATTCTCTAGGGTTCTAGACACCAGGGAGGGGAGACAGATTAAAGAAAAGTGTATACACACTCATTCACTGACATGACAATTTATTAGGTTCACCTTCCATATAGGTCACTTCGTAGGTGTACAATTACTAAATTCTTTTAGTAAGGCATATTTAGCGGTGCAGAAAAAAAAGTATTGGCACCCACACTACCCTGTTCATTAATGGACCGTGCCCACCATCTTTATCAGGTTGTGTACAGGGACGTACAGGCAATATTTCTGATACACGTATTTAAAATTCAAAATGTTATTGTACCCTGTGGATTTTGTTTAATTGGCGTCTAATATCTCAATCACAAAGATTTGTACGTTTAGATTACGTATAATAACGTCAGCACGCCATTTTTCCCCAATACCTGATTACACCAATCCTTTTTTCCCCCCAAGATATCACCTTATATATATCACCATATATTTATTTTAATAAATAAAAATATTTATTATTGTGAAATTATTATTAATCAAATCCAAGATTATACAGTTTAGGTGGCTTGTACGCAATTCAAGCTGAAAACTTGTCGTAAAAAGATGTTGTGGGAGACAAATTTTGCTTCTCTCTCTTCTGTCTATCAGCCAATAGGAGATGACGATCTCAGACTCAGAAATAAATGTCCAGAAATAGGTTAATAATCATATTTATGTTCTTGCAATCTTATGAAAGGAAATATTAGATCAATTTCGCTTAGCTTCTTAGCTCTTCTTAAAGTGTGCAAGTCCAAGAACGATTCACAAAAGAAAACCAAAGCCACTGATTTTAATTATTGATGGGAAATTAGTGTCCCTTTCACCAAGGAACGTGGGAAAATATTAGCACCGGCTTTTTTTCTAATCTGTCAGACGTTAGCCAGCATGATGCAAATGAGCCGAACACTAATAGCTAGCTGTCACCATAGAAACTACAGAAACTGCCAGTATCTGTATTGATTTATAGCAAAAGATTGATTACAGAGGCGGGTGTTAGGTCTCGTTCTCACGGGGATTTAAATCGACTCCTTGCTGAGAAAACTTCACCTTGTGACTTTACAAATATGCGATAACTGAGACAGATAGCGAGCAGTGAATGAGACAAATTACAGCAACAGTCGGCACCTGAACACCTACATGATAGGTGAACATAATAAAAAGGCAATTCAGTGAACACACGCATCGTGTAAGGAGTTAGGGTGAGACTGTCAGACTTTGGAGGAGAGAGAAGGAGCTATACGGCAACACACACACACACACACACACACACACACACACACACAAGCTTGTGAGTGTGCGTTTGCACACACAGTTCAAACTGACAGAGGAGAGCAGAGACGGCGCTACCTTTCCTCTTCAGCCGGCCAGCTGAAACATACAGTACAGGCAGTCAGAGCGTCCGAGTCGGGACAAAAAAACAATAAATACAGCAGAAAAAAAGAGAACAGGAAGCTAAAGCAGTGAGGACTCAGTACATAAGGGTCTGTTATAGAGGTCGGGTAATGGGTTAGTAGTGAGGTCAAATCCCACAACAGCCACAGAGCCGCCTTTAGGAAAGATATTTAACCTCAGGTTGGATTCTGCCTCACTGGATAAAAGTGTTCGCCAAATACTGTACATGGAGTGAGGAATAAAACACTTTGGTGTGTGCTGAAATAGGAAAATTAATCACCAACGGGATAGAGAGTTGATTTTGTTTTCTTAAGTGCTTTATTCCTCTTACACCAAGGAAAATATCATTTTCTTAATAATTCAAGAACAATAGGCTGCGCTTATAGTCACATTTAATGCTCATGACAGTAATGTTGGGAAACAAGTCAGCTCTTGTTATCACTTTTGGTAAAGAAGCTATAAACATTCATACTCTAACCAGCCTCTCTTTTTTTTAAATCAATAAGACAATGTCATGCTACTGAGAACCGTAAAGTGCAACAAGTCGGTAAACTGTATCTGTAAACTTGTTTTCTGTCTGTAGTAAAAATGGAGACTCTTTCCATAATTGTAAAATAAACATCATTTTAAAAAACCTGTCCTGGCTCTGTGGTATAAATGTAATATGATGTCACTTTGAGGAGTGTGTGTGTGTGGGTGTGTGTGTGTGTGTGTGTGTGTGTGTATGTAAGCCTGGGGAAACTGTCTAAAAGTGTAACCCTGTGGAAAACCATCAAAGCTTCAAATACGAGCCCTCACTCTATGTCTGTGTGCGTGTGCGTGTGTGTGTGTGTGTGTGTGTGTGTGTGTGCGTGTGTGTGTGTTGGCTAAACTCTCCAAATGCCATCTCTGAAAAAAAAAAAAAAATAGAAAGACAAGAGAGAGAGAGACAGAGAGAGAGAGAGAGAGAGAGACAGTGAGTGAGAGACAGACAGAGAGAGAGAGAGACAGAGACAGAGACAAAGAGGGAGAGACAGACAGAGAGAGAGAGACAGAGAGGGAGAGACAGAGAGAGAGAGAGAGACAGAGAGAGAGACAGACAGGGAGAGACAGACAGAGACAGAGAGAGACAGAGAGGGAGAGACAGACAGAGAGAGAGAGACAGAGAGGGAGAAACAGACAGACAGACAGAGAGAGAGACAGGCAGACAGAGAGAGAGAGAGAGACAGACAGAGAGAGAGAGACAGAGAGAGAGAGACAGAGAGAGAGAGAGACAGAGAGAGAGAGAGAGAGAGAGACAAAGAGAGATTTGTGGTGAAAATGATAAAGGAAACGAGATCCCAGAGTAATGCGAGTCAGTGGGAAGGAAGCTCACATGAAAAGACCAGAAGATTGAAGAAGGGCTTCTATAGGATGAGTTTTCTTTAGCTCAAAGATTAAATAAATTATTCAGGAAAAAAACAAAACAGATTTTAGCAGTTTATGCAGAATGTGGGACAGATTCTGAGAGGCGGGGCTTCATGTACACGTATAGGATGTAGGATGGAGGAGTAAAAAAATGTTTATTTTTGTAGAACCCAATTGTTACACAGTGCACCTTATCAACTCTATACCGACCTGCGCTAATGCTACCGACATTTCCTCCTCAGAATTTCATTTACACGAGTTCTGAGATCAAAGTGGGTTGGGTCAGAAACGAAATGGAGTGCGAGAAAACTTGTCTCTTTGTATAATCAACAACAAGAAGTTTATTTTAATGTGCAGAATTAGCACCCGTGTGCTGGAGGTGGCACCTTCATACTGTTGGCTGCTGAATACACATGTATGTTGTGATTCGGACATTGACAGGGTATTCAAGTGCGCTCAACAAGGAAATAGGATATTTCTGACAGGACTTGAAAGCAACGTAAGAGCAAAACTATTTTAGGTTGTCCAAGATGGCCGCCTTCATAATAGGATAGGATTTCAGCTATTACACTGTGAACTCATGTTCATATTTATCTTCTATGCTACATCAGCAAGTCTGTAGTGCAGTAGTGAAGACCTACAGTAGATGTGGTTTGAGGAAAATACAGTAAAAAGATTCGGCTGATTTATATTCCTAATTAGCGGGATTAGATATGCAGAACTAAAGAAGAAAACATCAGACATCAAATACAACTTGGCTAACCGGCTACATTTTGTATGTATATTTGTAAAAGTCTTGCCAAAATGCATAGTTAGATTTTCTGTTTAGCCTGAAAACCAGCCAGTTTCACAGTTGAGTGTGACTTTACTCCAGATCCTTGCCATTCAAACACACCTTAAGAGTACAGGAAATAGGTTTATACTCACTTCCTGTGGCCGAGCCGTCGCTGTTGGACTCCGTCTTCTCGCTGGAAGAGAAAGGGAAGGGCCGTGAGAAGTCGGTCCCTGGGTCCCGAGGGCAGCCCGCCATCATGCAGAGCCGCAGCAGGCCGCATCTGAGGATCACACAGGCGTGATACTGCCACAGCCCGACACGGGACGGCAAACGCACAACCACCTCACAAATGCGCTACGCCAGCTAATCAGCTAATGCCCCGTTACGGCTCTACTCTAGCGTCCACACCCACCAGCCAAACACCAGCAAACGCAACTACGGGAAGTGGTGGAATTTCTTTCAACATACACTCCTATTTACATGACTTCATTTGATCATTTCTGAATGTTTGCTGATGCGTCTTTGGTGAGCGTGGAAGCCTTTTTAGCGTTTAGCATTGCTAATACTGTCCTGCCACTACGCTCGGCAGTAAACGCTACATTCGTCTTCCTAATATCCTACCATTACACTAATAATCTCATACCTCCATGCTAATCCTATCCAACATTAGCTTACACAGTAATAAGCTATGTACGTACAATGGGCTCCGAAAGTCTGAGTCCACTACCATTTTAGTCTTAATCAAAACTAATATTTAATATTAAAAGCCTCTATAAAACGTCAAGCAAACATAGAATTTAGTAGTTCCAGCTACAAAGCAGATCACAGGTTCATACTGATGCACTTGTTCTGTTGTGTAACGACTCATTCGTAGGGACTTGGTCTGAGCTTGATGGTAAACATATTTTACAAAAAAAGTGTTTCTTTCATTGGAAGGAGTCTCCAGTGTTACATCAAAATCTGCATATTTCTGGTTTGTTTATTAACTTTTAAAAGAGAGACAAAAGAGACACTGGTGACGGAATGACTGTTTACAGCTGCTATAACAGGAAGTAACTTCTTCAATGGCGTTCCATTGCATTAATCTTCATTATAAATGGGTAAAGAGGTGTCGTTTATTATATTATTTAAAATATTATACTATAATAGTTTTCCATAACTGATGAGATCAGGGTTTGATAATGGACTCAGACTTTTAGACCTGACTATGTGTGTAATCTTCAGTTAATCTGCACACTTAATGCTGATGCAGATGAGCTCCAGATGTGCGTTCATGACTGTCCATCAAAGCGAATATACCAGGGTGAAAGTGGAGGACGAGGTTTGCGTCCACGATGCAGGGATACACTCCACGGACGACAGGCCGCAAACGCAAAACACATCGCACAACAGTCCACACTGTGTCTGAGCGTTACACAACACAAGCAAATGAGAAGCAGTGAGCGGCAGCCGGTGGCTTTAGAGAAACAAGACAGCTGTACAAGCTTCATGATACACTTAAGACACGTGCACATTGCTTGATGTGAATGCATGTGATGTTTGGTGTTGAATGGCTGAATGTTTTTTTCTTTTTTACTTCAGTAAATGAGGTTGACATTCAATATGAGTGGTTTAAATGCCTGTGACATAGTATACATCAGTCTATAGATATATATATATATATATATGTGTGTGTGTGTGTGTGTGTGTGGGTCTTACGTGCTGTCACTGTCCGGTGCTCTGGTCAGGACGCTCTGCACCAAGCCTGTGAGACTCGCTATCTGCTTCTCCATTGCCTCCATACGATCCCTGCTAAAAATGACCAACAATTAGCAACCACACACTTAGACACATGTATACACACAGAATTATTAATGCGGATAATTAATACTCAGCTACACCTTAATCTAACCCAACCTCAGTAACCAAATGCTAAAATTTTGGCTCGCTGAGTTTATTAAATATAAAATTTTCAGAAAAGGCACTTTTTCTCATGAGGACCTGGCAAAATCAACACTCCTTAGATAGTCTTATCCTTGTGAAGATATTTGCCCGAAATCCCAATCTTTCGGCGTTCCTCACCGTGTGTCGGTTTCATTCCCGAAGCCGGAAATCACCCTCCCCGTCTCTCCGCCCAGTGGCTCTGAACCCGAGCTCGGCCTTGATTTAGGGCTGTCCACAAACACAGATGAGGACGAGTCCTTCCTGAAGCTCTGCCTGACGGGCGAGCCACGGCTCAGCGTCCCCGAATACGAGTCGGACATTTTCTGAGGAGAGGATGAAGAAGACAGCCTGAAGCCTGTGCCCAAAGCCGAGTAGGTGTCAGGGTAGATCGGCACGCCCGGCTTATAGAGCGGGTCGTCCAGGTCGCCTTGCAGAGCCACAGCTGAATATGTGCTCAGAGAGCGCACAGAGCCGCGGCGGTAGAGCCCACCCGGCCCCGGCATACCCAGCGGTTCGCCCATGGACGCGATGCTTAGACGATGTCCATCAGGCACCAGGCTGTACGGGTCAGCGTAGAGGCTCTCGTTCTTCAGGAGCGCGTTCTTGGCGGCAACTTCCTCGTCAGGTTTGACGTCTCGGCGCTCGAGGATGGCTGATGGTGACGCGGTCATGCCCCCTGCCGGCCCATGAGCCGGAGATCCGTGGTGTCCGTGGTGTCCATGCTGAGAGCCGGAGAATGAAGGGGGACGGCCGCCGCTGTAGGAAAGACGGGAACGGGCGGGAGAGGAGGAGGAAGGGGAGGAGCCGGAGGACGGCAGTGTATTCAGACGGCGAGTGGGTGATGACTCGCGTGAAGCATACACCATCTCTCTCTGAAAAAAACAAACAACAGATTAAATCATTCACATACATACATACCTACCACATGTTCACTAAAGAAAGGCTCATTTGTTAAGAACATGTTAGTTCTTCACTTATAAAAAGTTTGGGATGGAAGGACACTTTCAGTGTCAGGATACTTTAACCCACACGGTTGCCTCTGCCAGGAGGTTAAGACTTGGTAATACAGTACATGAACGCACTGATAAGATAACGACCTCAGACTGAATTGATCAGAAGAACGTTTTTTTTTGCAGTGACCATCTCATATCTGGATTTAGACCTTATTGAAATTCTGTGGCCTGTTTCAAAGAAGTGCGTTCACATGCACGTGCACAGCCACCGTTCATACAGTACAGTAGTGTTCATAAACTGATGAACTCCAGCAGGACTTCATTTGCCCGGTTACGTGGCTGTCGCAGATATTAGCATGAAGAACAGTGTCATGTTATTGTTTCGTGGGTCATTTTAACTTCAGAACAGCCTGACATTATATTATGACAGGATGGAGAGAGGCAAGATGCAGGTTGAGAACAGAGCTCCAGACTTTCTGCCCCCTCACACTCCCTGGTTCTATTCATCAGGAGGTAATCTGACTCGGGAGAACTCCATTCACGCTATTCAGAGCTTTCACGCCGCTCGTCTAGAGTTACGGTCATAGTATCAGAGGACGTGATGCTTTCTTTCGGAGTGCGAGATAAATCTGTAACAAACACAGCGGTATGTGTTTTGTGGTAATTTTCCTTCCTTTTATGCTCTTTTAAAGTTTTCTCCATCATAACCCAGGTTCTGACAGTCTTCCGAATTTCTAAGGGATTTCTGTAATTTCCGTCACACCCCATACGCACACACTCGAGAGAATGCACTGCAGTGTGTGTCGCATTGAGGGATCCATCAGAATGACAGAAAAGGGATTCGCTGTCAGGAAACAAAGGACCGGACACGTTAATGCTTTACAGAGACTCTTCCACCATTTTTAGAGTCGTGGAATTAAATCCTTGCACACTAAACTAGCAGACTCAGCATTTCCATCATCCTCAATGAAGGTTCAATGGATTCATCTGACCGACTCGATAGGCGGGTTTCCATGAGCCTGCTTAATCCTGAAACTAAAAATCCAGCAATGGAAATGTACGAATTTTGAAAAATCAACAAAGTTTTTCAGATCAACGAAGCAAAATTTCGTAAAAATTGAAACGGAAACATATTTCTCAGGTCACGAAAGAGGAAAACCCAGCTTTAATCGCATAAATTCACTCAGTGGACTGACAGACCATTTGCAATTGTTTTGTTGACAAATTCAGTTTAAATATAAAGTAATATAATATTTTGTATCTAAAGATTTGGAGAAGTGTTAATGGAAATAAGTTGAACGACTACATCCTTAGCAGTCAGGATTACTTCGGAAATGTGATTTGCACTAATCTAGTGTTAGTGGATTACTTCGAGGCGTCGACCCACGCTGTGACGCGAAGCATGGTTTCTCACACCTCCAGCAGGAAACCGAAACTACTGCGTGAACTGAATTTCTCAGCTGGTTTTTCTCTCTTTTGTTCTCATAACAGGACCCATGTGTTGATGGTGTAACCCATGAAGCTGGATGTTATCTGACACGCTGTCCAGGAAACTATGTATATATAGTGCACTATTCTGGGAATCAGCTCACTGTTGTGAGAGCTCACAATGCACGACAATACACAAGGACCAATTTGTAGAAACATTTCCAGTCTTATATACATAATATATCACAATGCAAACATATTTAGAATATGTAGAACGTTTAAGTGTTCTATAGTCGGACCTTCGATTAATGTTGACTATTTGGAGGAACCATCTATTAGAGTTAACAGCCCAAATAACTGAGAACTGAGTGCAGAATACCAATCATGCATAAAGAAGAGACATGCCTGAGATAGCATATACACTCTTGGAAAAAAGGGTCCCTCATGGGTGCTTAGCTTTCTAATGGAGTTCTACTTTGAGCCCTCCCTGACAGAGAAAAATAGAACCTTTCTCAAAAGTGCTTTGGATAATTAAGGGGTCTTAACTTCTTAAAGGAGTACTACTTGAAATCTGATCTCTGATAAGGAAAGAGTTCTACATAGAACCTTTCTTGATGGGTTTAGGGTTCCTCAAGACGTTCTGCTTGGAAGCTTGTCTAATTGGGAAAGAGTTCTGCGTTGAACTTTTCTCAAGGGTTCTTCGGACGGTTAAGGGTCCGTTGTTCCTTACAGGAGCTCCGCTAGGATTCATCTCAGATAGGGAAGGAAAGTTCTACATAGAACAGCTCTCAATGGTTCTTTCGATAGTCAAGCGTTCATAGTTCCTAAAGATGTTCTACTTGGGACATTTTCCAGTAGGGATAAGGAATTCCAATAGGAAATTTCTCAAAGGGTTCTTTGGATAATTAAGGGTAATTAGTTTCCTTGAAGGTGTTCTACTGGAAAAAATGGGTTCTACACAGAACTTTCGTTAATGGTTCTTTAGATAGTTAAGGGTTTGTAGATTCCCAAAGATGTTCTACTTGGGACATTTTCCAATAGGGATAAAGAATTCCATTAGGAAATTTCTCAACGGGTTCTTTGGATAATTAAGGGTAATTAGTTTCCTTAGGGAGTTCTACTGGAAAAAAAAATGGGTTCTACACAGAACTGTCTTTAATGGTTCTTTGGATAGTTAAGGGTTTGTAGCTTCCTAGAGGAGTTCTACTTGGAAGCCTCTCTGACAGGTGAGATTAATGTAGATATGTCCTTGAGGGCTCTTTGGATATTTAAAGGCTCTTAGTTTTCTAAATCTTTTCAACTTGACAATCACGCTGATAGGGAAAGGGAATTCTACATAGAACCCTTGCTAATAGGAAAATATGGTTCTATGTAGAAACTTTATGAGTTCCCTGTGTATTATATGTCAATTACACATTTTATATATACGCATGCTACATGTAGGGAACAGTGGTTTGGCACCATTTTAGCACAGTTAGCATCTATGCTTATTGTGATGCTTGGGTTTCGCTTTGCGACAGACCTTGAGTATATGCGCAGCTGGCTTTACTGGTCTCACGCACTCGTACTCCCACACTCACCCGCAGGTCTCCGTTGGCCAGGTGTGCAGCTGCTGTATAGGAACCGTAGACTGGTTCCTTGCGGTAGATCTTAATAATGCTGCGGTCCTGGATGTCCCGGACATCCTCCAGCTCATAGAACACGTTGCGTGCCTCATCCTTGATCAGAATGGCTGTGTTGGGGGACTTCAGCATGCTAGCTGTTAGCTTCTGGGGGAACATGTGCACAATGAGTGCGTGTAGAGTCTCCATACTGCTCAACTCATGGGTGATGTGGACGCGCCTCGTCTCATCACCAAACTGCAGAAACAGCACTCCTGTGGAAAAGGAAAAAAGATAAAGAGTGAAGGAAATTTTGGGAAAATGGGAAAGAACCTGCTCTGATGGAAAATGAGAGTGCAACATTGAACATTCTTTAAGTGTTGTTTGGACTTGCAAGCCTTCTCTGAGAGAGCACAAGAGTTCCACACACATCATTTGAAGGATTTTTAAGAGATTTTACATGCAATGTTTTGGATGTTTAAAGGTGTTTATGTTCCTAAAAGAGTTGGAACATTTTCTATTTTGAATTTGACATTTCTACTTAGAACCTGCTTTAAGGGTCCTCTCGATATTTCAGTGTTCCTAGCATTTTAAACACGTTCTACACGGAACCCTCTCTGATAAGAAATGGACATGCCACATACAACTTTTCCCAAGTGTCTTTTGGATGGTTAAAGGTTTTTCGGTTCCTAATGGGCTTGTACTTGGAGCATTTTCCAATATGGAATGAAATGTCTACTTAGAACCTTCCTTAAGGGTCCTTTGGATAGTTAAGTGTTCTTAGCTTTCTAAAGATGTTCTACATGGAACCCTTGGATAAGAAATGGAAATTCCCATGTTTTCTTTGGAAGGTCAATGTTTTTAAATTCCCAAGGAGTTCAATTTGGAACTCCTTCTCTGATAGAGAAGACTTCTACACAGTACCTTCCTTCTTTGGATGGTGAAGGATACTTAGCTTCCTTGAAGAGGTTCTACTTGGAAACCTTCTCTGATATAGAATGAGATTTCTACATAGAACCTTTATTAAGATTTCTTGGATAATTTTATGGTTTCTTAGGTTTCTATTTGGAACCCTCTGTGATAGAGAACAAGAGTTTTACACAGAACCTTCCTCGAGGGTTTTTTGGATAGTTTAGGGTTCTTAGCTTAATAGGGGAGTAGCTATGAGTTTCAAAGTCCAAAGAGAAAGATAGACAGATAAGACTAGCACAAGTGACAGAGAGGCGTTAATCAAAGTCCATGTGTTTAGCTGCTCCCTGATGCTTCCCATCAGTCTAAGTCCTTTCCCACTGTGTGTGTGTGTGTGTGTGTGTGTGTGTGTGTGTGTGTGTGTGTGTTAGAATAGCAGAACTATACATCAAC
The DNA here is from genome assembly GCA_030068235.1 of Notoglanidium macrostoma. Lineage (NCBI taxonomy): Eukaryota > Metazoa > Chordata > Actinopteri > Siluriformes > Auchenoglanididae > Notoglanidium > Notoglanidium macrostoma. The sequence goes on from JAQQZR010000008.1 coordinate 3,119,414, forward strand.
CTTCACAGGACAGCACTCTGCCAGGAAGTAACTAACAGCAATATAATTGGTGTGTATCGATGCCCTGTATTCCTACAGTCCAACACCCCCAGGGTCTTATGTTCCTTCATGTCTATGTTCACTCAATACGTTACATTATAGAAGGATCAATGCTTTTAAACTCAGTAAACTGTCCAATCAGATAAAAAACTCATCTGGTTTGTGGGCTGCATTTGGATAAATTGCTTGAAAACTCTAGTTGTCCACGAAAATAACCGGTTAAAATGATTCCTAATGTCATGATTGGGGTCATAGGGTCACCAAAGGTCAAACCTCAAAATGCCTAACAAAATGTATCAAACATACGATTGATACAATATGAAGCTGAAACATAGGGCCTGGGAATTATGGGAGTCCAGAAACAAAGGGCTCTGGGAACATACAAAAAATATAGAGTTGTTCCCTTGGCAATTACCATAAAGGAACACAAAGAGCACATGACATGTGGAATCTAGCTGTCTGAGAATAAAGGGCTTTTGTCTTCGAGAAATACCCAATGGGAACATTGGGCTCTGGGAATAGAGGGATGTATCACGGAAGGTTTAAATTGAGGGACATAGTCCACTGAGAACTTAGAGCCCAGAAAATATAAGGTTGTTTACCAGACACTTTAATGAGGCAACATTGGGCCCTGAGACTAGAGAGTTAAAATATTTAAATAAGAGAATATATGGCCTTGAGAACCTATTGCGTTGGAAATATTAGTTTTAATTCCCTTTCCTTCCCATAAAATGCAGGGTTGCTTTCTATAAAGTTAAAATGAGGGTCCTGGGATTATAGAGTTCCTTTTTCAAATTAAAAAGGGAAAATCTATAGCTGTGAATATTGGGTTGTTGTCCAAAAACATCACTGAGGCAACACAGTGCCCTATAGAATAACATACAATAATTTCCCAAACAGTTTAAATTAAGGAACATGGGGCTCTGGTAAAACATGATATGGAACATACAGACACAATATAGAGTTGTTTCCTGGGTAAAATAAAACAGCTTAGGGGCCTGGAAATGCAATTATCATTTGGGAATTTTTTGGAAGATGTGAATCAAATTAATATTCCCAGAGCCTCATGGTGCCCTGAAAATATAGAAATATAGAACACTAAAAAGAGGGAACATATAGCACTGATGAGCCATTTTCTATTAAAGACAGACATCCATGACAATACAGTATGAGGCTCTGGGAATACTGATTTGTTCTCCAGTGAAATTCCCTGAGAGGACATAGGACCTATAGAGCATTGGCTTGTTCCCGAAAAGGGACTCTAGGACCTTTTGGTCCTAGTGACATCTCATGCAAACCACTAAGAAGGAAAATTAACGCCTGGAAACAAATGTTCAGGACAGTAATGCAATAGCTGAAGCGCTTCTACTAATCAGAAACACAATAAACTGAGAGCACAAGCATGATTCATGTAGTAAAACACTCAAGTGGACAGTACAATAGCAGCCCGTACATATTGTATATCATTCTGCAATATGAATGTAACATTTATCTGCCATTAGACCTACCAGCCTACCATTTCCCGTTAACAAAACGGAAAGCAGTTAGCGGCTAACACCACACAGAACTCTTATCTCGAGTTAATAGGCGATCAGGGCAACTTGTTCCATAGGGAGCGTGCTCATATACGCTAAGAGACTCTCTGACACATTGCCAATTTATTGCGGGAATCCAATTAAGCCATCAAGGAATATTAACATCTGGCCATAGATTAAGTAAGTGGAAGCGTTTCACACGACGTGTTGGATGAAGAGTGGATAGGAAAAGCGAAAAAGCTTTCACACTTGGGTTAAAAGCAACAGGACCACAGATGGTCTGAAGAATGACTGAGTTACTGCCAAGAACTTCAGCGTTCGGCGTAATGCTATGTAACTGACACGTGCTATTCAAGTGCTTATTATTTTAAACTGAGAGAAATCCATTTTTAGCTTCTCAACAAATCCTCCCATGAAGTGATGGGCTCTATTTTCAGACGACTCGAGCTCAATAAGTGCGAAAACTAGTTTGTTGACGTCTAGCGAAGGTTTCTATGCACTGTTCCATTTCTTACAATCCGGTTTTAATGATGCGTACAGAAAACGACACTTACTGGGCATTGTAACATGGACATACCATTACTCTGCATCAGCTTAAGCGAATTCTCAAACTGAACTTTGTTTGATCCTGCCAAATTATTAATGAGGGCCCATGTATTACGCATGGCATTCCACAACATATTAAGCCATGGGCTCAAATTACACAACTCGTGTCTACAACTTTGCTATCTCAGGGCTACAACATTATTAGTTGTGACCTCAAGATACTTAGTGGTCCTGAAATATTAATTTGCGGCAATAGTTAAAAAACAACCACCATGTCACCTCACTGGCTCTGTACAGTCTAATCCCATGCCTTTTTACATTAATCAAAATTAAACATAATCCCGTTGACCAGTGACCAAAAAAAATCTTAATCTTTAAAAATTTGCCATCTTAAAAAATCTTAAACTTAAAAAATCTGCCACACTCCAGGCCATGGTCATTGTGCTTGTGTTATGATAATGAAATTACAGCCCATTATCTGAATATAGTGTATTGTTTTCATGCAATAAATTTTATTCACATACACTACCAGTCAAAAGTTTGGACACGCCTAGTCTTTTTCGTAGGTTTTTCTTTCTTTATTTTTTTTGCTTTCTACGTTGTAAAACATTACTGAATACATCAGAACTATGAAGCAACACGTACGGCATATACTGAA
>JAQQZR010000008.1:3131978-3154422 GCA_030068235.1 Notoglanidium macrostoma
CAGAAGCCACACCTCCTTTACTGTGACTGATAGGCACTGAAGCCACACCCCCTTCACCTCCTCTAATATTGATATTAAATGGGATGAGCAAATGAACATTTTAATTTCTCTCTCTGAGGTGCAAAATGAAACGTATAATAGAATGTAATCACACACTGTCTGTGTGTGTGTCTGTGTGTGTGTGTGTGTGTGAGAGAGAGAGATGTCATGGTCAGGGAAGACCTTTCAGTCCCAGTGAAATTAGACATTTAGAGAGAACACATGAATTTTAATTCACATTTCTCATCTCATATTCTCTCAGTTCCTTTGCTCTTTTCTTATCAGTCTCTCTCTCGCTCCCTCTCTCTCTCTCTCTCTCTCTCTCACACACACACACACACACACACACACACACACCTGATATACAGTAGAATGAGGTGAATGCCATGGGTTTTTATAATAGTAAAAGGCACGCACAAAAATACACACCCATTTATTTATAACTTCCACAACGCATTTATTTTTATACCGAAATGTTGCAAAATTCCACAAGTCTCATCTGATCCATCTTATTGCAATTCACACCACTGAATATTTCATGAATATTCCATTCTCATGACTCCACGCACAATATGATAGTGTGGTTATGTGTGTGAAGGAAATGTGCAGATATCATACGCACAAGCTTAACCTTTTATTGTAAGCCTGACACAGCATGCAGCTAAAATCTGCTAATACTAATTAGCCAAACCGGATATGAAAATTTCGACAAACATGGTGGACCGGACTGTCGCTCTGATAAAGAAATATGCTTTCCTGCTAGTTTGTTAGCTAGCTAGTCATGCTACGCAGAGAACAGTGGGCTAGTTAGCTTTGTTCGCTAGTTCATGATCAATCATCCTGTATGCTAAGAAACTAGCAAAAAGTAGTAAATACAGAAATGTCACATGTACTGCTGTAGTGTGTTTTTTAAATTGCTATCGAGCTCATGGATAATGGCTCATTTGGTACAAAAACTATATAGTATATGGAGGTTTGGCTCAAATTCTGTCAGGAGTAAAGCCAGGTTAGCTACGTTTGCCAGCTAGCAATAACTTTATATGGTAACTTTGGCTAGCTAGCAAGTCTAGTGCTTAAAACCTTGTTGTATATTCTTCATTGTCTTATGTCAGTTTGTCCTTATGAGATAAATTAGTATGAACGCAGGTCTGTTGTTTCAAATGCTCATTTCTTGTGCTGTTTGTTTGACACTGATTTTGTGAAACCACACAACTCTAATGCTGATCGATTTTTGCAATTTATGAGTGAACAAAGTGTTAATGTTTGGTATAATGCTGTCTAAATAGGGTCACACACACACACACACACACACACACACACACACAGCTTTCATTTTTGTGTTGACGAGACCGGCCACTGAAATGCAAATGCGTCTCCTGAAGCTCTCTCCTCAAAGACTGCAAAGCAAATATTCACAAATTCCGACATGAAATTACACACAGCCTTAAACGAAACCCCTGGTGTGTCATCAATGAAAAGGCGTTTTCAGAAAAGTAGGAACCAAGGTCAGATGTAATTCAATCATCCTTGCTGTGCTGCCTTGTATCCTGCGCCTGTTCGGCTCGCCGTGCTGAAGTCTTATCAGGTATCACAGCACACGGAGACGGAGAAAGCGGTCTGTTCTGTCTGGCCTCTTTTAATAGCTTTTACTGCAGGAAATGGCTTAATACATGCAGCAAATCTCTCCTGTGGCTCATACATGCAAGCTTAAAAAGGAGTGTATTTAATTTCCCCAAGATACTTGATCTCTGTTAGTTTTGATATTTGCTTGCTGTGTAACGTAAATGAAGTTGCTAGTTGTAGATAGCATTTCCGTTACTATTTTGATAGGCAGATTTGTGTTCTTCGCGTAGTCTTTCCATGATTGATTTTAGCTAGCTAACATAAAACTATGACGTACAAGTGATTTGACATCAAATCAACAATGCAGCACTCCTTACCTTTAAATAAGTTATACTGTATAAACAACTTTTTAAACATACAGATATACTCACTTGGTAAATCTATAACACGGACTATACAGATTGTTTGATGACAAACATGGTGAGCTGGCTAGCTTGTTGCTACCAAAAGACAAACATTGAGACATCCATTTTTTCCCCCCGCGTCGTACGTCGAACGTGCTGACGTCACAAATGTTCTCACGCCGACCTACAATATTGCAGCAACATTCCAGTGCTACTCAGGGACAATCCTCAACATACACCTAAAGTACACAAATGACTATGAGACCAAAGCAGCTCTGTGCACATACATATGAGCGGTTAAAACTGGAGTGCATTTGCAGCTTAAGAGTTCCTGAAGTGTTCCTTAGGCGGCTAATCGTTTTATCGTTCTGAAGGTGGCCATGGGATTCCCGTACCAACAGGTTCTCAATGGGAGTTCATGGATCACCATAAGAACGTCATGTACACTCGTGGACCCCATAGATTCTCTCTTGGGGTAGAACAAGGGACCTGATTAAAAATTCATGCTACTCCCACTTGGAAAACATGAAAAGACCGGGATGCCTTTGGGAGTCACATAAGGCACATCAGTAATCAATTTATCTTGGTCAGGGTCGTGGTGGATCCGGATCCTATCCCAGGAACACTGGACATATGATAGGAACATACCCTGAATGGGATGCCAGACTATAGCAAGGCACCATGTGCACACACATTTACACACTCACTCACACCTATGAGTGAAACCAACCACCTCCCACCATGTTTTGGAGAGGCTGAAGGCAACTGGAGGAAACCCAGAGTAGCTTGAGCTCAGGCTCTGCAAGATGGCAACTCAACCCACTGGACCACTGGGTGAACTCTAAACTTGTATTATAAAATCCATGATTGTTGCACCACATGCTCTCCCCACAGTAGTGGAAAATAATGTACAGTATATTTTGCATTAATGGCTAAGCGTAAAAAAAAAAAAAAATCCAATAGGAACCCTGTGGAAGGCAGACCATATTCCAATAACACTCATAAAAAAAAATCCAATCAGAACCCCTGAGAAGACAAACCATTTTCATTTAAAATAACGCAGTTGTCCTTAAAGGAATTCCTTGAAAACGTCCAATTGGAGTCTCATGAATTTTTATTGTCATAAACAGATTATTTATATGTTACGTATATGTTCCATAATGGTAAGGAGTGGGCCCGATCCTTGCTATGTTTTTCCGGTTAACTGTCTCACAAACTGCAGGGATCATTGCCATCTCACAGCGCCACGGTCCCCGGTTCGATCCTGACCTCGGGTTACTGTGTGTGTGGGATGTTGCATGTGTTTTTCTTGTGCATGTGTGATTCCCACAGGTACTTGGGTTTCCTTCCACCACCCAACAACATGCTAGCAGGTGGATTAGTGTGTGACAGATTAGCTTTCCAGCCGGTGTTCCTGGAATAGGCTCCAGATCCCTGAACAGGATGAAACGATTACTGAACATAAATGAATAAATAAGCTTTTATTTAACTGCCAGACATGTACAGTATTTTTGTCAGACATTTATCATCGTGTTATCATGAGATTTTAATAAGAACTAAGCTGGTTACTGCCTTCTCATGGGGCCTCAGCATGGATGTCAGAGATGGCTGTTAAGGTGTGTATCGGTGGTCTAGTTGAGGCAATACATAACCAAAAGGCACAACTGAACATGGATAGCAACAATGTTTTTGTTTGTATTCCAACTCACCAACCCCCAGGTACTACTTTTTTTGCCTTGAGCAAAACACCAGATTCAAGAGCTTCAGCTTAATTTTGTCCAGATTGTAAAGCCCTGGAGCAATTCTGTGCCACTGAGCAATTCTTTGTTTCTTTCAAAAGCAAATCATTGGGCATTCTCATGTGCCTGTAGCCTGTAGCAACAAACACCTGTATGTACAGTCCCCTCCAAAAGTATTGGAACAGCACGGCCAATTCTTTGGTTTTTGCTATACACTGAAAGCATTACGGTTGAGATCTAACCATGAATATGAGACAATAGGTCAGAACTTCAGCTCTCATTTCTTGATATTTACCTCTAGATTTAAAGAACATGACTCCTTTTGTCTAAGCCCACATATTTTTCAAGTGTTCAAAAAGATGGCGTGAAACAAAGCAGAGTTACTGTTTATTCCTCTTATATCACAGCAGTTTGCCAAGACTAATCATTTTTTTGTATATTGGATGATTTGGACAAGATGTCCTACTTTTTATGTTTATAGTCATGTATAATGTTGTGGGAACGGCTGAGAAACAATTTAGCTCCTGTCTTCGCTTACGTTAGAGAAGCTATGAAGAGTAATTCCCACATCCATTCTTTTCTTTCACTCTTAAAGTAAACAAAAAGAAAGCCTCTTCCATCTCAGAAAACGTTTTATCTGCCTGTTAAAGCCCTGACACTGGCGACTCCTTCCATAAAAGGTGAATAAACATTTCCGTACAGAAAACTTCACAATATTATACAAGACTCTGTGTTTGTTGTTGCTATGGAAACCTTAACGTATTAAGACTAGGGTGCAGCTGGAAATCCTGTCCGAGCTGCTGTTAAAAAAATTAATCGACACTTTCCGATCAATCAGAATTTCGAACTTTAGTTTATTTTGCAAGACTGAAAATTTCTCTCTCTTACTCTCTCACCCGAACACACACACACACACACACACACACACCATGACCTTGTAGCCGGTTATTGAATTCGTTTATGAATTGATCATGAATCAATATTTTTTTATTCACAGAACAGAGACACGTTTGGGACGGTGAAGTTTCAGCTGATGGAAATACGTTCATTCATTCAGCTCATTCATCCAGTACTACAAGACACCTAATACACACACCTCGGTGCTTACACACACACACACACACACACACACACACACACACACACACACAGTTAACAAGATTTACGACTTTCAGCTTTATCCTGGCGGTGCCCTATCACTTTTATATTACGTTCTTCTTGAGCAAATAATATCAAATGACAAGTTAGAGGCTCGGTGCGTGTGTGTGTGTGTGCTTGCGAGTGTGTGCGCAGGACAGCTGCCAGCTTCCAGCCTGATGATGTCATTTTCAGCCAAAGACTGGCGTCTCCTGTTGCTTAGTAACGGTGTAGTGCACTGTCGGGGAAAATTGGCCATTTGACCTGCAGCTGGATAGAAGAGTTTGCTTGAGCCAAATGGACTGACATCTGTCACACACACACGCACACACACACACGCACACACACACACACAGCAGGATGGCACTAATATGTAGTTAGGGCTGAACCTCACACGCCAACTGCTCCTGATCCTACTGAGTAACATGTGTCAACTGGGTGAGAAATAGAACACCCATACACACACACACACACACACACACACACACACACACACACACACACACACACACACACAATCCTGCGTATGAAACAGTTGCTGACAGAAGGACAGAGCAGGCGCACGCCACATGACCTGCATGCAAAGCAGTCTCTCTCGCTCTCTCTCTCACACACACACACACACACACACACTAAACGTAGCATGCAGACACTCACAACCACAGTGCACCTGCAGCTGGTCTCCACGACAACCGCTCTAACAATAAACAACCAAAGCAGACAAACACCTCTTACCTGCACCTGTACGCGTGGACGTGTGTGTACACACATACACACACATTACAGACGCCTGGATGCCTTCAGTCAGTGTGAGCGTCAGTCAGCTGCCCCAAAACACTCATTCTCTCGTTTCTCTCTCTCTCTTTCTCTCTCCCAGCGGCGGCGCATTATTTAATTCATTACCACATCGGCAGGCTGCTGCTTGGCTGCTTTAACTCTTGCGTGCTAGAGTGTCAGGGTGGTGGTGTGGTGGAGAAGGAGGGAGGTGTGTGTGTGTGTGAGAGAGAGACGCACTGGGCTAATTAACTCTCCTCTTCCGCTTTTACACGCTGCAGCACTTGTCCTCCCATTCCCTTTCTTCCCTGCCCTCCTTCTTCTCTTCCCCTCCTCCTACCCATTCCCAGCAGTATTCTGGAGTATTCCTGCGATTCCTCGCTCCGGGTTCCTGCAATGATGATATCCAAGCAGCTTTCCGTTTCCTCACTGTCTATCGCATTCTCTCTCTCTCTCTCTCTCTCTCTCTCGCTCTCTCTCCAGCCTGACCTTTGCAATATGATATCACCAGCTTCCATATAAGGGCATTGTCGCCGTGGCAACCGTGGACTCCACCTGTCTCTCATTCAGCCACTCTCGGTGTCACTTGCTCACACACACACTGCACTTATTCATTCATCCTGCACTCATCCTTACCCAGTGCACAGGTAACGACAAGCGGACAACGTGGAGGAGCGAAAAGAAAGGAAGAAACTAGGGGTTATAAAGCACAGAGATGGAGAGAATACAAGAGGGATGAGTGAAATGGCAATGCAGTAAACTCAGCATACGGCTTTCCTGCATTTAATTTAACTACATTTATATATACACACCAATGAGCCAACATTATGCATACCAAGCTGGGACAAGGTGGGAAAATAAGTACTGAAAATAATCGATTTTTCAGCATTGAATTTTTCATTTATTTATTTTTTGTCCAAAACTCCTGAAACACGCAAATACTTTGTAAGTCTATACTGAAATATTTGTGATTCTGGCACTAACTTGTTGGTTTGTGTTGTATTTTTGTTATTCTGAAGAAAAATTGCTCTAATTGCTAGTTAGCTTTAAAAGTCCCAGAATGCAATGCAGCTATACGATGTGTTTTTAACAATCTCAGCTAGTTAGTGAGATGATGAATGGGTTGGAGGAAGCTGATCTATTCGAACAGAGTGTACAGCTGAGAAAGGTGAACGGACTAAAGGATTAAAGCGCCGCTGCATCGCTCTCTAATGCGAGAGTTAATAGCTCTGGCAACAGGTAGTCGAACGGCATTGTGGGTAGGACACTGTTATCCGACGTGAAAACAGAGCAATGTGTCAATGAAGCATTGACATGACTTTTAGCTCTAATAATACATCTGGGCCAGTCCCTTATTAGTTGGACTCCATTAGTTGGATTTTTCTCCGCATAAACACTTTGTTCTATTGACCTTTAATCAAGGTTTTCTGATATTTTTCACATCACTACTTCCTGATACAGTCAAACATCAACAGAGTCAGTGTAGACAGGTTAAAAAACGTGCTTAAATCAGTGCATGTTTACATAATTTTGTTAAAACTACAGCAAGAGTGTAAATCAATAACAGACTATTTAAAGCATCTGAAAGTCTGGATGTGTTTTTTCTTGAACAGGAGTTACTCAAGGTTAAATAAGGATACTAGTTTGTGGGTGAATATGTAAACAGGATCATCAATCACGGTATGGTCAAGGTTTTTTTTTTACTTATTTAATTTTTTATTAGGTTTTATTAGCTTTTGTACACCACGGTGCTGCTTTAATTCTCCAGTCAGACTGGTCACATGATGGTGATTCATTTTCCAGTAAAGCAGTAAAGCAGCTGCAAATCACAGGTTTATATCAACGGGCTCGTTCTAGTATATTTACATCTGAAATTAATTGAACGCATAAGAAAAAATGAATGTTAACTCGCATGATGCAAAAATAGATATTTTTAGATGCAGATAAAATATTAATTATGATAAACAAACAATCACATGAAAATAAGTGAAGCATGTGAGGGAACATGCATGCAGAAATAAATGAATCGTGGAAAAAAAAATCACAGGGGAAAAGGACTTACAGAAAAATCACATGAAAAATGAAAAAATTCCAAAATCGTTTGGAAAAAAAATATCATGTGAAAAAAACAATTTTTTTTTTAAATTGTGAAAAATTGCATGTGAAATAAATACATTTAAAAATCCAGATACTTAAAAATAAATTAATTTCTTTTTGACATGACATTCAAAATGATATGAAAAATATCACATGAAAATTATTATTCATTTGGAAAAATGCAGGGAAAATAACCAAATCATTTGGGGAAAAAAAAACAAAATTGAAAATGTTTAGGGGAAAAAAATCAAATACAAAAAGTAAAAAACTTAATGTGGAATTTAGGAATTTTGAAAAACACTGTACTTCAAAAAATAAATTTTGGTAAAAAAAAAAAAAAAAAAAAAAATCACATGAAAATGGATGAATGTGAAAATCACGTGAAAAAATGTCATCACGTGAATAAAAAAAAAAAATCATATAAATTGTGTGGAAAATCACTACATTAGAAATGTGGAAAATTAATATTGAAAAGAATAATAAAAAAAAAAAGATGAGAATAAACAAATCGTGTCATTATTTTCACGAATCTCACGTGAGTTCAGTATGTTAGACACGTGTGCATACCTGTTCACGTGCGCTCCTCTCCGAGCTTCCCCTCATGCTTCCGTGGGATGGAGATGGCGATGGAGGGAGTGAGTGTTGAGGCGGGTACTTGTTCTTCAGGTGATCCATGAAGGCGTCGCGTTTGCGGTCCAGCTCGGCTTTGTGCAGGTTACTGAGTGCCTCCAGGCTCTGAGCCGCCATCACCGTGTGCCGGTGCTCGGATGTGTGCACGAGGCCGACGTTAGAGAAACGTCGCGCGCCATTGCCCAGGCTCCGGTACTCGCGTGGGTACTCCAGGTCATCTGTGGAGATCATGTGACCGCCACCACGCTCCGGGTCTAAATGAGCAGGAGAGGAAGATAAGAAGGGAAGGAAGAATGGGTGTGGGTTCAATCACACAGGACATCATGTAGTCCAACATGGTACACACACGCATACACGCAAGACAAAGGGAAAGAGACAAAAAGACAGAGAAATGGGATGAGCAGTTAGACGAGTGCGTACACACAGCTGCTTCCTGCAGAGATATTGATCTCAGACTTAAACGGGAGAAGTGTGGAAACATTAAAAAAGAAAAAAAACACACTCCAAACAGAAGAATGAGGTAGAATTCTCCCTGCAGGATGCTCCATCTGCTTTTCCATGTTTGCTATTTCAAGCATTGCTTATTTGCAGTCTGCACACACACACACACACACACACACACGGTAAACATCAAGATGCCGGTTTATCAGGTTCACCCACCACACACATGTCCAATTACTGACTGCAGTCCATTTATTACTGTCTAATGTCCCTCTACTCCATCCATCAGTGCTCACTACACCGTGTGTGCTAATGCGCTAGTCTTCATCAGCGTCCAGATATTGTGATTTTGTCTGTGGACTGTCTGTCTGTTTTGCCGCAAAAATGTGGGGTTATCGAGAGACTATACCTAAGTGAAAATATAGATAATGTTTTCAAATCTTACTGAAAATAAAAGTGGAAGCATGCAACCAAGAGCGTCCTTGAGTGAAACTCGTAAAGTTTCTACATTCAAATGTAACCGAGTGTAAAAACTAAAAAAAGTAAATCTTTTTAACTGATGGAATTAAGTTGTTCTAACTTTATTATTTATCCTGTACTCAATATTTACCAGCTAGCATTAGCTAGAATTTGGCTTGCTGCCTAGCCGTTTATATTAGCCACAGGAATTGATGCTAGTCTAACCTGGGATTAGCAAAGAAAAAAGGCTAGCTTAGTTCAGTTATAGCCAGTTAATGTTAACAAATTAGCAAAACTTTCTCAATGTGCTTTTTCACGTCAGGTTGAGTTCAAGGTTTCTAGGTAAGCAAAGGACACACCTCATGTTAAACAAATCTTTGTTTACTTGAGCGTTAGCATGTTTAAACATTGAACTGAGGTAGGGCCAAGTGCGCTAAATTCCATGCTGTAATTCAGTCGATTATTCACATTTAAACACACGCTATAGCGCTAAATACATTGTGTAGCATAAGAAGGTTACCACAGATGATGAATTGACATGATTCTTGGTAGTATATACAATTTATTGCGTGCTTAACTGAAATGATTGGATGCTAATCTCAGCCCATATGACTGATGATGGCTAGATTAGCGAAGACACTTGAGAGCTGTACTAACAACTTTGAATGGCTTAATTATTTTCTCGGAAACATAATTAATAATGAGTACACCATTTCAATACTACGAAAGTATAAATACGCCAAAATAATACTTAACTTTAGTAATACTAAATGTACAATTACTTAAGTGTTTCTCTCTTTGCAGAACAGAGATGTTTAAATTTCGACACTCTCTCTCTCTCTCTCTCTCTCTCACACACACACCACACACACACACACACACACACCTCAATGTCAGCATATCTACTATACTAGGAATGGAGCAACACCTGAGTTTCTGTTCACACTTGTAATTAATTTAAGAGGAAAGTGAGATATTGTGATAGACATCCCACTTCAAAAACATGATTTGGTTCCTTCAAAAAACAAAAAAAAAAACAATAAAAAGACAGCAGCAGCTGTCAGATGACATGATCCATGTGCTACAGAGAAGGATAAGGATGATACTTTTGGGGCAGTAAAGTGTAATTCAAATCATAGGTATGTATTAAAGCGCTCACTTGTATACAGACATTTTATCGTTTCTATAGGGATGCGTCTAGAGGAAGCTACACACAAACGGATTAAAGTGTGTGTAATCGTTGACATGGTGAATTTTCCTTTAACATTTATGGAAGGAGTCTCCAGTGTCAGCGCTTTTGAGGTAAAGCTATAACTTTTCCGACACACGAGAGTCCTCACTAGTCAGCGTTAGAGCACACGATAGATCTCCGTGTCTAGATAACCTGATTTGTGTTACTACTTATTTGTAATATAAATACAGCATAAAGCCAAGTGAACATATGAGATGGTTTGTGATCCACAGGACATCCTGGACAGGTTTCTTTTTCTTTTTTGTTCTTTTGCAGCTAGTAGAGTGTTTTTTTTGTTTTGTCTTGTTTCATTTTGTTTCCATTTCATATATTTCCTTTAGCGCATATTCAACCCAATGTGACAAAATGTGTTCAATATATAGTCCTAGTGCTGACACGACACCACAGTTGCTAATTAAGACATCATTTTTGAGAGTGTTGCGACTCACAGACGTGGGAAAGAAGCTAAAATAGCTTAAAGTCTGCTTTACTTTTGACTTTTACTACGTACATTTCAAAGGGGAAAAAAAAAACTTTCCCTCTTTCAACTTTCACTATTTTTCTCAATAATCATATACAGTGAACTCCAAAAGTCTGAGACTGCTAATGAAAATGCTTGTTTTGAATTACTTTCTAATTCAATACAATTTTCATTACAAATAATATTATTGGCAACATCCTGAGTGAGAAATAGAATCATTGAACTATTTGCATGAATTTCAGAGTTTGTTAGTATTTGCTACGTCTCCTTTTTCGCTTTAATGACAGTTGGCATGGACAAGTTAGTGTAAAATCTTATGATCCATTTTAGATCAGATCCATGAGAGTGTCGTCTGAACATGTGCTTCAAAAGAAGAGATTAAACATCTTTTGTTCAAAGCAGATAACTTGGTCTCTGTCACACATTTGCTTAGGGAGCTAGAAATAGTGCAGAATCTTAAATACTATACTATATTAATATAATATGTAATATAATATATTCAAGATTTTCATGATATTGAACATTTACCATCTTGGTTTTAAATATTTCAAAAGTCAAAATCTTTCTGTTTATGTCCAACTTTAAAAGAAACAAAAATCTGATTTTTACTGTGGTCTCAGACATTTGGACCTCATTATATATGTAAAGTCAGAAAGAGACCGAAATCCTAACAATAACCAGCAATGTAACCGATCTGCTCTGTCATACAATTTGTATTAATCGCAACATTTAGTATTGTTACAGCTAGTAATTCATACAGCTAGCATTTGGCTAATTTGTATAGTCAGGATTATCATGCTAACTTACATTGGGGAGATGCGAGGAGAAATGTCTATCTGCAGTCTCACAGCAGACACGACACACCCACTTCACAACATGACACTGCAGAACAAGACATACCACTGGGACAATGTATGTTGATACCTGGAAGTACTGCCAAAAGATCCTAAACCAAAACCTCAACCTAACCCTAACACCAAACCCTTAACGCCTAACCCTAACCACAAACCCCCAACCAAACCCTAACGCTAATACCAAATCCTAATCCCTAATTCTAACACCAAATTCTAACCCTAATACCAAACTTTAACCCTTAACCCTGATACCAATCCCTAATCCGTATACCAATCCCTAATCCTGATACCAAACCCTAACCTTGATTCTAAACCATGATCCCTAACCCTGAAACCAAACCCTAATCCTGAAACCAAACCCTAAGATTGATTCTAAACCATGATCCCTAACCCTGAAACCAAACCCTAATCCTGAAACCAAACCCTATTCCTGATACCAAACCATGATCCCTAACCCTGATAACAAATCCTAATCCTTAAACCAAACCCTAACCCTTAAGACAAACCCTAATCCTGATACCAAACCATGATCCCTAATCCTGAAACCAAACCCTAACCCTGATACCAAACCCTAACCCTGAAACCAAACCCTCATCCTGATACCAAACCCTAACCCTGAAACCAAACCCTCATCCTGATGCCAAACCATGATCCCTAACCCTGAAACCAAACTCTAACTCTGATACCAAACTGTAATCCTTATACCAAACTCTAACCCTGATAGCAAACCATGATCCCTAACCCTA
The DNA here is from genome assembly GCA_030068235.1 of Notoglanidium macrostoma. Lineage (NCBI taxonomy): Eukaryota > Metazoa > Chordata > Actinopteri > Siluriformes > Auchenoglanididae > Notoglanidium > Notoglanidium macrostoma. The sequence goes on from JAQQZR010000008.1 coordinate 3,144,574, forward strand.
AATCCAAACCAGGATCCCTAACCCTGATACCAAACCCTAATCCTGATAACAAACCATGATCCCTAACCCTGATACCAAACCCTAACCTTGATTCTAAACCATGATCCCTAACCCTGAAACCAAACCCTAATCCTGAAACCAAACCCTAAGATTGATTCTAAACCATGATCCCTAACCCTGATACCAAACTCTAACTCTTAAACCATACCATAATCCTGATACTAAACCATGATCCCTAACCCTGACAATAAACCCTAATCCTTAAAGCAAACCCTCATTCTGATACCAAACCCTAACCCTTAAGCCAAACCCTAATCCTTAAAGCAAACCCTCATTCTGATACCAAACCCTAACCATTAAGCCAAACCCTAATCCTTAAACCAAACCATGATCCCTTATCCTGAAACCAAACCCTAATACTGATACCAATCCATGATCCCTAACCCTGAAACCAAACCCTAATCCTGATACCAATCCATGATCCCTAACCCTGAAACCAAACCCTAATCCTGATGCCAAACCATGATACCAAACCCTAATCCTGAAACCAAACCCTCATCCTGATACCAAACCATGATCCCTAATCCTGAAACCAAACCCTAATCCTGAAACCAAACCCTAATCCTGATACCAAATCCTAATCTTGATACCAAACCCTAATCCTGATACCAATCCATGATCCCTAACCCTGACACCAAACCATAATCCTGATGCCAAACCATGATCCCTAACCCTGATACCAAACCCTAACCCTGAAACCAAACCCTAACCCTGAAACCAAACCCTAATCCTGATGCCAAACCATGATCCCTAACCCTGATACCAAACCCTCATCTTGATACCAAACCATGATCCGTAATGCGGAAACCAAACCCTAATCCTGATACCAAACCCTAATCCTGATACCAATCCATGATCCCTAACCCTGAAACCAAACCCTAATCCTGATGCCAATCCATGATCCCTAACCCTGATACCAAACCCTAACCCTGAAACCAAACCCTAATCCTGATGCCAAACCATGATCCCTAACCCTGATACCAAACCCTAATCCTGAAACCAAACCATGATCCCTAATCCTGAAACCAAACCCTAATCTTGATACCAAACCCTAATCCTGATACCAATCCATGATCCCTAACCCTGAAACCAAACCCTAACCTTGATTCTAAACCATGATCCCTAACCCTGAAACCAAACCCTAACCCTGAAACCAAACCCTAATCCTGATACCAATCCATGATCCCTAACCCTGAAACCAAGCCCTAATCCTGATACCAAACTGTAATCCTTATACCAAACCCTAACCCTGATAGCAAACCATGATCCCTAACCCTGAAACCAAACTATGATCGCTAACCCTGATACCAAACCCTAATCCTTAAAACAAAACCCTAATCCTGATACCAAACCCTTACCCCTAACCTGAGCTCTAATAAGGCTTGTGTAGTGTGCAAGATGGCAGCTCTTCAAAGTATGCATGTTGAGTATAGGTGTGTCCTTTAAGTACCGTGTGTCCACAGGTAGGCCTATGTAAACGAGAGAACTAGCTAATACTGAGATAAAGTTATTTCTATGTGTCTATTAGGAATGATGCTGTTGTTAGTTATCCATAGCTAATGTTTTCCAAACTTTCTTCGCTTTATGAAAGTGACACTAATTTACCATCTGTGACTAAAATCAGCGTGTGACAAATTCGCAAAAGAAAAAAGAATGAGTTGTCTTTGTTGTAGTTTTAATTTAATTTAATTTAATTTTTATTTACTTTCTACTTTCAGTTGTTGTTTTAATTTGTGAAGTGAAGAATTTGGAGCTGTCCTTGAATTAGTCTTTATTTAAAATCAGCATATTTGCATTTCTATTTGAGTAATAAATTGAGTATTTTTTTACCACCTTTGGTGAGATGTTCATATACTACTACTACTGCTATTACTAGTACTAATAATAATGTGTTGTGTTTAGCCGTTAAGCAGCTGTGTGCTGCGTGGCTCAAGGCACTCTCACACTAGTCCATTTGTCAAGTTTTCGCAGTGCTACAGCTCTATGCTGTGACTCAGTTTAGCAGCTCACACTCCAAAACACGTGGCACGTTTGATTCACGTGATTCAGAGCTGAACCACTTTTTGACTGCAGAACATGTGATCAGTCCAGAGTAAGACTGGATCACATCGAGACTGCTGTGTTCGGTTTCATGTGGTTTGGAAAAATATGGCTATTTAAATAGACAGGTCTATTTGCACACCTACACCCATGCTCATATATATAGTAGGTAAACTTTATGAAATGGCATCTGAGTGGAATATCAAATACTGAAAAGTAAACAGAGACAAAAGCACTAGGCAGTTACAGGTACAACAAAAAAATCTCCTAGGAAACGGACGAGTAAAGTTCTGCATTATTGTATCTGTTTTTTTTCCCTTCTCACTCCATCCATCTGTCTCACTTCTTCCATTTGTCTCGCTCCCTCCATCTGTCACCTCCTCGTTCCATCCTCAGCCTACAAATCAGGCCAGTAACTCATGACACACTGCTTTAAGCAACCATGATGCATGTCACCCTGACAGACACCCTGACAAGTGGCCTTTAATCAGCCTGCTTAACCTCCAGCCAAACACACACACACATACTTACACACACATTTAGCCAGACAGTTAAGCAGAAACATGGCACATTTGCGCAGACGAAGATTAATGAAACATGTTGACTGGCCAGAGAAAGACTTTGTGATTGGCCGTGTAATGTTACCTTGCTTGGGGAAGTAGGTCCCGGTGTTCGCTGAAAGAGAAACATCGACCACAGTTACTCATCCATCACTCACACACCCTTTTTTTATTTTTGGCAAAATCAGAATCCGTAATATGAATCAGGAATCAAATCAGAGCCCACTGAAAGTCTGACAGGTATCCCTGAACTGAGATAAAACCAGAAAATGTGTTTATTCAAAATTCATTCATAATGGAAATCTAGGGGCAGATGTTAGGGCAGGTGCTAAATGTTGCATACCTGTAATACAGATACTGTTCAAAGCCATGGTCATTACACTAAAGGTCATAAGACAAGAAAGGCTTATCAAAGCTGCTTTTATGGAGTTAAATTTGATTTCTTGTTCAACTGAAACAGTAAAAAATTATTTCATTTACATGTGTGTGTGTGTGTGTGTTCATGAGCACTCAAAGCCACAAAACCATCCTACCAACCAAAATTTAGTTCCTATGTAACATCATCCTGTCTCTGAAACCTTTTTCGAACTTTTTTTTTTTTAACAATATATCAGTTTCAATGACCAATCTTAAATTTCCATTATATTATAGATTTCGGATTAAACAGCTTTCTGATATTCACTCAGCACAAGGAAAGCCTTCGATTGTCTTCTCTATGGTAATCAAATGTTTTGCTGCAGATGCAGTAGATAGAGTCTGGCTCATAAAACATGTGTATTTCTTTAATTACTAGGTTAAATGAGGGGAAAAAAAAACACTTTTAGTTTCTTTTCTCATGTTGCTAACTTGCTCGCTGTTATATTAAACCTTTGTGTCTACATTTTGTCCTTAAAACATGAAACCTCATTAAGCATGATAAATTGCCTGTACTACATTCATTATGAGGTTTTTAACCAAAAGGAAATGTTCCGTCGATTAAACACGGGATTATAATCATGATGTAACTAAGGTATTGTATCCAAATCAACGTAATCCAAATTAATGACCAGTGTGAAGAAATTTGTGGGAAGAAAACATTTTTTCTTTGTTCTTATGCTGCTTCCATGCTACTATTTTCTTTCCTACTGGATTTCTATATAACAGTATTAAAAGTAACTTGGGTTTTTTTTTTTTTTGGTTTCTTTAATTTTATTTGTCTGACTCCTAATTTTTTTCTGGTCTTGTTTCTAATGGATTTGCAAGCGTTAACCACCACTGGGTGACACATTAATGCGGGGGGGAGAACATAGGAGGAAAGCGATCAGTCAGAAGAACTTAGTAATGATTTGCAGTGATCTTCACTCTGAAGGCTGATTATATTTGCCGTTAACTACACATATACAAGATGGCCACTGCGTATAAACTACCGTTTGGTGCATTACTTGTGCGAAGTAGGCTGTCTACATGCATGTGTCCCCAATTGAATAAATAATATGTTGTAAAGTGCATAGTTATGTACTATTATAGACCATTATTAAGTATTAACACACCCTATAACAGTTCAGTGCTTGAACTACCAGAAACTCTGTTTTCAGTACCACTTTTCTAGCTTTTATTGACAGATCATGACAACAATCATGACAACAGTCACACCCATATCATAAAGCTTTAAAGAGACGCGGTGCTCCAGAGTGTGTTTAACATCATCCTAGACTTGAAAACCAGATGAAGAGAGATGTTATGGCTCTGATGTGCCATCTAGTGGATGCCGCTTTTAAAGGTTCACTATGGAGTTCACTATATTCACAGAAATGGAATATAATATTCATAAGTACATTTTCATTAGTGTATAATTTACCTGCCACTATGAATTGTTGTGCTCGTTTAGAATGAGCCCTTTATATCTACATAGGGAGCGGGTCCACCTGTACGGAGTCGCCATGTTGCGTCGCTACGGTAGCCCAGAACGGACAAACCTGTAGACTGCACCTCCTGATTTTTTTTTTGCATTTTTACAAGTGGCAGTGTGGATCCAGAATTAAGCACCGGAACGACGATAAAGAAGAAGATCCTGGTGCTGGATGACAAGTTTGAGAACCCAAATTTTGAAAACTGGAGGACCGTGCTTATTATTTAGTGCAGAAAAAGCAAGGGAGTGTGAATGTAAGTACTTGGAAGCACGCAACAGGCGCCTGACGGCCACCGTACGCTCTAATACACGCTCGGAAAGGAAGGGGAAAGAGAGAGGCATTCGGTTGCAATCAAATGAATCCTACATAGTGGACCTTTAATCCTCCAGATGTACATAAGGTACGCAAGCGAGTCTGTAAACAATGGCACTCGCATAGCAGCTGCATTCACACATACTCATGAAACGTATTTAACAAATTAGTCCCTGTTCAAGGGAGCAGTGGACACAAAGTGTCGACCACAGTATAACAGTGCTACTGCTTTTTCCTTTAATTTGTCACAGGTAAGTATAATAAGCACTCTGTAAAGGTTCCTCTTTTAAATGACAAACTGACAAATGTTTAAAGAATGTGATTCAATGAAAGCTGTCAGATTGTACAGGCATGTTACAACAGACAACTGAATTTCTAACTGCCTCCTATTCTGATTCATTAAAAAATTATAATGACATAAAAATACATAAAAATGTCTCTACCTTGCGCTCTTCTGTTAGAGCAAAATATGAAATGTTTTTGTTTCAACCAGGGTTTGCACGTGACCAGACATCATGTTGGTTAATGATATCAGAAACGTCGATCCCTTTCACTGATTAGATACATATCGATTGATGGAGTAGTAAAAAATAATAAGGTTTTACTGCGTCTTTCTTACTTTTACATCATTCAGCAACTCCTGCTAAGATTTTCTCCTTGTTATGTGCGATAAATTGGTCGTACTGAATTCATGAGAAGGTTTTTAACCAAAAGGAAGTGCTCCGTGAATATACACAAGGATAATTCGAACGTAATCGTAGTTATTGTATCCGACTGTTGCAGATGGAGCAAATAATTCACTGTACTCCTGACTGACTGCAATAAACGCCAAACGAGTCAAATGATATCAAAGCAATAAGCCACGTGTGTTGCACTGACACACACCGTCTTGCGGTTTAGCGCTTTTATAAATTGGGGACCAAAAACAATATGATAAAATCCAGTGATCAAGAAATAATTGAATTTATTATTAATGACATCAGTTCCGTGTAGCCTCTCTGCAGTATGCCATGGTTGCTAAGCAACATGAAGGGCAACTATGTGTGTTTTCCAATTTGTGGGATGGCCAATCAGATTGTGATTGATGGATAGATTGGCTAATCAAGTGTGATTGATGGGTTTTTCCATCAGATCCATCTCTAGTGGATCAAAAATCCCATGCCTCGTATCAATCCAGTGCATTTCCATTGACAATGCGCTCAGGTCGTAGCAGTTTCCACAAAGCCTGGGACCTGGAGTGAAGCTCATCTCTCGGGGCCTGGAGGTGAGATTAGAGGAACACCTGAAGAATAAGGCCGTCGCTCTGCCATGCTCCATCAGCACAGCGCTCTCAGAGACCTGCTCCACATCACGTCTTCATCCCTCCTCTGCAGCCCTGTTTTTATTTCCTGCCCTTGTTTCCTTACTTACTCCCATGAGAATTGGTGTAGCGGTAAGATATTAACAGGAGGTGACTAGCTCGCAATAAGTTTTGCATTACACGCTCACTACATTGCATTAAAGGTGATTGTGTTTGCAGCTCATTTATTTTATTGCTTGCTAATGCTTACTCTTAATGACATGCTCTCGGAGATGACTCAAGAGCTCGGAGAAACATTTTAAACCCCCGGTGAACAGATATACAGCGTTTATTCGCTGAATCTATACTCATTCGTTTTTTTAAATCCGGTAAACGTGGCGTTTGTGGATGCAGGATTACTGACGGCGGCTCTGCACGATGTATTGGCACCCATCTGTTCTGGCTATCAGTGGAACGAGACAACCATAAGAGCAAAGCCAAGTGCTGTTACTGGACATTTACACACCATTTACAACCGACTTGAAAATTCTCCAGCTAACTGGTCACAAATTGGTACTGATGAAGATCTAGAGATGGATTAGCACTCATCCTTAGTGCGTGGTTTGAACACAGCTTTTTAAATGTAATTTCTAGCGTCTCCTCTTCATGTATAAACCTGCCATATCGAACCTTCTTGACTAGTGCGTGCTCGGTCTTGTTTTTACCGTTTGCTTTATGGATTTACCAAGAATATAAAGTGTGTTAGCAAGCTGTTCGACCACCAACAGCCTTCAGAACAGCTTCAGTGCACCTTGACAGAGATATTCTCCAAATCTCTGGAACTGAACTGGAGTGATAAACAACATTCTTCCAAAAGATATTTCCAAGGTAGTGTGAATTATGAACTGTCCCATGTGAGAGCACTTCACTTCTGCGAGCACTCCGACAAACACACACACACACAAACACAGGTCCGGGGTCTCCGTGAGTCAATGTGAAATTCACAAAACCTTGCTCTCATTTTTAATGACCAGCCTTGCACTCTCAGATCAGACATCCGCACACTCTTTCGAGAAAAGACACTGTTTAAATGGGATAGAAGCTTAAATATAAACCAACAGATGCAACACCAAAGCTAAATCAGATGTTCCATGATGGCCTTGACTGCTTAATACGAAGCACTCATTTCAGTATCAGTAGCAAGTACTAAAGTAAATGCACTGGTACTTGGTTTGGAGAAAACAAAAGGCTGTGTACCAATGGTTCAATGTGTTTTTAAACAGAATGCATTATAAGCCCACATTATATCACCAATACTAAAGAAACTTAGCCCTATTTTGCTTAATCATAAGCTGAACTGTTCACGAAAGAGCCTTAGCCTGTAGATGTTAAAGGCTTAAGACAGATCATGGAAACACTTTGTACGAAGGCCGTATGTATAATGACTTATGAATATATTCCTAACATGTTTTAATACATTCATAAGGAATTACACTTTGAGGAATTAATGAATTGTTATATCACCATTATATCTTTGATGTGATATGTTTTGAATATTTCTAAGACGTCACGTTAACAAATCAGAGTACATCGCATAAAATAACTATATAGTGTAACGAAGCTTTATAAATGATTGCGTACCATATAATGCCTGATGAATGTATGTTTTATAACATGACGTGAATGTGTTCATAGTTCATGCCCTTCAGAGAAAGTGTTACTTAATTATAATGCAAATCTAACTCATAATGCATCGTAAATATAGCCACATAATGTAACCAAGCTTCATACACAATTATAACAATGCTTATAATGCTTTATGAATGCATTATAGCCTGATATAAATGTCTTGACGGCTTACGATAGAAACGGACTTCGTATATACATATATATATATATATATATATATATATATATGAGAAAAATAGCTATATAGCACAATAAACCTTTATAAACAGTTAATACAATATATAAGAGTCTTCTGAATGGATTATAGCATGATATGAAAGTGATATGACTTTTAAATGCATGCTAATGATTCATAATGTGTTGTAAAAATGAAAACAATTCCTTATGAATGGATTACGACTTGATGTGAACGTGTTCATGGCCCATTATAAATATGACATTCAGCGATGTACTTCTGTTTATTGTTATTTTCCATTAAATTTGTATGGACAGTTTAGAAGTCGGGACACCCAGAATCATTAAAAACCAATACGCTGTGCTGTGTTTCATGTAGCGGGAGTTGATACCGTGAGCAGCGCGATCGATATCCTCTCTATCTACAGCAATAAGGATTTTAATCTCCCCCTGTATATCGTCCGAAATTCCTCCAGTTCTTCCTCTTAATGAAGAGCTGAATAATCTGAACCTGCTCTCGGTGTCACCGCAGCCCTCTCACTCCTCCCCGGGCTTTGAGGAATTTACCATTCAATGAATAATTCACACGTTATTTCAATAATGCAGCATTAAATGTGAAGCCAGGCGACAGTTTATGAAGTATAATTGGTGCTTTAAACACATAAAGGAATAATGTAGGGCTCTCGAGGAGAAGCTGAATTGAGTGACCTTGTGGTTAATATCGTTAACATCGAACACTTTAACACACACACACACACACACACACACACACAGACTCTTGGGGACAAAGAGAGTTGGTGTGGCAAAGGCGCTGACAAAATTAGCCTGATGAATGGTGTTATCATTAGCGCTAAGTGCTTTCGTTTGAAACGGGAATGTGCAGTTTAAGCATTTAGTCTGACCGGCTTTCAAATAAATGTCTACCTGATTGGGTGCAGGTTCACAAAAGAAAATTAAAAATCACAAGGGGCCGAATTTTGGTACTACACGGACATACGAGGGCAAACATTAGCGTTAGCATTAGCATTCCCCATTCTCATCCACTCTACCTGCAGCTAGCTAAACAAGTTCAATCGGAATTCAGTCGCAGACTAGCGCAAGCAATTTTATTTTATTTATTTATTTTTTCTTACAAACTACTAACAGATTCGCATAGCATTCATCATTCTACACTGAAAAATGTGTTAGCATTACTGGAAAAATCAACGTTGTGGTGCAATTCATAAGTCTAATGCTAGTTATAAACCAGTGGTACAAGCTAATAAGGTTTGCTAGCTTTGCTCGCTAGCTAGCATTTTCCTATGTATATAGCGAAACGAATCATCCACACACCAGTTTAACACCAACGTCTGGATCACTGCACATTCATGCGATCAGCCAATCATGTAGCAGCAGAACACGGCATAAAATCATGCAGGACCAGGTCGAGTGCCATGGCTAATGGATAAATTTTGTTCTCAGTGATCCTCAGGTTTCATCCAAAATCAGGAATCTGAAGATTGCAAAATATATTGCCTGTTTTTCCCCCCCAGTTTTCATAGTCAGTTGTTGCTGATCTGTCTAAGGGTGTCTAGACAGATTTACTGGATTGTAGTCAAATGAAATGTGAAATGAATCAGGGTCCATGTGACAAGGATAAAATTAAACGAACAAACAAATAAATAAACAAACCAAAACTCTCAAGGTTTAGAATCATACAAATCTTAAAATAAAGGACAGGAACGGTTTTGGAGTTCAGATCTTTTGTTAATAGCTTCATTTTTATGAAATTGACAAACAAGGTCTCTCTCGCTCTCGCTCTCTCTCTCTCTCTCGCTCTCTCTCTCTCTCTCTCTCTCTCTCTCTC
>JAQQZR010000008.1:3162034-3177720 GCA_030068235.1 Notoglanidium macrostoma
AAGATGCTGGGATTGGCTCCAGCTTCCCCGCCACCCAGACGGATAAAGCGCTATAGATGATGGATGGATGGATGGAATATTGTTAATATTAGATGCAAGTAACACTCTAAAATTACAGACAATTCTTCACTACAAGTCACTTTTACATCTTTTGCTCTATTTTTTCAGCAGGTGGGTTTGCGAGTTCCATTTTTCTGACACCACTAAGCCCACAAACATTATCTGCGTTCTCAGGATAAACAGCTTAACATGCAGTTTTATCTGTATTCTGAGAACGAGTCGAATTTCACTCAGTACGTGCGGGTTTGGAGTAGCGACGTGTCACGGCTGAGGGAGTGCTCCTCATCCCCGTGTCCTCAGGGTCACGCCCTCGGCTCCTCACGGCTCCCTTTAATGGGCTGCTGTTCCGACGTTTGTCCATGGAGCTGTATTTTAATTAGTAAAAGTCTGAGAGCTGTGTGTGTGTGTGTGTGTGTGAAGGCATCTAAAGTTTTTAAATCCCCAGTATAGTATATATTTATATTTCTCTTTGGTTAAACTTTAAGCAGTGTGATTTGATGAGCATGTTAAAAAAAAAAAATGTCTTTTTTAACTGAACCGGCTTTTTCCTTTAGGCTGTGACACTAATAATTCAGAAAAAGTACAGAAAAAGAAAGTAGTGCCAAAATCTCATGCAATTAATACTAGAGCTTTTAGTCGAAGTTCTTACATTTCTTCATGACTTTATTCATATACAATTGAATGAAAAAGAAAAGCACAGAAGCCCAAATGATTAGATTTAGAGCCATGGAAGAAGGACTTGAACTATACTCCAAGATCAAATCCTCTACAACGATACCACGAATAAACTTCTGCTCAGCGAATCGACACCTTCTGACCAATCAGATGAGCATCCAAGCCCTATTCAGACGGCATTATTTTGTATCTCGGGTCACTAATTTGAATACTGATTTTACTCTCTCCATCCATCCCTTTTTATAAACCCAAGGCTCCTTATTTTAGTCTTTATTGCATGGACATCTCTGAGATTTAACGCGCAGATGTTCCCTCATACTTAGGAACATGTTGGTTGATTAATTTTTAAACAGCAATTACAATGACTGATGCATGCTGTGGAAGAATCTCCTAAATACATCTTTACTGGGAGACTGCTTAAAGGAAAAAGAAATGAGAACCTAATTAGATGGTATTAATATTCATCAGGGTGACATCTGTAATTATTATCATTTTTTTTTTTTTGCTCGGTGATAAACCATTTTAAAAGTCCAGACAGCGAACACCAGACTGTGAGACGGCAACGCTTCCCGCTACCTGGATCGTGAATTTATTTATTGTAATCCAAACACATGACACTGATACACAATTACAAAGTGAGTCGGCAACAGTTATTATCCAGTATGCATTTCATTAGCATTTCATATTCCACCGCACTAGCTAATTTAATCGGCGTGCGATATCGCAGTCTTTCTACTGATCTTCTCGAAAATGAAAATGGAAGGTAGGACAACATCCTTCTAAAACCCATCATTTTCTGATTGTCAGGCGAGTTTCGAAGGAGAATAATTAGCGCATGCCGTCGAGCAGCTGTCAGAAACATTTTCAAGGCGACAAGCGACGTTTGTTAGGAAAGAAACAAAGAAAGAAACAAAAAAAAACAACCCGGGCGTGTCTGTGAAACCAAACGGCCAGCCTTGAATTTGCTGAAAACATTTTCCAAAACTTTTGAGCATCACATTCAGTATGCAGCGCATCATGCTGTACTAAATATTTGTCAAATCTTAAACCCAAATATTTGGCAAAAATACTGAAAGAAAGAAATACTGCATCCACTACAACGCACACAGGAATCACTTCCCGCTACCCGCCGGAAAGACGAAATGATCCGTGTACAAAAGCACACACACACACACATCCGCCAGGGTGCTAATCACCGCTATCTGTTTGTTAGGGTTAATTACTGAGTGTACGTTAACAGCACGACTGCTGCTCTACTCCGTGAACTCTTACTGGCATCACCCGGCTGCGTCCTAATTAAGAAACCATCCGTTATTTCTGTCCACTAGCACTTAAAGAGCAAAGAGGCCCCTTTTTATCTGCTTGTTCATGACGGGGATAATAAACGTACAGGCAAAAAGGTGTGTGTATGTGTTAGGATGAGGTTTGCTCCCTTGTGCCTTGTGCAAGCTGTTGGAAATCTCTGTCACTGCACTACACACTTGCACACACACACACAACCTGCACACGCTCGACAAACCTAGACACCGCTTTCCAAGCGCAGTGGTGAATAATTAAATAAGCAGAGCTCTACTCTGTGCACTCAGGATTCACAAAACCAGCAAAAAAAAACCAGCTTCCTGTTCGAGAGGAACAGCGAGCTGAAGCAAAGACGAGAGAAAAGTCAAATCCAGGGACGATGAAGTGAAGTAGGTGTGTGAGTGCGTGTATAAAACAGCTGCAGGAGTTGGATAAAAGGTTTCAACCTCGACTAAAAGCCTGTTGTTTAGCATGTAATGATTAGGCAGTAAACGTAGTCATCCAGATGAGCAAGTGAATAAGAGTGAAGCTGTGTTCGGACAGAATGAGTCAATTTCCTCAAGCTGAAATATACATTTAATTTCATTCCTAAATCACAAGCCGGCAGAATCCAATTCTCGACCTGAAATAAAACGCCACCATTTAAAAATCACACACGTTTTCAACGCCTCCGTAACGAAACGGTGACGCGGCATTACTATAAACTCGTGATGTCGATACCGCCGTCAGACCTGCTATTACAGAAAATTAACCAACACCTTCTTATCAGAAGCAAGACCTAAAGCGTGCCAGTGCGGGGAGAACGAGGAGCCGGAAACGGGTTCTCCGAACAAGAGAAGAAAAACAGAAGTGACAAGTAACAATGCACAAACAATAGATTTTAAACAAAACACGCCTGAAAGATTTTTCACGGCAACAGCAAGAAATCTCCTGTGCATAAAAACCGCCCGAGATGTAGCAGGCTGTGTGCTGTTTGTGAAAGGAAAACCACAAAGGAAGAAAGATGCATTGGTGGAGCATAAGGCTTCCACCAGGTGAGGGGAATTTATCAACGCGCCGCAATCAGAACAACCCTGAACAATACAGGAAGCAGCCAGCTCTTGAAGATCTGGATTTCAAATTCACGCAAGAAAAGAAAAAAAAAAAATCGCATATTTATTAGCCAGAGAAGAGAACGTTTTCACAAAATTTACTGATGTATTGATATCAGAGGTATGCTAATGCGAATATAAAACAACCATCAAAGTAAGTTCTGGAAGTGTCAGACAAGTGTCAAAATAAATCCCAAACTTTTCCATGATAAATAAATCCATTATTAAAAATCATTCAGAGAATATAGCAAATAAACAACTCTGCCTGGAGGAAGGCGTCCACCACGAGACCAAGGGTAACTCTCAGAGAGCTGAGAGACGCTGTTCATACCCAAAGCTGGGCTTATTTAGAAGTGTGGCAAGAAAAAATAAAAAGACATCCTGTTTAGAGACTCAGCATACATGTGGAAAACATTTTCTTTGATATGACGAGACAAAACTGACCTTGACACATTTGAACACTGAACACCATCCCTACAGTAAAGCATGGTGGTGGTAGCGTCATGTGATACTTTTGCCTTGGATGCTACCAAATCCAGGGCAGCCATAGAACAGAACCTGCTCCAGTCGGCAAGAGATTTGAGTCTGGGGTGGATATTTATCGTCTAACAGGACGACGGTCCTAAGCACACTGCCAAAGTTCCACTAGTGTGGGTCAAAAAATGACCCAGACATCAGTTTGACTGAGAATCTGTGCCAAGCTCTCCAACAGAGACTGATAAAAAAAGAATGGGCAGAACTATCAGAATCCAGATGTGCAAATCTGATAGAGACATGGCACAGATTTACAGCTGTAATTACAGCTCAACAATGTACTGACCCATGGGGGGTGTATACTTATGCAACCAACACATTTCTGTTTGTTTTTGGCTTGTTTGTTTGTTTAATGAAGCTGAGTCACAATACAAACGTATTTGCATAGTCCTTTGTATATCCGTAAGTAATATACAATAAATATGACGAACAAAAGGAATTAGAGGACAGGATGAGGGCTAGAGAGAGAGAGTGCGCGAGAGATGCTGTGGAGGATGCTGGAGAGAAGTTGATAAGAATGAAGATAAGTATTCTGCTTCCCTTCTCCAGACAGGCAAATGAAATGCTAGATAAGGAAAGAGGGATGGAGGGAAAGAGATGGGATGTGAAAGACGGACGGGTAAATGAAATGCAGAGATGAGGGGTGAAATAGATGACGTAAGCAATAATCCATATCGTAGCAATACCTCACGGCTGCAAATAACACCCAGCCATGACCTTGTCAGTGTGATATGGTAGCATGGATCATTTCAAAACGACACACACACACACACACACACACACACACAAGTTCTGTTTCAGTAGATAATTCCATCACTTACTTGTTTGAGAAGCAGCACTAGTCCAGCCATTACACCAGCAATGTATGCATGCTGTGTGTGTGTGTGTGTGTGTGTGTGTGTGTGTGTGTGTGTGTGTGTGTGTGTGCCAACATAAGAGTGGGCAAAGATGTGTGAACATGTGAAGAGGGCAGACTCTGACACCCACAGGAAAAGTAACCAATCAGAACGCTAGTCAGAGACACACTCTCTCTCTCGCCATCTCGCTCTTCTAATATGTCTCTGTCTCGTCTTTTGCCTTCCCTTCACCTATTTCTCTCTCTCCTTCTGTCTCTCTCTAAGTCTTTCTGTCCATTTATGTCTCTCTCTCGCTCTCTCTCTCTCTCTCTCTCTCTCAGATGGGTAGGATTCAATGAGGAAAAAGGAGGACGAAGCTCAAGACATGGATGAGAGAATGATGACATCAGTGATGCCATGGTGACAGGATTACGTACAGCGCCACGTAGTGCCAGTTCACAGCAATATTCACGACGTACCTGATTAGAAATAGAGGTTGAATCCAGATTGCCTCGTCGGATAGAGCATGGTGTTTGCATATCAGACAGGGTTCCAAGTAAAACCCTTTTGGGAAGCAGGAATTTAAGGAATGACTTCTATCCCTTTAGTCCTTTCCAAACTCCATTTTATCTCTTTCCCAGTAAATAAGGCTAGTCAGTGTACCTTAGTTAAGGGAAGGGTAAAGCATGACAAGAGATGAGTGTTTAATTGCTCGGATGTTGTAACGCTGTAAGAAATCCATGTTCATTGGGACCCTGTGTAAGAATGTCATCTAGGCAAGAGGACCCTGATATTGCAGCACAAGAACAACAGCGTACAATAGCAAGTAGTGCTAGCGACAAGCTAACCAGTGGATAATTGGTGCCTTCAAATGGGGTTGTGTTTACCGTGTTGACGGGAAGATTCCATATGAACGCCCCCCTCTTGCGGTATTCACGACTTCAGAAGTAGAGATTTTCCGAAAGCTTCGAATTCGCGAGGAGTTACGACATTTTCAGAAATTGTGTAGGCCATGGAAGTACATTTCCCGGTGCATGCTAAATTCCTTTATAACGCATCGTAAATTTGTTTCCGACATCGTAAACGTTTCGTAATTTTATCAAACGGTTGAGGAAAATGTTGATATTTCCAATGGCCTCATCTTTTCAATTTGCCTTTGCATCTCCTATATCGTTACCCGCTCGTCAGCTTGCTAAATTGGTGGCTTCCAGACGCTTGTGTTTCCTGTTGCCTAGCAGCAGTGTTCTCCCGATGATTTATTTGATTTTGTTTATGATCGTTACTTCTCATGTCATAATCATGAGCTCACGAGTTCCATGTGAAGGCACTTAATATCAAGTAGCAAACCAAAAGATGGCTAGTCGGCAATAGAAAGTAGTTTCAGCACAAGCTAGTCAGCAGACAAGTGTGAGTAGTGTAAGCAACAAGCTAGTCACCTGACAATAGCAAGTTTTGTTAGAAACAAGCTACATATTGAGTAGCTTTAGCAACAAGAAATTCAAAAGACATCTCGGCCGAGAAAAGAACGATACCAAGTCTGAAGCATCTGAGACCGGGAAAAAGGTCGTTTTGTTTTTTTTTCTCTCTCACTCATTGAAAATCTCAGTTTTTTATTTGTAAGACTCAGACGCCGGGCTTACAGAACACCTTTGGAGGCTAAAGTGCTCCGAAGGCTAAGTAAAAGGGTTCTTCGGTGCTTATGAAGGTCCCGGTGTAGGTGGTCTGTTAATAAAGTGTCCTGATTCAAGCAAACTTCTATACAGTGCTCCAGCAGCTAAAGAAAAGTGTATGCAATGCTTATGAGTTTATAAAGTACACTCCTGAATAAAAGCACTTTATTTGAATGGTGCCTTCATAACGTATTCATAAGCATCGACTGATGATGGTAAATGAGGTAAACGTTCTTCTCGCTTACTGATTCATCTCAGGATTTATGTGATATTAAACGTGGGTCTTTTCATAAGCTTTGATATATGCTATTTATAAATCCTTCAGTATTTCTCCTGCAGAGTGTGTCAGGAGAACCATAAGTAGGTACCGACCACTTAACCATTAAAGGCTTCTTTGATACGATATAGAACCTGTAACGTCACCTCACGAGATATTCGTGAAAATCATCCAGCATGAAGCTAGCATTGCAGGAAAGATCCAAAGGTAGACACCATGAGACTATTGGTCAAAATCAAGTCAACGACCAAGTTCAGAGCGCAAGAGCAATCCCGCCACCAACGATCCTGAACGTCGCTACTGAGATGTTCCTGTTATTTATAAAGAAATAAATAGAAAAGAAGAAAAAATACGATATGAATAATTCCTGCTCGGCTGATTTGATGTGCTTGGTGTTTCTCTCAGACTCAGGAGTTCAGCTAATCAAATGGAGATGACTTAGAACTGAATTATGCAAATGTCTGACAATCAGACTTCCTGTTGTGCCTGTTATGTCTTGGGTTTGTTTTCTCCACGAGTGCTGTTACACTCGAGACAGCGGGGATACGCGAGAGACAAAACACGAAGCAGGCCAGAAATGGTGACGGGTTCCTGGGGTGGTTTTTACATTTTCATATTTTTTATTTTATTTAATTTTTTTTTTTTAGCATTAATGCACTCTTCCATTTCCAGTCTTGTTATGCTTTAATTTCCACCAGATTGCCAAGTCAAGGAATGGTATAACGGAATTATTTCATGTTGTAGGCAACATCGTTAATCTCAACAAGCTAAAAAAAAAATAAAATAAATATTTTAAGAAATATTCATTATTACAAGATTCGAAGTCTGGTGGTTCGTTGTTGTTTTATTAAGCATGCAAATGTATGCATATTTAATTAGATCATGGCTAATTTGCATAAATAAACAGATTTCTTTGGAGATTATGCATGGATAGTAGATTGTAGAAATCAATTCCGCATTGATTTCGCGGTTTTTCTGACATCATAGGTTAGTTAGTGTTTGATTTTCTTTTTGAGTATTTACATTTTCTTGGCTTGTTGTTTTTTTTTTTTTTTTCTGCGGGGGGGATTTTCTCACTCTAATGTCGTGACATACTGTAGTCCAACTTCTCATTATGACATAAGCAAGAGAGAGAAAGATATAAATATATATATATATTTTAAAATGCTCTTGACCGGTGTTTGGTCTGATGGTTAGCTTGAGAAATTTCTTGATGCTTCATACGTCCTTTGTTAGTTTTTCAGTGTTCGATAACTCTTGCTATTTTGTATTGATATTTAAAGGTGGTCGTCTAGACACTATTGACAAACACTTGCTCTAATGCTTCTGCTTAAAAAAAAGGAATATCTGGCAACCTCAGATGTGTACTGTAAACTACATGCAGGTAAACTGCATAATCTGTACAGAGAGCCCAGAATACTAACTCGACTCTGAATACGTGTCCCTGTCCATTTCCCTGTCAAGAGTTAACTCCGAACAAGGCCCACTCTAGCTCATACGATCACTAGCATCGGTTTGCCGTCTATAGCATCGGAGAGGCTTCATCGGTTCTAACGAGCGGTTGGAAATTCCCATGCATTTAAATTTGAGCTGGTGTGGAACTTCAGTAATGAGTTCAGATCAGCAGAGATCCCTCTGCACTCTGTTTCAGTGTCTTTCCTGTTCGAGCACGCTTGATTCCAGTTAAAAAGTAATTATGAAGCCGATTATGAGCCGCGTCTGTTATGTTACACCAGAGAAAATGCTAAATTTGCAGTCATGTGTTCTTCTGGCTGAGTGCCGGGAGCCACCGTTCTGTTTTTCTCACCGAGGCGATTTCACACACGGTTGTTATTTGTAGGTTTATAGCCGGAGGCCCTAAACACATCCCAGTTTAGAGCTCCTGTGTCACGCGCAACCCCGTTCCTGGAGATTTACAACCTTGCAGAGTTTAGTTTCAGCTCTGCTGCCTCTAATAAGATGCAACTGGAGATTACTGTATGACCGTAACTCTTCATAATGAACATGCGATCTTCAAGATGATTTTTTTTCTTTTTTTTTCAGGAATGAAATTGTAAGATTTTTTGTTTAAGCTTCTGTCGTTAATATATTGCTGTATATCATGGTGCATGGAGATTTATGCCTTGCTTCATCTCTACCTCATCATCTGTACACACTGCCAAAACAGAACAGCTTCCAAAGCTTCAACTTTCATGCTAATGGCACCATCACGCTTGTCGTCTCTTAGCTCGCTTACCAACCGTCTCTGCCGTGACTCACTGCGGCTGTGTCGTGTAGCTGCATTGCATTCTGGGAGTCCGACGCATTCTGCACTCTGCCCTAACGTCTGTACTACTCGTCTACATGTGATTTTTTTTCATTAATACGACGCTGAACACGGCTCATAGAGAAGCACGTTTGTTTTTAGTAAAACAACGACCGTTTTCACTGAACATTTGTACGAGTGTTCCGTGTTCGTAAAGGAACTAACTTCTCACGAATATACAGCGCCAATCGTTAAACACATGATAAATATACATAGTTAACAGAAATATATATATAATGCGTTTCAGATTGGATCATCTATATTTTCAACTGTTCTAGGTTTTACACAATATTTATTGCTAGTTTGGATTTATTATTAGAAAAAGGAAATATAGTAACCTGAACTCATTTCTACATCCTTGTTGGGTTTTGAAGGGATAGCTGCCGGTGAATTTACGGAGGTTTTGCTGCACAGAGAGCTGGAGTGCAGAAACAATGCAGTGGGTTCTTGGAAGGGTGAGCCGACCTCTTTAAGTCATGCTGTTTCTCAGACCGTGTCTAAAATTAACGCACAAGAAAATGTACAATATACAGCACATACATCATGGGTTTTTAGGACCTTGGACAGCTCCAAGTCGTTCGCCTGCATGAGTGCCGACTCGGATGCACGCACAGAGCTGTGGACGGCAGAGAAAATGGACAACCATCAAACGCAGACAGCACCGCGGTGTGAGAAGTTAACCATGGGGTGATGTGAAACAAGGCTTTACGAATCCTGTAATGTGAAGTGCAGAAGGCTGGAACCCTGCCGTGCTTGTCTTCGACTTTCAGACCGAAGCGCAGGTGAGGAGATGAACCGGCGAGACAGGAGAGAGAATGAAGAACGAAGGATCAGGGAATGGCTTTACTCTTGGCAGGTTGAAGGTAATTGGTCTGAGCAACATGCTTCCGTGGTTGTTCTATGCTGAAGCAGAGGAATTCGAGACGGCACGACGAGGTGGCCTTCAACTCTTGAATCCAGACTTACATTCATCACTCCTGTGTCTACATACAGCTTGTTACAGTGTCACTGGAGTCAGCTATGGCGTACAATACTTCTAGATAAGCAGTCCGGGTATGAGAGGTTAAATAAAAATTATTAAGATTTGAAAAGAGAACGGTTTGCCACTTTTGTCGCTCTAAGACTTTATTTTTCATTTCAATTTGTGCCGTTATGTCCACTTTGTGCAAGCCCATTACGCTTTACGCGATTAAATCATCTCTTTCTCATTGATTATGCGGCGATAGGAGACAAAACAGCAGCGCTAAAGAAAGACAAGCACAAAAGCTTAAAACTGAGGAAGAGTCAAAAAATTCTCTCTACGGACAATGTGGAAAGGATTTTTACCTAGTCTTTAAAGAATAAAAAACAAAACAAAAGTTACAATCCTGAATGTTTTACAAACTCTAACTAACACACGCTTTGGCCAGCGTTACCCCAAATACATGCACAGGCAAATCTAAATATGACGCTGAAGCAACACACAGGGATCATGAAACTCGTAATACTTTCTGGTTGATTAGTGTTTAAGAAAGAAAGCATTGGAAATATCTGAAAAGGAACAACACAGGAAGCTGGTTGTTAAGTGTTAGGCTCTGATTCCATGCGAGAGAGGAGATTTCAATCCTGGTAACAGAAAACATTCAGTAGGTTTACACACTAGCATTCCACTAATATTCCAAAAATGACAATGTTGGGAATTTGATCTAAGCCGCATATTCCATTTGAATATTCCAAATTTGGCCTTATTCCGAATTTAGCATTTTCTGATTAAGACATGCGGGATATGCCGATCGTGGCTCTGTGCGTTATACACAAACCATACAGAGAACAGTTTAGCGTACTGTATACGGCTGCACAGAAGCGGGAATATTAATTTTCATTAGCCATGTAAGTAAGGAATATTGTCATTTTTCGGAATAAGGGCAAAGACTGGAATATTTTGTGCATGTAGGCTAAACATAGTGATAGATTACAGGTCATAAGATGTATAAAACGACAAACTAGAAACAGGGTTGAAGTGATTATATTGCTTCAGTATTGTTCTTTGGTGTGATCCAGTTAGGTACTAGCTTGTACAGAGTGAGGTAAAAATCTTTTTGACCTTTAGATGACCCTGAATGTGGACTCGCTGTCTCTGCCGGTCACACGGCGCAAGTCGCTGAGCTCAACGCAGTGAAAATCTTCTGTGACACATGCCATTGAGGATAATAGCTTTTTCTGGGAATGAAAGAATTATTTTGTAGTTTTTGACCTCCATGTGAGATATAGCCATCACCCTATGAAGGTTAGGATGGAATCCACTGTAGTGATGCTGAAGTTTGTCAAAGGGGCAACAGACTTCTCTTTATGGACTTTGCAACAGGTTTGAAAATCATCCACACTAAAGTAAACTCTAAATTAAAAAATAATAATAATAATTTCAAGAATGTCCTTGTGAGATGTGAGAGTTCAGGATAGTTCGTGATGTTAATCTGGCACTGATCCTGTCCTCTAGGTCCTCTTCTGTTTCAGAAGTTTCTGTTTAGCCTTCCTAAAAAAAAAAAAAAAAAAAAAAAAAAAAAAAAAACCCACCACCCCTCTATAAATCTGTTCTTTCTGAATCTTTCTCTTCCTTATCTCCTCCATACATCCTCCCACCTGCCTCCCTCTATCTCACTCCCCTCGCTCTTCCTGCCTTTCTGCGTGTGCCGATTGTCACGCTTTTTCATTTTTCCTCCTCTGTATTGGCTTTTGTTTTGAGAACAAAGGGCGCGTAATGTCCTCGTCTTTTCCATCTGTCACTCAGTCGGGGGGAATGACTGAGAGGCGGAAGATGACGAGAGAAAAAGAGAGAACGGGAAGGAAGGATGCGACCATTTGATTTCGGAGCACTGCTACATTTTCCTCAGCTGTCTGTGTGACTGCTCTGTACAGAGACACGGCGAGGGTTCAATTTTCTTGTGTTCTTCGTCAGGCAAACTTGCACTACGGTGCTGCTGTGCTTCAAAATAGACTACAGTTTCAGATATTTCTTTCTTAGACAGACAGACAGACAGACAGATAGATAGATTGTTTAGACAGACAGATAGATAGATTGTTTAAACAGACAGACAGATTAGACAGACAGACAGACACAGACAGAGAGATAGATTAGACAGACAGACAGACAGATAGATTAGACAGACAGAGAGATAGATAGACAGATTAGACAGACAGACAGACAGACAGACAGACAAATAGATAGATTAGACAGACAGATAGATAGATTGTTTAGACAGACAGACAGATTAGACAGACAGACAGACAGACAGATAGATTAGACAGACAGACAGAGAGATAGATTAGACAGACAGAGAAATAGATAGACAGATTAGACAGACAGACAAATAGATAGATTAGACAGACAGATAGATAGATTGTTTAGACAGACAGACAGACAGACAGATAGATTAGACAGACAGAGAGATAGATAGACAGATTAGACAGACAGACAGATAGATTAGACAGACAGAGAGATCGATAGACAGACAGACAGATAGATTAGACAGACAGAGAGATCGATAGACAGAGAGACAGATAGATTAGACAGACAGAGAGATCGATAGACAGAGAGACAGATAGATAGATAGATAGATAGATAGATAGATAGATAGATAGATAAATTAGACAGACAGACAGACAAATAGATAGATTAGACTGAGATAGACAGACAGACAGACAGATTGTTTAGACAGACAGATAGATAGATTGATTAGACAGACAGATAGTTTGTTTATACAGATAGATAGATAGATAGATAGATAGATAGATAGATAGATAGATTAGACAGAGATAGACAGACAGACAGATTGTTTAGACAGACAGATAGATAGATTGATAGACAGAATCTAGTATTGCAGTATTTAAATCCAATGATACGCAGCACGTGTTGCATTTCACATCGCTCTGTTTTCATACATGAGACTTATGACGCAATGTTGGATGATTTCCTGCAGCACGTGTATGTATTTGCGAACATTAATTAAGAGCGATTACGCTTCCAGTCTCGCTTTCCTGATACGAGGTGTTTCTCAGACGGAAAGTCTTCCGTACGTTCGGTTCATTCACTACAAACCGGCTCCACATGCGCCAAACGGAAACACCTGTGGAAAATCTTTGAGCAGCACGACAGAAATGATCCGACAGTCATGACCGGCCGGTTTCCTGCTGCTGAACTGTGGGGAATCGGCGTGAGTCACACTGCACAACCTGTAATGCTCAGTGACATGCAACATACTGGCAAATCTGTCAACTAGGAAAATCCACCTCTAAAGCTGGCCTACGTTTCATTCAGCCTGATGCTAAAGCAAAAACGCTGAGCATTTGGATGACTGGAATCTTTACAGTGATGAGAAATACGGCTGACCACGTTCCTCGTTCGCAGCCGAGCTGTCGGACCGATCCGAGACGTGACCAAAGCTCGAAGAGAAAGAAAGAGCAATTTCCTCATGTCTCTCCTCTACCTCATCTCATCACCGACTAATACTTTCTCCATCTCTCTTCATCAGTCATTCTCTCTGTATCTGATATTATTTTCTCTTCATCACAAAACCTACTTCCTGTTTTTTTCTCCTGAAACCTTTGCTTGATCATAAATGAGGATTTATTTCATTCATTTAATGCCTTAACTCTCAGCCCACCTCTCAGTATTATATTTCTCTGTACCACAAATCTATTGGATTCTTAAATCATGTGGACGCACAGTGCAAAAGTTTGCACACCCTTAGCAAAATGAACGCAAAGACATTTACGGCAAGAAAGCGTTTAGCGTCGATTTCACAGCCATTCCTTCATCATTACAGGGAAAGAAATTGGACAGGTCGTGTATGTTAAGATATTAATAGCAAATAATGTCAAAAATGATTTCAGTTCAAAAGTTTGCACACCCCTTCCTACTTCCTGTATGTGAATTTGTAAATTGTATTGTATTGTATTGTATTGTAAATTTTCTCTAATGACCTTTCAGCCATTCGAACTGCCTCCAAGTTCTTTCATATCCTTCTGAATCCTCTCAGTTAATAGGTTCTCTATTCTTCTTGACACATTTACGTCTCGGCTTTCTTCAAGTCAGGTCTGGAGATTATGACAAACGTCTTTCCAGACTTATTGTTTGCTTGATTTTGTCACAGGTTAGCAGAAGATGTGTCTACATTTCATTATTTCAGAACCTCATTTGATTACCGGACCAGTTTTGTTGAGGTATATTACCATGTTCATCTTTAATGGATGCTGGCTTGTGTTCAAACCAAACCCTTTCAAAGGTAAGTACTGTTAAATTCTCGCTTAAGCCGGGGTCAGATTATATGAATTCAGCCTGATTTTGACACACTTTTGTGATTGGCTGAAAAATTTCCATTACATTTCCAAAATGCTGCATTCCTGTCACTAAAAAGCTGTAATGCTTTAAACACAACAAGAACATTTATCTGACGAGATTAGAAGAGTTGGACTAGGGGTTGAGATACACATCATGAGTTGGACACACATCATGCTGTGTGTTGTTTTTTGGGAGATTAGTCCTCCCGCAGACAAACACACACACACACACACACACACAAAATCAATGCTCATTTGTTTCTCCAGACAGATTAAATACTTAATGTGATTTTTATTTTCAAAGCTCTGTCATGACGCTACATTATCTCCCAGAAAATTTAGGCAAGCATCATTTCTGCTCGTTTTCTGCGCACCTTTCTGCACACCCTAACCACATCTCACAAACCAGGAGGGACGGAGTTCCAGCACCGTCTACAAAACTTGGTCAAAACAAAACGAGCCATTTATAAAGAACGTAAAATGGTTTTGACGTCTCTGTTGAAGCACACAGAGGGCAGCGAGAGATGGCTGAACCTTTTGTATTTACAGACAACGACATGGCTACACTGTACAAAAGCCCTGCACAACACACAAACAGACACACACACACACACACACACACACTGTAGCAAAGCCATAGCAACCTGGATTAGAACTTACTACACCACTTCCGAGCTTCTCAGCCAAAGACACATCTTTACACTCTAAAATCACAAGATGTAAAATCACTTCATTTAGTCATGCACACGCACACACACACACACACACACACACACACGTTCACTGTGCAGAAATAACTCAGTGTGACGGTAAGATCAGAAGACATGCTCAAGGTGAATTTTTTTTTTTTTTTATTTTATTTTTATTTTTAAATGTAGGCTATATTATATCCTGTCCCATCCCATTCATCAGACATGTGTATGTATGTGTGTGTATCTAGGTGTGTGTGCGCTTCTATAGGCACACATACACACTTTAAACCCCACATCTGGGCACTTCAGTCCTCTCTTCAGTATAAGAATAAAATGAAGATCTGCAGGCTATAAGAGCACTTCTAACCTCTCGCTCACTCACGACTCTTCCTTTTCCACCCTCAACATTTTAGTGAATCTCTCTCCGGCCCGGTTTGCTCAAATCCCCACCCACTGTCCTCGTCCTCCAGCTCGCTCCTCTCTATATAAACATATGGGCAGATGAAAAAAAAAAAAAAAAACAACAAAGTCCATCTGTTCAATCTGATAATTAAATAAAAAAAAACATTCGTTGTTAATTACAGTAGCTGTGGTCAAGCAAGCTTGTAGTTTAATAATCTAACGTGACTGATGGATCAAGTGGAAATAAAGAAAAATCATCCTGTACACATCAACTGACTGAGAAGGAAATTTCCATCCTATTAAACAAGGTCTATGCATTGTACAAGGAAATAATCAGTTAAATAGGAGAATAATCAGTGCCAACTTCTTTGAAACCTGTAACAGGCATCAAATTGGAAATGTGCTCATTTAGTGGATAAAGGTGTACAATTTCCCAGTTTGAACATTTGTTGTGTTATCTATGTTCTGTTGTGAATAAAATATTGACTCATGTGATTTGAAAGTCTTTTAGTTTTCATTTTATTCAACT
>JAQQZR010000008.1:3178726-3193734 GCA_030068235.1 Notoglanidium macrostoma
TAAGCATGCATGTAAATACAGTCTATAACACAAAGAGAGTTTGTATAATTCTAATGAGCTTTAAAGTCAGTATTTGGTATGACCACCGTTATCCTTGAACACAGTCTGAAATCTCTTAGGCAAGCTTTCTTCTAATTTCTTTAAGCAGTCTTCAGGAATAGTTCTCCAGGCTTCTTGAAGGACGTCCCAAAGCTCTTCTTTGGACGTCGGCTGCCTTTTGTTCCGTTCTCTATCGAGATGATCCCACACTGCTTCAGTAATGTCGAGCTCTGGGCTTTGGGGAGGATAATCCTTGACTGAGTGTTCATTGTGGTTTTTTTTAATGAGGTATGCAGGAAGCCTGGAGAACTGTAACTCAAGAATACATTAAAAAATACAAGAAATCTGGCTCTTTGGGAGCAAAATATGAAGAAATGAGGGGCGGCTCAAGACTCTTGCACAGTCCAACAGGTAACACTAAGACTTTTACATGTACTAATCGGCAATTGCGCGGAAATTAATGCAGCTACGGGGTACTAAATCAAGGTCATGGAACGTGTGCATGGGATGTGGGCTGATACATCACGCATTTAATTCATTATTTTGAGCTGTCAAATGAATAAACTATCGCCAATGTGTTTAATTCGTTGCGCTCAAATTAATGTCAAGAAAATGTGCTCGCGCTAATTCTTTTATCCATAAACAAATGCACCCATTTTAGTTCCATTGTAGTTACTGAATAATTCATTATTAATTGCTAAGTAATATTTTATAAGATGAGCAACTACATAATAAGCTGGGTCTCTCATGGGGTGGAAGAACACAGAAATAAAGGTTGCACATGACATACTTTGAAGCATGAAGCGAGACTGACCTTCTCATCTTTTGTTCATTTGAAATCAGCAAGGTAAGCAAAATTCACACACGCACACACGCACACACACACACACACACATACACACACCAAGTTGTTTAGTACGTGTTTAGTAAGTCATCTATCATCTACATAAAAATAGAGGTTTGAATATGTAAGCTACTTGCTTTGAATTTGTAATCAGAAATGGACAAAAATCTATATGTAAACACGGCATCACCTCCAAATCTTGATCCTGGAGTCTCTTGAGATGAAGAATGGCTTTAGAGCATAGTAAATCTCTTATACAGTATAAATATGTATATAGATTCACTGATATTAATGGCAATAAAATGTATATTCTGATTTTTTTTCTAGTCAAGGTTAGGCCAGGTCACTGGTTTTCAAGTAAACGAGTAAGGTGTGTAACCTGTACATGCCTTGCACAAGTCAAACTCCTCTCCAGCTTGTTAAAACATCAAACTCTGAAAAGCCGGGCTAACAGGACAATTTGTGCAGCAGCTTCTGAATTAATGACTTCAACCAAGACGCCTGAATTATTAACGCTATGCTCCAAATCCTCTCACTGGCTTGCTTGCTGGACAAAAAGCTGATGGTACATTACTTTCTGG
Organism: Notoglanidium macrostoma; assembly: GCA_030068235.1. Taxonomy (NCBI): domain Eukaryota; kingdom Metazoa; phylum Chordata; class Actinopteri; order Siluriformes; family Auchenoglanididae; genus Notoglanidium; species Notoglanidium macrostoma. Next base: position 3,180,191 of record JAQQZR010000008.1, read on the forward strand.
CTTGTATGCGTCCTGCTTAATTCATTTTTCATTAACCACTGGCCTGCAACTTGTTGTCCTCCTCTTGTTTACTTCTTAATCAATGAAGTCCTCTTCGTTTTGTCTGAATTGTTTATTCATTGATTCGTTTAAACAAACCTGAGTATGCTAAAGATATGGGGCCCATTTGAGAGGGTTTGGGAGAGATGTACATTGCCCGTCAGTGATTTTTGAAAGTTCTGATCGTTTTTTGCGCTTGGAATTTTAGTGCACCTTCAATCGATTTAGTCCAAAATTATTGGCGCCCCTCAAGAAAGTGGGCGAAAGACACTGTTTGCATTCCTTTCCTCTTAAAAAATAATCATTCCCACATGACCTTTTTTTTGGCACTGAAAACATATGAGACTAAAGTATTCGCGCCCGTAAAGGACATTTAAAATAAATGCGAAAATGATTAGTCTGGAGCAGTTACAAGTTTGCCAGAAACAGGACAATCTGAACCCTCTGAATCGTTTAATAAGATATTGACCCAAAACACAGAAAAGTGTTGCAGGAATACAAAATCAATATTGCTTGATGGCTTTGAATCTGTGGTGTAAATTGAAGACGATAACCCACGCACACAAATCTAAGAATATAACAGAGAGATATAACAGAGATTGAAATATCCTGCATTTTCACCTATGTTCGACATTACTGGAGAACATTACACTCGGCACACTTGTTCTCTATAGGCGAGCTTTCGCAGAATAATAACTGTGATGGTGCCAATATTTTTGAAACCAGTGTTTTGCTAAATGATCTTATGAAAACTTGTAACATAGACTTGAAAATACTTGTAATATACTTGTAATGTATATCCTCGTAATATACATTATAAGGATCTTATAATCCTCATAAGATTAAACTCAAAATATTGGTCATTGCATGCATCAGTGCTAACAATCTGTGTTTCTCTCTCTCTCTCTCGCTCTCCACATGCTACTCCTGAGATACCAGCGACCTTGACCCTTTCTGCTCTCCGGACCTGCCGATCCACCTGATATCCTTCTTCTAATCACTTCACTCCTGCTGAGGATGGCCTCATATGGACAGTGTAAATATACAGTCAATATACAGGACTGCAGTTGATGCTGACAGTTTTGCTATTAGGACTGCAATTGCCATGAACCATCTTGCACTCAAGTCTCCATCAGTGAACAGTTCATAACTTCAACAAAATAGACTTTGTGTTAATGCTATAGTGCATTTCCTGGCTACATTTGCACTTTCTGGCCATATAGCACAGTTATAGAAGGGAGTTATTTATAATCGCACAATCTGGAGTCCGGTTCCGCTCAAGGTTCGTTTCTCATGTTGTCTCAGGGAGTTCTTCCTTGCCACCATTCCTCATTAGGGCTAAATTTATAAATTCCTATGTCTAAAATTTATATTAAAATGTTATTTTAAAAATGACAATGTTCATTTTTAAAAGTGCTATACAAATAAAACGGAATTGAATCATTTTTATGAGGGGTGCCAATATTTTTGGAGTTGATTGAATGCCTATGTATAGAGAACTGGTGAGCAAAACATACACAAACACACACACACACACACACACAAGCAAATAAGTCTTCTCAGTAAAATACCACACACACACACACACACACACACACACACACACACACACACACACACACACACACAAAGAAAATGTCAGAATTAACTCCTATTCAGCCCCAGGGACAACGCTGATAACATATCAACAAACCAGCAGCCAAAAGCCACCATCAATCCCTCTGTGAACACGGCTCTCTCACACAATCCCCCTTTTTCTTTATCTCACTTTCTCTCGCTCTGCTCTTTCACTTGTTGCCAAATTGCATCCTTTCTGCCGGCTCCCAATTAGACTGATTACCAGGCTGCACCCGGTGCATTTTTGTGTGTGAGTAAAGACGAGAGAAAGAAGCATAACACGGCGATTATAATAAATGGAAAATGAACGAGAGCAACACTGGAAGTGCTTATAAATCCTTTCATGCAATCCTGGGTGGATCAGATACAGGTCTACAGCACTAACAGTCCGCTACGTCTATTCTCTGCGCTAATTAACACGTAATCCAGAAGGTCAAGGCTGGAAAGCGGTTACGCTACAGCCGTTTCATGATACGGCTCCATTTTGAGGATGGACGGTGGATGTGAAATAACTGTTTATACACCAGATAACAGAGAGAATATAAATAATTAGAGAGAGAAGAATAGGATCAATCGTGGCTGTCACGCATGATGTCACGCACACAAAATACATACGGTAATGAAAAACGAAAGGTGGAGAAAAACTAGAAACCACGTCTCAATTCATTTTGATTTCTAAAGGCAAAAGGTTTCACCTGCAATTTGTTCAAATCTCCAATTTCATGAACATTAAAAGTAATCTGATGTTAATTTTATAGCTCGTTCATAAACAAAGATTCATTATGATTATGCTTTGAAATATGGTCAACTTTGTTCATTTTCTTCAAAGTTGATTGCATTTTTTTCTCTCTCAAAAACGGACAGTATGTGGCAAAGTGAATATATTTAAAATATTAAAAATGAAGATAGATGTAAATACATTGGTAAAATATATATGTATATATAATTGCTTTATTATTGTCCACAATGTTCACAGTGACAGCTCTCAAATCTGATTAACCGGAAGTGGTTGATTCATTTTTAATGAATTAGATACGACAGTAATACGGCTGTAAATTCGATCACAGGTTTCTATTAATGTAGTCTTTCTAACACATTATGGTTTCTATAGTAACAGCTCACACAGGGACTTGTATAGAGGACGTTGTACATAATCTAAGGCTAGGGTTAGATTACGGTTTATTATTATTGGTTTATTTTATTAATGGTTAAAATAAAAATGTTCTGCATGATCGTTGATATTGCGAGGTTTTCTTAAAGGAGACGTTTATTTAACATTTATGGAAGGAGTGTCCAGGGTTAAAGACTCTTCTCCATAACATAACACAATGGTCTTATTAAAGGAAAGGCTGTGAGAAAAACTGCTATAAGGTAAATAAATTAAAAATTAGGAAATTGGTAAAATAATCCACTTTGAGGATAATCCGAAATAAGAAAATCAGGCACTTTGCAGAGGTAACAAGCCATCTACTTTGCATTTAAATTATTACCTACATCCTTTGTGTCCTGTATTTCTGGGGTATTAATATTAAAGGTTGCACAGATGTAAAATCTCTGTGTCGTCCATCACCATAATATAAATAAAAGAGACTGGCGGTTGACCTGCACAAGTCATAAAACTGATATGAAACAATACATAAGCAGATATAATACCATTAAAGATGGCAATTCTCATCCACTTCTTTTCATTCAGAAGATTTATTCATTTTGTTTGTTCAGTGGGTAAGTAGCGTGGATTTTAAACTTTGTACAATCATTTGAATCACTTTTATTACATGGACGTTTTAAATATTACAGACTACGGGATTTATGTAAATAGCATTCATCGGTGCTGGTTGGTCCATTTAAAGAAAAAGAAAAGAAAAAAAAGAAAAGAAAAAAAAGATTCAAATCAGTGATCAGTTTCGGTTTGTTTGTTCATTCTGGCGATTCATTTGGAAACGTTTGTTTGTTCAGTTGCCGTTTCGAAATACAGCTCAAGAAATCGCTCTGGATAAGGGCATCTGCCAAATGCCATAAATGTAAATGTAAATACAAGCAAATCAGAAATATAACTTTGTAAATTTACCCTGGGAATTTGAACTAAGATGAAGGAGGAGAAAGAAGTACAGTTCACAGTATCAGAATTGCACAATTTAGTTGATCCTTATTGTATAAATGATTCAGAAACTTGACACCAACTCCATCACAAGAGTATCACATCCATTAATATAAACGTGTGATTTGCCCTGCAGTTGGAACTGGTGTCAGAGCTGCTGTTAGAGAAAGTTAATCAACACCAATCAGATTTGAGAATTAAACAGTGCAGTGGAATAAACTACAAATTATTAAATACTAAATTCCATTGCTTTAAAAATGAGCAAAACATTTCCTCTCTCTCTTTCCCTCTCATTAGTCTGCTTTCACCAGTTCAATCAATCTTCATTTATTCCTAATTACATAAAGTGGTTGTGACTGTCATGCATCCTGAGGATGTCTTTGTGCGTGTTGGTAAAAACGATCCGCTGGAGTACTTTAACAGCACGCTTTAACAAACCTCAACTCTCAGGTGTTTCAAGGCAAGTTTGCATTGAATTAAGATTATAAGGAATTAAAATAACAGCTCAACCAAAAATGAAATTTAAACATATAATAAACACCAAGATTGACTGAGCTCATATTGTGGACATAATCTGCCTGACATGACGATGAGTGGTAGGAATTCCTTATTCATATATTCATATTTCAAGCAGTTACCCATCTCTAAGCGTGCCTTCTCTGGCTCCGCCCACATTATGGCCGACACCATGATCAAATTCACTGAAATTTAATTTGTGTAGCGTCATATTTGTACATGACGTACAAATAAAACACGGCAGCTTTACAGGAATCTGGATATAGGATTTGGATCCTTAATGAAAAATCCCGAGATGACCGGAGCAAAAACGGCAGAAGGAAGAACCTTTGAGAGGAACCATCCTCTTCTAGGTGACACCAAGTAGTGGAATTATAAATCATTCCTCTTCTACAATTGTATCCTATAAACCATGATCAGATGCCCCGTATGTCACCGGTTATAGCAGTACGAACAGCGCAAGCTGCAAATCAAAATGTCTTCAGGCCATTATTCTACTGCGTCAGTGGCACGAGTCCTAACCCTACACAATCCAGCACATGGAGATCTCACACAGCACCATGCACCCAAAGCCAGAACCTGATCATTAACTCCTAATCACTTCCTCTCGTTGCTTCTCCAGCCCTGAGCCATACAGGACTGAAGAGGCTCTGATAGTTTACCATCTGCTTGATTCCTTGTTTGGCTGCTGATATTTGCCGGATATGAAATCTAATAAGAAGCGGCTGGAAGCCACTCGTGAAACTTTTTTCTTCTGGCAAACAAACAGACGCGCACATCGAGCATATCCAGTCGGCCATGCTGTTCACAGTAAAAGAGCTTATGGTAGCGAAACCGTGCAACACATCAATAAATCCAGCAGCTCATGAATATTTGAAAATTCCATACCTGAGATTTTGAGCTTTAAAGGAAATCACGCCAAATAAAAGAAAAGCGAGGTCGAATCCGTAGCGGGCACAGAGCAGAGCCGGTGAGGGAAAATCCTGGGAAAAGCGTCTAACAGTGGCTCTCTGACCACACCGAGATTTAAACTGACAGCCATTAAGTCACAAGCGCTGATGCTGATCTGCCTTTAAAGCTCACTTTATTTCTCTTCCCATTTTAGGATTTTGCCCCATTTCCCCAAGTTTAGTCATCTAATCTCTGCGCAATAACAAGCGCACCCTTATCGCTAGACGGCTGAGTGAGCGTAGGCTAAAAGTCCTGGGATTTGAACTCCCAACCATTTAATTCACCAGCACTGCAGCCTTTCTTTACTTTTCAGGATTTAACTCCTTTTCCTTATAGTCAATAGTTAACGTCATTGCTCGGTAGTCATTAGCAACTCGCCAAGTCATCCTAGTTGAAGGCAGTTACCAATCTGCAAGGTCGTGGGTTAATATGTCCTCAGTCAAACGCTTCAGTTGCAAGCACTAAAGCTGTTCTTTTGCCCTATTTTACTCTAATTCAGTCATGTCTAATTCCCAATAGCTAGCTCACTCTTTTTGCAACACAGATAAATATCTGAGAGAGCAAAAGCTTACCATGGTACTGGGATTTGAATTCCCAACTATCAGTCATTATCACAGAAACTGAAATGCCACCTAAAGCCCAGTGAATTTGTGTCCTCTCTTTGGGATTTTGCCCAATTTCCCTCCAATCTATTCATTTCTCCACCGACTAATTCTTCCAAGACAAGCAACACGCGAGCATAGGCTCAGATTTGAACATCCAACCGTTTCCATCGCTAGCGCTGAAACGGAACCACCCGTTAAAGCTGAGAGTTCACCGAATCTGCAAGGGTCTAGGCTACGATGTACTTCCTGCCAGAGATGTTAAGCATCTCTTGCATCTTTTAGAACTGAGGCTTTTACGATGTCAGGCACATCAACCAACCTAGGAGGGTGAAGAACAACATGACGTGGTGTGAAGTGAGCGGACGCATTATTTCAAACTCACAGTCCAGCTTGGAAGAGAGCACTATCTGCCCAAGCAATTACTTAATGTTCATTTGATTGGCAGGAGAGAGAGGAAAGCCATAACAGCATGGCCAGCTCTCTTGGCCACACATCCATTCTTGGGATTCGCTGGGAACTGGCGATCTCCCAACAGCAAAGCACTCTAATCTGTTCAAAAGCCATTTTGTTCTAGCGCTCTACATTCCTGATGAGTAAACTCAGAATCCCAACTTCATCTTTGATGAAGTTTCTCATCACAGGCTGATTGGTTTTGAAAGCCTGAACTGGTGGGCACATGTTCCAGGGAAAGCTCTGAGGAACACCCACACTGACACGGCTCCACCTGCACAGATGCAGATGCCAACCGGTCGCAGGAGGACCTTCCATGTTGATATCCGTCCAACGCAGATGACATCAGAACTAGTCAACAAAGCAGGACGCAGCAGATGGTGTGTACGAGTGCATGTGTCATCAATTATGCACCTCACCCAGCCCAATTTTTTACCCCAGCAAGAAGTCGGGTGGAATATCTATACAGGATATATACATAAAACATAAAAATATTAAGAGACAAGAACTACATCTGATCATTTAGTGTCCCCCCCCCCTCACGTTGCTACCACTGTTTACATTTACATTTATTCATCCAGCAGATGCTGTTACCCAAATTGACCAATGAGTGATGCACTCCAAGCATACAGCTGTTAAAGGAACAGCTGGATAAAGATTAAAGATGTTTTCACATCATGTGGCATCATAACAAAAATGCTGAATGTGTAAAAAGGTCCAAGCAGAAGTAAATTTTGCAGTAAAATGTGGAATGGCTCATAGGATCATTAAAATGTGTGCTTGAATCTATCACGCTAACTTTAGCCTTGCTACTTACTAGCCATTAGGCTGTTAGATAGCTAGGAATCTTTGCAACTTTTGTGTTAGACATTTCCAAATCCCTCTTTCATATCTACCGGCGGAAATGCAAACTTTTAACATACACGGCTAGTCTGCAAGCTGAAAAACTCCCCCATGCTAAAGGTCCTTTTATAGTTTTGCATTTTGAATCAATTCGAGGATTGTTCAAGGCAAGTATTAAAACTATCCCAGGTTTACAGCAAAATCTTCTTGCATCCAGAGCCAAGTTCAATATATTTGTGTATGAAGACCTATAATGTCTGAACATAACACAGCAGAAATATGGTATAGAATAGCAATAATAGAGTAATATGAGAAACTGCAAGGCGCACAAGTTTACCCCAAACACTACTTTATGATTTATCGCAGGTTATGATTTATGGCAAGGCGCATAAGGAGGTTACCTGCATGGGCATCAATATTATTGAAAATGCTTGATCATAAGTCAAGGTTTTTCACAGCTCGAAACGAGGCAAGTCTGGCGAAGCTTTGTGGGGCGGCGGTGCTATGTCTTTGTACTTTGTGTAACAGGAGTTGTTCAAACTGCAGTCTGTGGTCGGCTGCTATATTTAAAACAAACCGTGGGCTAGGAAGACAATGTTGGCTCGCTGTTAAGAATGTTCTTTTTAAAAATCTTGGACGGAACACTGTGTGTCGCAATCACGCATAACCAAATCTAACGGATACACACATACTAATTTCCAGCCCCACACACACACACACACACCATGCTGTTTGAGAGCACAGTGTGTGTTTGTGTGATCCATGTCATGCTGCTAGCAAAGAAAGCACAATCTGGTATGCCAATAAATTCAGCATTGACAGCATCTCTGTTTCACAGACAGACAGAGAGAGAGAGAGAGAGAGAGAGCGTGAGTGAGAGAGGGAGAGCGAGTAAGTGAGAGAGAGAGCGAGAGGGCATGAGAGAGAGGGCACGAGTGAGAGAGAGAAAGATAGAGAGAGTGAGTGAGAGAGAGACAGTGGGAGTGAGAGAGAGAGAGAGGGTACAACTGAGAGAGAGAGAGTGAGTGAATGAGAGAGAGACAGAGAGAGAAAGAGAGGGTGCGAGTGAGAGAGAGATAGAGAGAGAGGGCACTAGAGAGAAGGTGCGAGTGAGAGAGATAGAGATAGTGAGGGAGAGAGAGAGAGAGAGAGAGAGAGAGAGGGGAGAGCAACCACAATGCAATCACTTAACACGATCGCTGTTCAATACATTTATACCGCAGAGCTGTTCTTGAATCTGATTGGTCAGAACGGACATGTATTGCACATGTTTAATACATCTTGAATTGTAGATATGACGACATTTTCTGTAAGGAGATGTTTAGTATTTATGGAAGGAGTCTCCAGTGTCAGCAGTAACAGTCAGAGGTTAAAATTGTAACTATTTGTTTTCCGACATGGGAACGTCTTCAAGACAGAAGAATTTATACTTTCTGGTTTCTTAATAGCATGAAGCTGCATTTTTTTTTTAATCAAATTAAATTCAAGACAGAGAAAAAGATGGTGTCCTCTGGCGTCTGGGCGGGGGAACAATTGTTTATAGCTGCTATACCTTAAGGGATAGACCTTAAGTTGATAAAAACTACAATGCGTCATTCTTCAGAAAACAGGAATCGTGAGCATTAGCAAGTTGCTGTCATGTATGAGGAATGAAACACTTCAGGTTGTGCAATTTGAGGAAAATGATCAACTTATGGTGGTAACATTAACTCTATGTTGTGACTGCCCGCATTACTCCACCATAAAGTTGATTGTTTTCCAATAAGAGAGCAGTTCATCTGCTTGCATGTGACAACTGTATGATGGCTGCCATGCATGGTCTAATGGTGTATTTCCCCCATCTTCTTCCTCCTCCTGTTCTCAATGACAGTCTAACAGAAGTTGAAGTTTTCCCAAGTTATCAACCAAACACACACTCACTATCTGTCACACACACATACGCCCACACACACTTTCCTCGTTTCTTCTTCTTTCCGTCACTTATTTAATTACTGTCTCGCTCCAGTTTCTCCGATGACACCTCTTCACTCCTTCCTGCTCCTCACTTTCCAAGAAAACCTTGATCGAACTTCAGAAAAGAAATCTTTTGGAGGTAAAAAAAAAAAAAAAAAAAAAAAAAACCTGAAATACATCTGAAAAACATCACATTGGTTCTGGCGTCTTTTATGTGATGAGTGAGAGGTGTTGTTTTTGGCATGATCGAGCATGCCAGCACTCTGTGACTTGACATATCACTGGCTGGGAAGTTGGAAACTTTCAGAGTTACTTAGGAAATGAGCTCCAAGATTCTAAACAGAAAGATGGACCCAGAATCCTTATTGTTTACTATCTACTTTCTTAAAGTTCTAAATGTTCTTTCCCAACAGTGCCTCAGCAAACATTGGTACAGATTAGTAAAGGTTCTTTATTAGTACCTAGAATAATCAAAGGCTAGCGTAGCTGGACCGCAGTGCACTGATCAGAAATTTGAGAGTTTGGAAGGACCATAGACATTGAAAAACCATCCGAGACATTTTTTCCGCTTTATCGATTTTTCCGTTTATCTTTTTCCACCCATCATCCAACAAATCATTTTTCCTGCATATCCATGTCCATTGAAAAAAAATTTTTTCAGAAATTTTTTCCCTTCCATTTATTAAATCACCTATCGCTCGCTAGTGGGTGTTCCTATTTTTAATTACTGCTGGTTGCCATTGTTTCCTTGGCAACATCAGGCTAGAACAATATGGCCATGGTTACATACTTTTATCTACCAACTAGATGTTAAAACATATGCAAAGCCAAGCCAGCTATTTGACCATAAATCAGCCTTCTAGGTAAATTTCCGAGGGAGGGAAATGCTTGTGTCGGAATGAGCTGAATAACGATTGCGCTTTGTGATCTCTGCCACCTAATATACAGAAATGTCAACACTGATGTATTTGGGTAAATCAGACACTTCAAGCCTATACAAAGAAAGCAAGTATCACGGGTTGCTTCAAGAACTGTGACTAGGAACAAATATCCAGAACATAGAACATACTACCACCCATCACAAGATTTGTGTAAATCACCACCGCCAACTTTGCATCGCCACTGGTTCATGTCGTGTTACTGTAAATCATTGCAAAATAACATCGCTGTTGGTGTGTATGCAGTGCAAGATCTACTAGTCCATGCTAGACCTGAAACTTCTTGCAACTCTTCTGAGTTTATTTATGGGTTGTATAACACCACCTACTCTTTGGATGTCCTCTTCATGGTTCAACAACGGCTTGTCAATCAGTCAGTGAATAAAAATGCGCTTTCTAGATTAACCCGATCTCCAGCATAGCAGTCTCAGCAGGGTGCAGAGCTGATTCCTAGAACTAACCCTCCTGTCTCAACCACAGTGTTTTTAATTTAGTTAATCCTTCATAAAGTCCCGTGTCTCCACTATGATTCCCATTTACACCCTGTTTAAAGGAGTTTACTCTCTCATCACACTTAATCTGTTCTCGCCGTCTGTCCTTTAGTGTCATGGATCCTCCTATTCTTCCATCTTGGAGCCATTTGTATGTGCAATTAATAATCTTACCTGCATGCCCCAAAGCCTCGCCACAGAAATTGCTGTGATTGGATGCACAGATTATAGATTTTTTTTAAACATTTTCGTCTCCCATACACCTACTCTACAGGCTCAGTTAATGTAGTGACAATATACGCCCAGAAGAACCAAGGGCAAGGGAATATAATATTGACGCTCACTGATGCAATCTGATGCAACACGGTCAAATTCTTAATTCTGATTGGTCAGAAGGTGGTGATTAATTTCCTAACAGCAGCTTTGAGAGTAATTCTGGCTGCAAAGCAAATTACCGGTTTATATTAATGCGCTTCTCATACAGTATGGTTTCTATGGTAACAACGTTTACAGGGATTGAAGCTGTATTGAAGTCATTCCACGTGAACAGACTTTTTTTAAACTGCAGGACAGTTGACCTCGCTAGCGTTAATCTAGTGACAGGAGCAAAGAGCGATGATCGATGATCATCAGTGTCTGTTCAGTGTCTCTTAGGAACGTTTCAGGCATTTTGACCAATCAAGGCTTATAGGGACGGGACATCTGAAATGAGAAGACCGTTTACAACAATGGACATCACGAAGAAACTGATTATCGTCATCTCAAATCACCACTAGGTGTACGACATGTCTCATGGACCCAAACCGACCAAGCTTTTCTCTTTTTTTTTTTTTTTTTTTATTACTTTTCTCACCCTCCAGGCCCAAAGCCACTAAGAGCAAAACTCCATTACTGGTATCCATTTTCCAAGTCTTTTTTTCATTGTTGTACAGAATGTAAGTGCTTTATATCACTTAGGAACTTCGTTTGAGTCAAAGAAGTATTCTGGCCTTTACGCTATGCTGCTGAAGATTTGTTTTTTCAATGTAATCCCCCTTATGGAAGGAGTTTCCAGTGCCGGTGCTTAATAACAGTCAGAAGTAAATTTTCTCCAAACAAGTCTTCAAGAAAGAGAAGTTTATGCTTTATGCATTTTCCTGGTAACATGACAAGGTCTATCTAATAGACTCCTTACATCGTAGGACGCACTTCCATGTTGAAAGAGTGTGACTTTTTGCTTTAAGCATCAATGTCTGTATTCAAAACTGTCCTATCTGAAGTACACTAATTTCTACTAATCAGATGGAGAGTCTATTTCATTCTGCACTTTCTCACATCTAACATCGAACACTATCACCTTAGTACCATAATTCATTGTTCAAGTATTTGCTATCTGTTTCCTTGCCAGGTATCATCTTAAGGTTATGACAGGAGATTTTCTTTCTTTCATCTGTAGTTGTTTGTTCAAAGTCTAAATCCAAGCATTGTGACAGTGTTAAAAGTTAAAAGTGCTATTGAATCGAATTGATTCCCTTCATTTCAGGAGGCTTTCATCTGTTACATCAAATATGCACTATAGTCATCGTGATATAGTCATAGATCCCTTTGTTCTGTACTATCCACATCAAATACCTTTGAAAAATACAGGGATGTTTTTTTTTCATATTAAGAACTGTGCTAAAGCCAGGGAGCTGGCTTCGGTGTCCTTCAGGGCTGATTATAATTGACATTTTACTCCTCAGGCCGTTTTAAAAAAAAATCTACACTGCATTATACATAATGACGTTATAGATCCTCTCTGTTTGTCGTCCCAGAGCTTCTTTAACAATACTCCTTTTAAATTTTTGAGCTACAGGGAGTGGAAGAAACTGTAATGACTTAAGGTTATAGGCTTCTTGGTATTTTGTCCCCATCACTTCACTTTCACAACTGTAGTCTGAAATAGCAACTTGCGGCAGAAATGCTTTATAAACATAATTTAGCCGTAGCTAATGTTTCTCAGGGTTCGCTTTTATGTTGTTTTGTTATGTTTCTCAGGCTGGCACGAGTCATAAAATGCCTCCTCTTATTAAACTCTCACATTTAGGCATCTATAAATTAACACGGCACTTTGCACAGATCATATTATTGCACCATGATTTTATTTATAGAGAGGCTGTTTAAGCATTTATAGTTATAAAGCCAGGACAAAATGTATCCTGTGAGATCAGGCTCTTTGATTCATTTTCTTTTCCTTTCCTTGCAAGAGAAAGAATAGGTGATGTAAATAAATCAAATAAATTTTAAAACTTCCAAAATTCATTGAAATCCATACCAGTTTCTTGGAACACTGGTTTAGCCGCTTTGGCATGATAGATTGATGAAAAATTTGCTGAAATGATTTATTGCAATTAGCCTGGTTTCTAATTGATTTGCATGTCCATCCATCCATCCATCCATCCATCCATCCATAGAAGTGTAATTGGTCCTGTATTTTAAGAAGTACTTATATATTCTCACCACAGTGATGTTTGTCTCGATCCTGATTGGTCAGAAGCTGCAAATATGCTTGTTCCAATAGGTTATCGTCTCCATAGTAACAACTCAGACGGACTTGTTTTTGGTGGACGCTCCACACAGATGTATTTTTGAACAAGTGTGTAATCATGGATAAGGTGAAATTTCCTATAAGGAGTATTTTTTAGCATTTTTGGAAGGAGGCTCCAGTGTCCGAGCTTTTGTAGCGATCACAAACGTAAAGCTGTAACAACATTTTCTGACGTCAGGCAGAGAAATTTGTGTTTTCCTTAATGAGAAAAAAAGAGAGAGACAAAAAAAAAAAAAAAAAACCCACATTAAACGTCACTATAGACGACTGAAAAGTGTGACGTTGCTCTGAAATGAACGGCGTTGTCAGGTTGCTGTGGTTCAAGAGTAACAAACACTTTGTGACTTTGCTGTTATTGGAAAATACATTTTGGAGTGGTAAAGGTAGCTTGTGTCGCGTTAAACCACCTCATCATGCTTTATTCCTATATTGATATATGCACAGAGCTAAATGTAGGACTAGACTACCAGTAAATCA
>JAQQZR010000008.1:3201955-3223014 GCA_030068235.1 Notoglanidium macrostoma
GGCAATGCTCTGCTGGGAAACTTCAGGTCCTGGCTTTCGTTTGGATGTTAATTTGACACGTACCACCTACCTAAACACTGCTGCGGACCAAGTACACTCCTTCATGGCAAGATGATTCCCTAACGTCAGTGGCCTCTTTCAGCGGGATAACGTGCCCTGACACACTGCAAAAATTTATCAGGAATGGTTTGAGGAACATTACAATGTGTTTCAGGTGTTCACTTGGCCTTCAAAATCCTCTGATTGAGCACCTGTGGGATGTGCAGGACAAACAAGCCTGATCCATAGAGGCCCTACCTGGCAACTTATTGAACTTAAAGGATCTGCTGCTAATGTCTCTGTGCCAGATACCACAGCTTCTATCCACTATCTGAACAACACTCACACAGACTCAGACTTGTGCAAAAGAATCACTCGACATACAGGCAGTTATCACCATTACCAGCTACTATTTAGGTCAGTTTTTAGGTGGCCAATTCCATGTGTTCTGTTTGTGTTGTACTGATATTTCTAATAGTATGTATTTAAAGGAAAGACATTTTAAAAACAGGTAAAGTAACCTTCACAGACGGATAAAACGGTATAGATAATGGATGGATGGATAAAAGTAGAAGCGTACGCCCTACCATCATCTTTATTTTCAATCATATTTTGATATTGACTGATGACATCACTTAGAAAGTATAACCCTGTTAGAAAAATTATTTACTGAAAGTAAATTATTCATTAAAAAAAAAAAAAAAAAAAAAAAAAAAAACCTGTTGATGTCATGTCGTGGATGTTAGTTAACCTCATTGTGTTTGCTAATTCTCTGCTGAAAAAAAAAAAATCTTTCAACTTTTTACTCATTTAAGAGCAAAATACAGCAATCAGGTCAGCAAAGAAGCCTCAGAAAAAAGGGAGACATCTCTGTCTGAGAGGGTTTAATACATACTTTGAAAGTTTATTTTTAGATTCATCTCAAAAAATGAACGCTAAAGTGTTCTAAAAGGTAAATGGAGCTGCAACTGTGGAATCACTCCGGTGTAAAATGATTTGATTTCATTTTTTATATTGCTTGTTTTACAGTTTACCGCTCAATAGTGATTATTTTGATACTTCATTTCATTACATTAGATGAGTGAAAATAGTCGTCGCCTTCCAGGCATTCATTAGAAGGAATAAGTCGGAGTTACGATATAAGATAAAATTCCGAGAACATCCTGGAGATGTGCATTTGTTGCGTTTTTGCTGTATTACGTCGTCAGTAAGCTAAAAGTCAAATTAATGCGTGTTAAAAGCGACACTTTTTCAGCAGACATCAAATAAAACCCGAGCTAACATTCTCATGGATCACTCTCAGCACAGCAGTGACACTGATAACGTATCAGAATGACCTCCTACACAACATACAGCCCACACACAGGATTAATGTACACAAAGCTTGACACCTTCCTCAAACAGGGTGTGCTCTCGCAACATCACACTGACAAGGAGGTTAAAACTATAAATTATAATGTAGAGCAGCATTCCAGCACTATCTGATGAATTCCGCTGAAAGAAAAGAAGCTTTGAAGAGAAAACATTAAGGTTTTCCATCATCCTGTTTCTTATGCATGTTGTACTACATAATATATCAGTGTAGGTGGTTTTTTTCAGGTTTCATATTTTTATAACTTGCTTCATTTGGCTTCAGAGCATATGAACCATAGCTTGAGGCAGTAAAATGGTTGTAATCTGAGACAGAGGTAAAATAAGTTATCAGCTATTAACATGGCTATATTGATGTATGGTCATGTGAACAAGAGTGGACATGTGCTTCCTTCGAGGCACTTAAAGCAAGACTACATCTTTTTCGAAGTGCTACGACACACATTAAGACATAAGAGGGTGCTATCTGCCCATGATGTCACCCTGATTGACAGGGGGGAAAGTCTGTAGGCCCCGCCCACTCAGAGAGCACAGCCAATTTTGGAGAAAAAAAGTGGTATTCATGAAATTCCATCTCAGAAAAATGTTCATATCCTATGAAAAGCTTGTATAAATTTAGTTATAACTCAGTAATTTCAATCCTAATTGTTTGGCTTCAAATCGTATAACTGGCGAGGAGTTATTATGATTTTATATACGTTGATTATGCGTCCATACTACTCCAGAGTTTTGAGCGTATAAAAAGCAAGTGTTTTAGTTTGAAAAATCTTTAGTGTGGATGGCCAGAAACATAGGCTTTTGGAAACAATGATGCAGACACACTGCTTCCTAATTAAGTCTTATCAGTAACAACGTATCCTTCCATAATTCATCACACTCCTATCATGTGACCTTTTTCTGGTAGAAAACATGACATCAGCCTCGACTGCCAGTGGTGAATGCAGCATGGATAACGAATTACAAGTGTTGTTGACCTTGTTGTCTTTGTTAGCAGCTGTTGTGCAGTTAAATTCTGCAGTTAATAACGCTACACCTGCCTACATGTGCATTAGGCAAGCTTTTATTTGATCTGCATCTAAGCAACCAACTGAATTTGTTGATGGTCATGTGATATGCACGTTAGTATGGATGGAGATCATTTCTGATAAGGAACGAAAACACTTGACTGGATGGAGATCATCGTTTTCATTTTTACATGTCATTTTCAAACTATAAATGTGGACAAAACCTTAGTTTACAAAGGGACTTTATCACAACTAAACATACAACAAAACTCATCAGCATATATGACAATATGGCCTCACACTCGATTTGCATGACTTTGATCACATATAAAAAGATAAAGCTTTGTGTTATAAACACAAACATTTCCCCATGTGGCGTAATATACAGTATGAAAGATCTCGAGTAAGATCCAAGAATGAGTTTATGTAATCACTTTGTAAAAATTCCAAGAAAACACTATTTAAAATGTATTTTATTGACTTTTGGACATCTGTATGAACGTGGAATATAATCGGAATCTTTTGTCCACACATGGCTTGATTCATTTATTAATACATTTCAATTAATCAGTAGCTTTGAACACGGCGTCGATTGTTGTTGCTTAATGATTTCACTTTTCTGGCTCCTACCTTTCAGAATGTTCAAGGCTGCAATCTGATTGGCTCTCAGCATTACGCGTGTACAAACACCAGTTTCCAGCTGGAAATAAACAAACTTTTGAACACGGAGACATGATGAGCTTCTTAAACCTGTTCAGTCATGTTTGTGGCTTCTGGCTTTTGGAAGGAAGAAATTTTATATAGCTGGACCGTTCCGGACTTTAGTGCATGACGTAGAGTAGGCTGTAAAAATTCTTTGCTGCTGCTTTAAGAGCAAGAACAAACTTTGCCATAAAACATCGTGTAGTCTATTTTTTATTTAACGACGCATGTCAGATTGCAGACACAACACCGACTTATCGGATTCGTATCTCAAAGATCATTTTCAGCCGTCGTCCATCTTTTCTTCTTCTTCTTTCATTCCTCCCATCCCTCTTTCTTTCATCACGATTGTTGTTCCATCACTCCTTTTTTCTCCTCTTTCATCTCGCTGCTCTTTTCCTTTCTACACAAACGCTCAGCATCACGTTCATCTCGTCCTCCCTCCTCACCCATTACAGCACGGTCTCATTTATCCACTCCTCCATTCCTGCCCCTGGAAGCGTTCTGTCCCTCTCTCCTGCCTTTTCTAATTATCTTTATTTGTGTCCTCTTAGCAATCCTCAGGCAAATCAGGACGAGAAAAGGAAATGAGGATAGAAGAAATGAAGGAAAGAGGAGTCGCGCTTTTTGATTTTGCGTTCCCGTTTACGTGGCGTCTTTGTTGTTTTTGTCATCATTAGCGAGGTTTTTTTTCCTCCACCTCCTCTAGATCTGTTTTTTTTCCCCTCCTCCCTCAATCTCCCGTATATTCAAGCAGTGTGCAGTCCCAAGAGAGGACGAACTACCTTCTAATTTTACCTCATTTCTATCCGTTAATTTCCCTCGACTGTTTCTGTAGCGGATCCTCTCCACCCGTTTATCATAGGATTTGTTCAGACAGGCAGCTCAAATCCCATTTTTTGGGGAAAGATTTGTTGAAAAACCCACACGAAATTGGATTTGCATGCAGTTTTGAAGAAATCGGATTTCTAAACTTGCGATTCTGGTCAACAAATCACAGATTTCATGCTCATGGCTCCAATTTTTCCATCGGAAAATTCAATAACGATCATGATTTGTTTACTGCATCTCCTTTTTTTTTTAACTTTAAAACTCCTCCATCATCAATGTTACCTGTGCTGAATACACTCAGAATTACACGTAGATGTTCTCTTTGTGTAAAATGATATGCTACCTCACTACCTAGCATCAGACATCCCTGCTGTTGCTATAGCAACCAATTGTGCCTATACAAGGATAGATATGTATAAACGGTTTACACCTCCTCGTTATACACGTCTTATGTCTGGATTGTATCCTGATAAAAACTGAACCTCTTTACAACATAACATTTCTAATCATCTCTGGTTAGTTGCCTCGAACTTTGATTGTATCAGGTGTAATATACAAAGCAGCTCATTACACACACCCAACAACTTCCTGTGTTGTTCCTCGTTTTCAGGTTTTTTTTTTTTTTAATGATTACTTGGGAGACGGGGTTTTGGGTTGCCAAATCAAAGCCTCGTATAAAATTGGCTAAAATTCACCTTAGATCTTCTTAAGCGTTGCAACCCAGTCTCATAGAACATATCAGCGTATCAGACTTTGACAATACTGCTCTGAACGTCATGCTCTGCGCCAAGATAATTTAGCCACGCCCACATCTCCTCTACACTATTTGAATAAGATCGTTATGTAATAAACTACTTTATTTTTAAACACACCGACTGTAGGCAGGTTCATGTGCTTTTCCTGACATTTATTAGGTTAGATTTTGAAGGCTCACGAAAGAAATCTAATTTCTCCTCCCGAAGTAACAGGACACATTGATTTCTTTCCTTTTTTTTTTTTCCTTTACATTTAAAGGTACTCCTTCATCCGTGTCCTTTTGCATGGTCATAAAACAACAACACACTCTAAAGAAATAAACAATATAAGTCATGATTTTTTTCATCTCGGTCTTTATAAATTTGGGTATGATCAGAGCCATGTTCAAAATACAGAAAGTGCGGCGCAGCGTATATATCTGGATATATATTTATATTATGGATATAATTCTGATATTTAAGCTGTATTAAACGACCAGGTGTACAAACAGTTTAAAAACGGATTTCTCAGCCTCAGATACTCAAAGACTCTTGTACTCAAATACACTTCGAGAAAATGCTTCCTCAAGGTTTCTATGGATAATTAAGGGTTTTTATCTTTCTAAATGGGGTTCTAACACTTATTTTAGGGTTGTAAATAAACATTTGATGGGTTTCACCTGCGGTACCATTACAGGTTCTAGCTTTAAGCTTTTTTTGAGAATGTATACTCTTTCGCTAGATCTCTTTCTTTCATTTTTTTGGTCTGCCTGTCTTTGGCCATGAGGACAACTCACACACACACACACACACACACACACACACACACACACAGGCAGGACTTCCTGCGTGTGTTTCCTACCATCTCCGACACCAACCACCATTTCACATACTGCAGAAATATTCTTTTGGTCTTTATTCCTATCATACACAGCATCAGTTTTCGCTTCTCTTCTTTTCCTTCCATGCTTCCAGACATGCATCCCTTCATCCCGTTCCAGCTCTCCGGCTCCACATCCACCCAGTCGGTCTTCATGCTCCTCCCAACCACACCTCTCCCCTCCCTTACTGCATCCCCACACACTCTGGATCTCATTGAGATAACCATTAAACACACACTAACAATGGACCAGCAAGCACAAACACACACACACACACCTCCATTTGCAACCCATAATGCACAGCCGACTGTTGGGACAACTGCAAAAATATAAGTAAGGATTCACATGCCTTGGGATGGTGCATTTCCCATAATGCCGAGTCCGTGCTCCGCTGCCGATGAGAAAGACACCAGCCTCCTCCCTCCTGTTCCTTTTGGTCTTCACACCGAGAGTGGTCCACGCTTCCTGTTCACTCCTTATCTTCTCCCTTTCCTTTGTCTCTCTCTCTCTCTCTCGCTATCTTGGATGCTTTTTTCTCAGTGTGCTGTCCTTCTCTCTCTCTCTCCTCTTGTGAGATGGCTTCTCTCCAGCTGCTCTTCACGGCTCTGCTCAGCACCGCCTGCACACCAGAGTGTGAGGTAGAGTGTGTGTGTGTGTGTGCGCGCGCGCGCGTGTCAAGGAGAGAGAACCTGAGCGCAAGCGTTCCTCAGCATCTTGGGAATGCCTGCATTTGTGTGTGCGTGTGTGTATGCGTGTGTGTAGAGAGATTGTTAGGATTATCAGAGCACTGCTTGGAATGAGTAAAATATTAGCGCTCTCTCTCTTTCTCTCTATCTCTCAGTCTTAAAGCTACAGACTCTGCACCAGGAGACACCCTGGGCTATTCCCTCTCTCTCTCTCTCTCACGCGCACACGCGCTCTGATTCTATTGTGAAGGATGTGCCGCTTCCATGGAGCTCCGGCTCTTGGGATGATGTCTGTACAGAGATGTGTGACGGAGGAAGAGAGAGAGTCATCAGGGATCCATCCAGAAACAGACCACCAAGGTTACTGTGAATAGTGAATGGATTTCCATATGGCATCACTCCAGGCTGCGATTTAAAAAGAAGTGAATAGAGAAAGGAAAGAACAGAAAAGTAGGAGAAGTAGGCAGTAAATAAATGTGGAGGAAAAAAAAAAAACAGATACTGAGTGATAGGCAGGAGGCTGGAAAAGTACAAAAAAACAAACCAAAAGGAATGAAAGAAACAGGAAGAGGGTTTGGGGCTCCGCTTATTCACTGGACCTGAAGAAACCTGACGTTTAGATCTGTTTGTGGAATGTTTGCGAAATTAAAAATCACTGCATAATATATTAATTCACTTTTTATGTGAAATTGAATGGAAATGTCACCTCAGGCATTTGCGGTTTCTGTCGGTTTTGCTTTTTTTGTGTCACCGGGGAACGTTTTCCAAAAAAGTGATGCCAGGTCACCGCTTACATTTCTACATGAACAGCTTACAATAGACATAAAGTGAAGAGGAAAAAAAAAAAAAAAAAGTGCACTTGTTGATGCAGTGCGGACATTTTCTGTGAGGATGTTTTTATGTAACATCTGGGTAAGGAGTCTCCAGTGTCAGCTCTTCGTAACGGTCAGAGCTAAAGCTGTAAATGGAGCTTTCTGATTGTGAAGTTTACACTTTGCAGTTTGTCAGTAACATGACAAGCTGCATATGTTCACCGTATTAACTTCAGGAGGGATTCATTTCCGAAGGAACAGCTCATTATAGCTACATATATATATGAGATGTCAAAGTTTGTAATTGTGGATAAATTGCTGTTTGGGAAAAATTTACTTCTGGGAGGTTACAGCATCACATCACTGAATCATTGATTATTTTCCAACAACGGCATGTCCTGTAGTGTTTATTTCCTTACGTATTCAATACAATACATCTAGATTCTGTGGAATGAAATGACACTGGTTTAACCATGTTTTCATCAAAACGGCACAATTTTTTAAGCTAAACTGACCATTTTTCTCTTTCAGCTCTGATCCAACGAAGGAGCCTCAAACCGAGCCAGTCCTCAAGCGAACCAGCCAAATTGTGCTCCAAATGCATTCTGTAATAAAAAATAAAAAAATTCCTATGAACAAATTGCGTCTCTGGTGGCTTCTTTTGATTATTCGCAATTAGCCGAAAGGGCAACATCATTCATGAACATAGCAAGCGTGTAGCGTAGCATCTATATTTCTCCGAAGGAAAGCTTGAATGCTCAGTGTGGAGCTCCACAGGATAGTAGCATGAGGTTTGCCAGAAAGCTTTTTCTCACCGGGGACTGTGAAGGACGGCGCGCTAGCAAATAACTCACTCCCACAGCAAACGGTCACCGAGAACCAAATCAAACACTGCGGAAACCTCAGCCTAATGCAGGTGGGAGGAAAGCTTGGAGCACGGTACACAATCAGGCCATACCACGTCGAACAGTTGTTGCCATGGAGACCATCAAGGTCGTGATAAGGTCAGGCTTTGGATCATACAGCAATATGTAGTTTAGAAATCCTATAAGCATGATCTAAAAGGCAATGTGTAAGACAGACATATTAATACACAGAGAACGTGGATGTGGAGTGAACTGCAGACATCCCAAGGTCATACCATACGCTCTGGAGTTTCATGAAGCTAAATAATGTAGAGTGTTTGCAGGAAGTTAAAAGGATCGACCAAGGGACACTAGTGTCTGTGCATGGGTGTGTGTGTGCGCGTGTGTGTGTGTGTTTAAAACCCCCGAGGTGAGCGAGAAGACGATGAGGATGGACAGATGAAAGGAAGGTGACGGAGAGAGCGAGGGAGTTCTTAATGACTGATATTATTAATAATGTATGACTCGAATTCAGGAAACACGGCCGCCTGCCTGCAGTCCATCTGTTCAACAACACCGACCTGCTGCCCCTGAAGAGTTTATAACTCAAATCTGTTACCCAAATCAGACAAGTCGTCCTGCTGGGGAGATGAAATTTCATGTTGCTTTTAAAGCATCGCTTTTTTTTTCCCCTTTTTGAATTAGATTGATCTACCTTTTTCCCCTCTCGCTTGTGAAATCTAGGGCAGAACTAGTCAGCCATCCATGCAGTCTAATGGTGCCTTTCAGGTAGGATGAGGTGATCGGCGCGGACAGCATCTTCATCGGAGACAGAGAATATTCTTTAATGGATAAAATTATGAGCAACACTTATTTAAAGTGCTGGGCCAGCTTATCAAACTGTGGGCACGTTTTCAATTATTTTATTAATTTGATAATTAACGAAAGGGAATTAAACACGCGATAAATTATCCCACAACACACGTATTACGAACTCGTGATCTAAATTTCGCAGCTCATTGCTTCTTCAGTTTGTGCACACGAGCAAGAAGAGTCTTGGGGCAGAATATTAATAAATAAAAAAAATTTGTTCTGGAACATATTGGCATATAATAAACGATGCTTGCAATGATCTCATTCTTATTTTACCCTGTATTAAGGGGTTTATGTGAACTTTCCTGCTTTTATCTTACATCGTATTACATCTGACAGGAAGCAAAAACGACATTTCCTTATGCAGTTTACATTTTCTATCCCTGATTTATTTTCCAGGTTTAAAGGAAGGTGGAGGTCAAAAACCCTGGCGGCATCCGAATACAAATTCTTCCGTGCGAAAATCAGTATGTCGTATTCTGAAGGCTGTCTGAATACTCAGTAGCAGACATTTAATAGTAGAATGGTACGTGGATGATCTGTTGCGTGCAAATGTACAATACTAAACGGTCCCATAAGCCTCTGAATAACCGAAGAAGAATTTCCCTGGGAAAAATAGAAAGATGGCGGCCCGAAGCGGAGCTGGTTGTTTCAACATCCAAGGAGACTCTCTGGTGATATATAAATGAAAATATCAGGAACGGTTTAACCGTTTCTGCCATTGCAGAAATACAATTTTTCAATTTTCATGGCATATGTGCGTATCTGTGAACATCTCGGTCAAAAGATAGATAAAATGGTGGCAGAGTACATCCAAATTGTGTCCTTATTACTCACTCGCATACACACAGAATGTAATATAGTAATGGTCGGGTAGTACTGTGTATTTGGATGCTGCCCCCGTGTGTGTATTCTGAATACGAGAAAATTTCCCCATGTAAACACTGACGTCACTCAAGTCATCATCTCTTAATACAGCCCTAGATACACACCTGCTTTACCATGTTGGCAGAAGAAATCACACGTGAATGTGACATGACATGTCAAGCTCTTGGATGGAAATTGAAATTTCCTCCGTATAACAGACATCTTAAGTGATACAATTGTGTCACTGCAAAGGAGATGAAATGTGGCGTGCTACGTTTACGAATGAGATACGGTTTTTTTTTAAGGTTTCTTTTTTTCTAACCGGACGAATGGCATCACTTTAAATTCATACAGAGAGAGAGAGAGAGAGAGAGAGAGATCGGTTTCCATCCAGCCTCTGGGTCGGTGATGTATGAAATGGTAATTTAAACACACTTTAAAATCTTGTTTCGTTCCGGTAGCCTGCGACGCAGCTAATCAGAGATTCTTATTTAGAAGTCTTATTATATTGTACATGAGTGTTTACTGAGTGACATATCTCGTTAGCTGGTGTAGCGCTGAACTGAGTGACGTTTAAAGCTTGGTGTTACTGGCAGGAATTATGCAAAAGCAGAGAGAGCTTAATTAACATCTGAAAGGGTTGAAGCATCGGTCACTGGCCACACGCACACAAATATTACGTATTGCATAGATCTGTATTCAGTCACAAAGGCATAGATAGACCGAACAAACAACACACACAAACACACACAGTTAGGCTTTCAGATTTCAATCTAGAGCTGAGGCACCACAATGATGACAACGATGATTATAATAGCAGAGTAATTTGCAAGGTCATAATGATTATAGCTGGAGAGAGAGCGAGAGAGAGAGATGCTGAGGCGAGAGATTGGAAGGGAAGGTTGATGCATGACACAAAGTAAGTGAGGAAAGGAATCGGATGAAAGGAGAGAGGTATGAGGCAGAAATGAGAGGGGGTAGGAGAAGAGGGAAGGAAGGACAGTGGACTAAAATTAGCTGCAGTATGTCAAACCACAGTGCATGCCTGCTTGACGCCCAATCAAAGGCACAGAGCAGGTCTTCCCGGTCACACCACTGCCACTGGACACATCATGTGACAGGTCTCAAAGCGTATAGGCTAGGACTGTCACGCAATGCTATTATCTGTATTCATTTAGTGCTCCAAATATCCGTATCAAGATATTACAACTCCACACGTTCCATGTTATCATATATTTCCTGTGTTACGTCGATTAGGACATCTACTTTACGTCTGTAAAAGGTCATTTCAAAAATAATCGATAAGATATGGATTTATTTCAGCTTTTATTTACTAGATCAAAATTCCAGTGGGTCACACTTTTACATTCACCAAGCTGACGGTCTCTTGAAACGGTCGTGAAGATTCCACTTAGTTTGAAAGTCTTGTATGTATGTAAACATTTGGCCTCGATTGTATTTGGAGTTGAAACGCCTAATTTATCAAATTTAATTTAATCAAATCGGAATGCTACCACAACGCCACCAAAACCATTAGAATACCAGAGCGGAGAGCACAGACGTCCGCCGAGGACAAGAGTCGACTCTATGATATGCGAATCAGCAACCGCAACCTCTTTGGATGCATTTCCAATGGAGTCATCGTATTTCTACATTGGCTATGTTTTGTCACTATTGAACATTACTGCCATCTTCTGGATTTTAATATGTATGGCATTGTTGAGCACAGACTTCCATCAAGGTCAGATGCCGTATCTCGTAACATTAGAGAAAGTGAAACTGATTTTGTGGAGCCACATTGTTTTGTGCAATCCATACAGGCAGACAAAAACAAAAACTGAAAACATAACCTCCTTGGCAGAGGTTAAAAAAAAACACAAACGTTTTTTCCTTCACGAAATATAACAAATAATTTGACGATCATAACTTTATTCAAATACAAGATAACTGTACCAAGCTTTATTTTTTTTTTTTGTAATATCTCTGCGCATGTTGTATAAATGGATAAGATGAAAACAGTTTTTCTTCCATTTTTGTTTAAAATTTTGAGCCAACCCTTTAAATTCGTTGCTTTTCCACATCATTCCTAGTTGGGGAAATTTCACATGTCACTGTCGCTCAAATCATGGCTCCACATCGTACACGTACGTCAAAAATTAATGGTTGCTTGTGGCTTTGTCACTTTTGATATGCTTTTTCTTTACAGGCTAGTGAATGTCTGGTTTAGCTACAGCATCTACACGATCATACTAAATAAAAAAATATATATTTAACCATGCAGCAAAGCAATATCAGTAGCAGTCTACTGTTAAACTAGCTTTTTTTTTCACTTTCTATAGACTGATGCTAGCAGTACGTACACCTTATTCAACCATTTGCAGGCTGATAAATGGCAGAAAGGGAATGAAATTCATAAAAGGCAGATAGGGAAGTAAGGAGGATGCAGAGTACGCTGAGATCTGGTGGAATATATAGGTGTCGTGGGAAAGTGATACCCCAGAGAGCTGATCCCTCACTGTCCCATAGCATAGACAGAACGATCAGAAATGATCGTATACTCGCTTATTTACTTCCATCATCTCCATCTTTCCTCTCTGATAACTGCCAGCTAAGGGTCCTTGTGTGCTTTCGGCTAAATGAATTTCATGAATTTGACCTTTTATCTTCATCTAACTTGAGTTGTGTGAATTTCTCCCAATTTGCAAGTATAAGAACGATATTTACCTTGAGGCCTTCTTTATACCTTCGTGAACTAGCGATCCATCATGGTTTTCACTTCTGCAGGAATCTGTCTTTCTTGACGGTTCACAGTCATAATCGTTAATGAGACTTAACAAATGTATGTCTTTAATTTGATTGGACAAGAAATTGTTGCTGTATGCAGGTGCAGTTGTTTCAAACAGTACCCTGCTTTCAGTTGGTTCCTTCCATTTTTCCAAAGATGTTCCCACATGTTAAGTAAATCATACACTGTCCCATCCTTCCACTGAACATAGCCACCACTGTAGCTGCCCTTCGTTGTTGTTTTGCTGCAACATGACAGTGATATGCACATGCACTGGGAAAAATTCTGATTCATGTTTATGATACATGTCTATTCTCTAGTCAGCAAGAAAATATCTGCTCAGCTGTGGACGCTGGATGTTGGTGTTAAAATGTCCATCCAATTGTATTGTCCTGACTATTCAGGAAGCTCCGCCTCCTTCACAGGTATAGTCTGGACAGCACAGATGCATGCTTTTGGGGTGTAGCATTGGTAGTATTTTGTAAAATGGAGGATCGTACTTATTATTTAGCACAGAAAAAGCAAAGGAGTGTGAATGCAAGTACTTGGAAGTGCACTTTGGGCACCTGACAGACACTGTATGGGAGGGGTAACTTCTCTTCGAATGTCTACCAAAATCAAATTGTATATAATATATAGTTCAATTTTGTACACGTTCAGTCTCATGAGATCATGTGCAGGTTTTGGCTTTTATTAAAAAAGCAAAGAAACCAAAAGAGCTAGGCAATATGGAGAACAGGCCAGAGACCAGAAGATGGGCAAACAGGTAAACAATAAACAAGCAGAGGTCAAAACAGAGAAACAAATAGGAAATGATCAAAAGCTCCGTGCCGGAGTGAGAATTCACAAGGAGTGTATGAAACAGTGTGTGTGTACAATTGTGAATCGGTGTTTGCTTTAGAGTCATGTGGCATGTTTATCTGTGAATCATGGCAAGTGGTGTTAACTGACTGCTGCATTTATCCAGATGTTCACTGCAGTGCATTCAAATTGAAATCAATTAGATTTTTGACATTTCTGTTGTACATAAAAAGAACAAAATGGATAAAAAAAAAAAATTTACATGCATTAAGTAACAATTTTCAGTTTTAGGGTTTGTTTTTTTTTTACACTTGAGTGAACAGAGCCTACTGGATTTTAAAATATTCTGTGTCAACTATGGCATTAAAAAAACATAAAAAGCAGAGGTCTATTCATACTGTAACTCATCTGGTATTTTATGTCTGTATAAGTGTGTGTGAGAAAATGAGAGAGAGAAAGAGGTTTTCATACTGCAAATCTGACACTTTTATCGAGTAGTCAGCTCATTTGCACGTGTAAATAGGCATCATGTTCCCCTTTGTAGGTGATAAATGCCAAGCCTGCTCTCAAGGACAGCTGTGGAGAACTGAGAGCAGAGCAGTTTTATGCCTTTCAGGATTAGCATGCAGGATTTTCTCACCGCGATCACTCGTACATCAACAACTGGTGCATCAAAACAAAAAAAGACGAGCGCCGAGTGACCTTTAGAAAAACTCTGCATGAATGATGACTCAAAACGAACTGATGCAGCCGTTTGACACAGAGGGGTGTTATCTAAAAAAAAAATAAAAAAAAAAAAAAGAAGAGAAAAACAAACTTTTGGAACAACAGGGTGATGAAACGTGAGTCAGAAGCTCATTACATTTAAGCGGACATTCTAGATTGTGAACATGAATCCCAAATTGCCTGGCTACTGGCAGACACCTCATACTATCTGGGTCCAAAAAGTGATGTTAAAATGTGTGTTCTGCAACAAAACGACAATCCAGATCAACAATATGTTTTGAAGAAATATCTATTTAACCAAGCGCATTAAGCCCTGATTGACGGTTTGAGTGTGAAAAAACCTGATCAAACCTATAAAACTGTGCAAGCCGCTTTATTAACTGAGCCTCTGACTTTTCTACCTGCAAGTGCAAAATAAATTCATTAAGCACGTATAGCGGGATTTACAACAGCCTGAAAGTCAATTTGTGAACCGCGATAGCGTGTAAATTAATACGACTACACAATTTTCAGAAGCTTGCTTCTGGCATTTTGTAAGAAAAAAAAATAACACATTTACCTGGATTACAGTTCCCAAAATGGTGTCTCAGTATGACAGGAATATTCTTATATTTTTTACTCTCAAAGTCGTTTTATCTATTTTTTTTTTATTCAAGATACTGTACATCACACATTAGCACCTTTGCTGCCCGATGCTAGTTATCGTCACCCCACAGTCGATTATTTTATTATAAAACATCACATCCTGAAGTGTTTAAGGGCTCCTTATATGCTACAGAATTATAATGTACTTTATAGCAGCTATAAACGGTCATAACCTCCCTTTTTTTTCTTTTTCATAGTTTTGAAATCTTCACCAGATCAATAAATAAACGTTTTAAATCCATTTATTTCTCGGAACAAATACATCTATCTAGCTGAATAATAAACAATATGCATATTAGGAGTGTCCGTTTTACGAGGATGATCCAACATGCATCTCAATACGTTGTCAGGGTATAAAATATACATTTAATTCAGTCATAACAGTTAAACAGAATAGAGTTTAGAGCAGTCCGGAGGTGATAAAACAGTGAAGCGTCACCTCTGATGATGTCCATGGGTTTATCTAGGCCATGGTCTCTGTATTTGGTTATTAAAAAGGAGCTGGGACAGCTTACGTGCAACAAAAATTAGCTTTTATGCCACTACAAATCTGTCCATTGTAGGTGTAGTGGATGAGACACTCATTCTTATCCTCATCCCAGCCTCTTGAAAGATGGGTGCGACTGCCAAGGACTCTTTATAGACATTATGGCCAAGAGTACTCATGAAGCCTTCATCCGGGCCAAGTACAATTTGTCAGAGAGTAAAGAATGGCTGCTGGGTGATCGTGCCTTTCCTTTCCAAGTATGATATTCGCCAATACTGAAGTTCATCTTTCATGTTGTACAATGTTCCATACAAAAATGTACTAAAAAACGATGCCATTTCTTGCGTAATTTATTACTTGTTTAAAGGTGCAGTCATTGATTCAATCCCTGTGTAACTGTGTAAACAGAAAACAAAGAAACAGGCTCAGAATCAGAGTCACGCAACACTATTCCAGCCAATCAGCAACAGGAGGCATATTCCAGCCAATCACAGGACAGGGAGACGGGGCGGGGTTAGGTGAGATGCGGTGGTGGTGTTAGAGTCACTGCCTTGGCAATACGTGTCCATAGATTTGGGGGGCGGAGCTTCTGAAGGAGCACTGAACGGAGGTGTGTATTTGTTTGGCTGTCGAGTTCAAATATCAATAATCTTTCTCCAGAATCGATGACTCCACCTTTAACTGCGGGAGGTACAGAACACAATGTCTGACTTTCAGGAACCACCCACAAAACAAGATGGCATGTAACAGGTCATTCATTATGTTGTGTTAAAGACGTTTCCTGAAAACACACCTCTGATTTGAAACCCTTAGATTTGTGTACGGATTGTTCTTCTAACTTTGCACGTATAAAGATATGATTCATGTCTGGCGAACATTTTATTATATGTAGTGCAGCAGGAGGTGGGATTCAGAACAAGTGGAGTATACTAGAGTCTCTGTAATGTTATTATTATTATTAATGTTACAATTATTAGACCAGACATGTAATCTGATTTGTCGATCCTATCAGGTTACATGCATTCTTGTCCTTCTGAAGCTTCTATATCCACCAGTAAGGGTGCCAGGGTGATATTTAAGCTTTTTGTAAACAGTATTTGCACATAATTTTGTCATTCATCTGCGCTTTTTCGGTTTTGACATTCTCACCTGCAATAAGCAACCAAAAAAAAACATTTATTTTGTGACCAGTCTCTTGGCTTGCCTCTGAATACATCAGAATAGCAGAGTAGGCATTTAACAAATCAGCAGGGCTTTGGAGTGCCACCAAGTACACTGCAATTATTCTTTATTCTTTTGTGTGAATTACAGAGAGTGAAAACTGAAGAAGGTTTTTCTGCCACAGAGACTGTGTGCGAGCTGCTGAGTTATCATATGGTGTGTGTTTATATATGTATGGAAATATTGCAGTTCCAAATCGGTTTGTTTGTTCGCTATAGTGTAAAGCCTATAGATGAACATAAAGAGAATGAATTGAGGATTTTTTTTATGTAGGATGTGTTGTGTAGTGATGGATGATTACTTGTTCATTCAACATGTGCAAAAAATAAAAATAAAAAAACCCAACGTATTGCAACACGGTCCAATATTTTGGCCAATTGGCCAACTTGCTGGCTTTCTAAAAGTATTTTCCAGTTCCTTAGGTGAAATACCTTTGAGGAATCCTATATAAGCATAGTTAAATTAGTGGTTATACACTAAAGTTAAGCTAATTCAAGTCAAAATCAAGTCACACAAGTGCAGGATAGCGAGTTAGCAAACATTCTAGCTACCTAACCAAGTATCAGTTTACAAACTAATCTCTTTATCTCAAGATTGCAGTTGATTCTTTACTCATACTCCGTTATCTTTACAAAAAAATAAAAGGTCATTCACATTACTCAGGCTTGAAAATGGGACAGAAGCTTACCTCAGGCTGTGTTCACAACATCTGCAAACTCAGGAGTTGGGAAACAATGTGGTTTATGTATTTAATGGTCTTCAAGCTTATCAGTAACGAAGTAGAAGCTTGAAAATCTGCTTAAAAGCCTCTCTTGACCTCCAGTCACACATCTATTCCTTTTTTAAAAGTCAACTAATTACTAATCACACTCACCTGTTAGCAAGTGCACTACTCCTTGAAATAATCCAAACTATTAGGGTTGTCTAAAATGAGTCCATGCCTGTCTCAAGTACTGTTTTGTCCATTGTTCGTCTAGTTTATGGCTGACCGTTTGCCTGCCTTGTGTTTCTGAATATTGTCCATCTCGGTTGTTTGTCTGTCTTATTGATTTCAATAAAAGCAGAAAAGCTGCGCCTGTCTCTCTGCTTCGGGGCACTTTCAGAGCAGTTTTAATTATTATTATCAGTTGAAGAACCATTCAAATGTATTATCTTGTATTTGGAGGCTATAAACTTCCTGTTCCTATTTAGTCATGAATGCAAAATGAATGCAATGTTGTGCATCTCTCAGTCACTGTGTACATTTAGGAAATAACTTTTTCTTGAAATATTAGTACACATCTTCAAATATACAGTATGTTGGAGGTCTGAGTAAACCCACCGGATGTCAGAATTCTGAAAAAAAAAATTATGTCAAAAATTATTATCACTTTTCGACTAAAGTTAAGACATTTCTACCGCCAAATCTCTCTTTTACGAAAATATAAATATACGATATATGGCCAAAAGTGTTTGGACAACCCGATCATAACTCTCATATGTGTTTGTTCAATGTCTCATTCGAAAAGTAGTCCCTCTTTGCCTGTATAATAACCTCCACACTTCTGAGAAGGCTTTCCTAGTTAGTGTTCATTCAGCCATGAGAGCATTACTGAGGTCAGGCACTGATGTTGGGTGAGGTCTCGGGTGCAGTCGGAATTCACTTTAAGCAACGTTGCACAAAATCCACCAACCCAATTTCCATGAAACTTGGTAGCAGGGTGTAGCGTGGGCGAAGGAAAAACCCATTGAATGTTAAAGCAGATCGGACTCACGTGGCATTTAGTTTCTCCTTTGCTAACATCGCGAGATACAGCATTTGGGCTTGTAGGTAGTCTGTGCTCAACAATGCGATACATCTTAAAATCCAGTAGATGGCAGTGAAATTCAATAGTGACGAAACATAGGCAATGTAGAAATACGAGGACTCCATTGGAAATATATCTAGAGATATAAAGTGGTTGCGGTTGCAGATTTGCATCTCGTAGAAGAGTCGAATCTTGTCCTTGGTGGAGGCCTGGCTCTCTTAGTGCTCTAGTTATGTATGATTTTTTTTTTTTTTTTTGCTTTTCGCTTTTGGGAGTCTTATAATGATAGACATTTACATCTGGTGTAGATGTAAGATGTAAGGTTTAGAATGTATTACATGGCATTTTGTCGTATCGTAAACATTAACATTGCATAGGAATTGCAGAAGAGTAGCATTTTGAAGGTTGGGTGGGTGATTATTTTAAAATAAGTGTGTATGTGACCATCTCTGTGGCCTGGTTTTAGTAGTAGCAATAAAGAAGTACTGAATGGACAACTCTCTCTCTCTCACTGTGCCTCAGGCACTGAGCTGTACCCAACCCCTATTCTCTCTAACTTTCTAATAACATGTCATCCTCTTGTTAATGCACTGACTGCAGGGAAAGGCTGACGAGGACAGCGAGAGGAGTGTGTCTTTCTATAACCTTTCCCCTCCTCTGTCTCGTCTGTCAGTACACACACAAAGGCTCCACACTGACGAGATTCTGTACACCGTGGCAGGGGAAAATGTCTCAGAGTGCAGCGTATACTGCAGGATATTATAGTTGTGGAGCACACTAGACACACGCGCGTACACACGCACAAGTTCACATACACCCACACGCAATTCCTGTTCAAGCCAGGCATGAGAACGGCAGGAAACTTCAGGAGGTGTATTGATCGCACCTCCGCCTCCTCACCCTGCCTCACACACATTCTGCCTCATAGACAGATGCTTTACCAGACTCCAGTTGCCCGTTTCTAACATGAGGCAGATCGCATGTACACATATAGTTTCTCGATTCTGATTGGTCAGAAGGTGTTGATTAATTTTCTAATGCATTAATATGCTAATATGCTTATATATATATATATATGTGTGTGTGTGTGTTTGTCAAAACTAAGAAACCCGGATGTAGGCGCAAAAACAGGATATATGAGCTCAAGCAATTTAGAATATAATAACGAGACAAATTCTTTTGATGATTTTGATGTAACAATGAGACAAAAACAAACAAATCATGAGCTCAAGAGAACAGGTCAACACAAATGAGCCAATGACAGGACAGGGGCGGAGACAAGAGGATGTGATGGAACAATCGTTTATCACTACTGTAACATAAGTGATTACAAGAGCTAACTTGTGTTATGGACGTTCCACATCATCAAAGATAACTATAAATGGATAAAACATACGGCGTGTCACTGTTTAATAGATGAAGCATTGTAATTGTTGACATATAACTGTGGTGTAAGGGGAATAAAAACATAGGAAGATATGCGACTTCCAATACACAGCTTCACACAATCTTGTCGATGATTATTTTCCTTATTAATAATGCAAAAAGTAAAATTGTCTGTACAATTAATTATATTCATTTGGTTTTTTTTTCACTCTGGAACATTACGTCACAAGCTCTCCATCCAAGCTCTCTACTTTTCCTTTAAACATATTCACGCTAACGTAATGTGACTATGCATCAGAGTAATTAAATTCACAGATTTAATCATGTGAATTAATGCAGGCTTGTAAAAAATAATACTAATAATATTACTATTACTAATAATAATAATACTCCAATGAAATAAGACAGAATAATTATGATGATAATATCATCAATTTAGCTATTATCATATCTGACAAATGATATTGACAAACAAAATTATGGGATTTTGCCAGCTTCATCCTATCTATTCCAGAATAATTTAGTTTTCCATTATAAGGGCTATCCCTCTGTGATTACAGTGGGAGTGGATGCGTGACCACATCCGCCTCCTGTCAGAGCCAGTGATTCTTTCCATTAGCACCACGATTTGTATAATATTTATCCATCCCTCACCAGATTTACCTCAATACAAATCATATGCATGTTTTAAAAACTATATCTCATACTGCTAGATTCTCCTGCATTAAGCCACCTTTATGTCAGCTTATAAGATCCCTCAGAAATTGATTTTATTAATTATTTAGCAAATCTAACTATCCAAAATGTTAGCATCCTGCATCGATCAGAGTGTTTAGATATATCTAAAAAGACTGCATAAATATTAAAGCAGCTATATCTAGCAGACATCTCGAGCTCTCCTACAGCACGGAGCAGATCTCAGCACGACAGCCCAGAGCCTTCGGTTGCCATGGCGACTGGGCTGAAGGGAAGCGGGTGCTGTGTGTTTTTCGGATGGCAGGATGAGTGTTGGTTAAAAAGGAGCCGTTTCAGGAGGTTGATGTGAGCTATGGGTATACACATGAGCTTGATGAAGGTTAATGAGTAGAGAGATCTGGAAGTTCTATTTTTATTATTGCGCTAAAAAGCGGAACAACACTCCAGATGATCTTGTAATACTTTATGTGCTTGGCTCAGTTTCTGCAATTAACCTGGAGAAAGGAAGTCATATTTATATTACAGAGATGATGGAAATCAGTGCAAAAAGTGCCAAGGTGAAATAAAAACGTTAAAAATATGATTAATCTCTTTGATGGGGAAAAAAAACTCCTTCTAATAAAACTTTCTGTTAGCAGTTTTTCTGTATCTAATTATTTTAATGGATAATAGAAACCATTAAGTTAATTTCTATCTATCTATCTATCTATCTATCTATCTATCTATCTATCTATCTATCTGTCTGTCTGTCTGTCTGTCTCTGTCTGTATAGTTAACTGACTAACTGTCTGTCTGTCTGTCTGTCTATCTATCTATCTATCTATCTATCTATCTATCTATCTGTCTGTCTGTCTGTCTGTCTGTCTGTCTGTCTGTCTGT
>JAQQZR010000008.1:3237110-3247904 GCA_030068235.1 Notoglanidium macrostoma
ACACACACACACACACACACACACACACACACACACACACACACACACACACACACACACACACACACACTCATGCACACACTTTCATTCTGGTATGTGTGTACATAAGTCAGCACTGGGGAGAGCCTCTAAAGTCTACAGAACAAAACAAAAGAAGAAAGGGATGGATAAAGTGGGTGACCGAGAGACTAAATCCAGCGCCGCCATTCTCATCGCGCACACACACACACACACACACACATTTACACACACACACAGCGCAGAGGGCTGGGTGGAATGGATCATTTAGCGTTTTTCAGCTGGTTGGAGAGCCAGTCAAGGCCTTCGTACAGCCCGTCTCCGCTGGTAGCGCACGTGGCCTGGATGTACCAGTTGCGGTGCCGCAGTGAGTGCAGACCCAGTTTATCTGTGATCTCTGCTGCGTTCATAGCGTTAGGCAGATCCTGTAGGGGATTAAAAAGAAAGAAGAAAAAAAAAGGAGAAACACAAGTGAATCTTTTAACCTCCAATTTGATACAAGTTCTAAAACGGAAACGTCAAACACACCCAAAAAAAATCCTGTGTGGTTAAGAAGTGTAAATATTTCTATTTGTTTCTGCCGCAAGTGCACTTGTATTATTATTATTATTTTATTTATTTATTTATTTATTTTTTAGGAAAAAGGTTTGAGCAGGATGAGAAAACGGCAACAACAAACCGGACGATTTGCTTTTTTATATTCGGTGTGTATTATTTACACGGCGTGGAGCAGACCAGCGAAGTATTTCCCGGACCGAAGAGGCGATGCACACCTAGAGTCAGTGTGATAAGTGTCGGATTAGTGGGCCTGAACTAACTGCTGTATAACATCTGTTATTTACAGACATGAACCCATCGCAGACAGTAAAGCGTTAAAATAGTACAGTTGTCGCCATACAGTCATGCTAGCTGCTTATCTTTGGAAATAGTTGAAAACACAGAGTATATAATAACAGCAGGGCATGCATAACTATTCGACGCGCAGTGTGAACAGACCCGCCCATGAGGACCCACAGTTCCTGGTGATTGTAATACAGAGTTGGAGAACTTTAGGACTGGGCTCGAGATGAGTTGAACAAAGAAGCACATTTGTGCTTTAAAGGTTTGTATTTAACACTGCTTTAGCGAAAACCACGATATAAAACACTGCCAAAAGTACGCAATTATACAATTTTGCTAAGAGCACACAATTATGAAAGACCTAGCCCAGTTAGCACAGCTGCAGCGTTTAACAGATGAAACGTAAAACGTCGTCCCCCAAACACACACACACACACACCTGTTTGTTGGCGAAAACGAGCAGCACGGCATCTCGGAGCTCATCTTCAGCCAGCATCCTCGTCAGCTCCTCTCTGGCTTCGTTCACTCGCTCCCTGTCATTACTGTCCACCACGAAGATCAGACCTGACACAGACACACGCGATCAAACGCGGTGGACAAATGAAGCCTTCCTTTCATATTAAATAAAAAGTGTATGCGTTTTTGGTGGGTTACACAGCGACCAACCTTGCGTGTTCTGGAAGTAGTGCCTCCACAGCGGCCGGATCTTATCCTGACCGCCAACGTCCCAGACCGTGAAACTAATGTTTTTATATTCTACTGTCTCTACATTAAAACCTGCAGAGGAAGAAGAGAGAAATGTCAGCGATAAAATCCTACACCCTGCGTAGTGAATAGGAAGCCATTTTGGATACTGTGGAGAGGAATAAATGCAAACTCCTCATTCGTGATCTAAAATTCATCTACATCTTACTGTTGGATAACAAAAGACACATTTTAATGTAAACCTCGAGGACAGGATTTGTGTATTTGCTTTGCTAAAATGCCAAACAGAACTCTACAAGCGGAAACTTTGCACATGACGCACGGAGACAAAAAAAAAGTATGTACTTCTACGACTGAACTGCATTAACTGCAGGACAGAAGCAGAAAGTAATGCGCACCGATAGTGGGGATGGTGGTGACGATCTCTCCCAGTTTGAGTTTGTACAGGATGGTGGTTTTTCCGGCAGCATCCAAACCCACCATCAGGATTCGCATCTCTTTCTTTCCAAAGAGATTCTTAAAGAGGCCTGCAAACATGTTCCCCATGGTGGCAGATCTGAAAAGGAAAAAGAAAGAAAAACACGAGCTCAGAACATCATACATCTCACATCATATCATACATACATCACTGGTTCGCTTTGTTAAAATCGGAGATGCGTCGTGACCTGTGGCTCTTCTGCACACCGACTGCGGTTTAATCAGTGATTGTCCAAAGCCTGATATACACCTTTTCCACCAAGGCAGCTGATTCGGAGCTGGTGCCTAAACTCGAACCAGTTCCTTGCATTTCAAACAGCCTAAGAACCGGCTCTCGGCCAGGAGAACCAAGAACCGTTTGCATCAGAGGCTGAAGGTGGGATTGCCACGACCAACAATACCAACTCAAACTCTATAACCACCATTTAATAAAAAAATAATAATAATAAAAAAAAAAACCCGGAGCTAGTGTGGCATCTAGTCTGCCTAATCCAAAGAAGAAAAGCTGAGCTACATGACATTGAAACAGCAGTGGTCCATAAAGGAGACAAACTGAGACGTAATCGTGTGTCCCTATGGTGGCTCTCTAACCCGTGTGAAAGCAACCCGGTTTTCACAAGACTCACAAGTTGACTAGCACCTGCATCTAGCTCGCACTGGTGGAAAGAGGCTCATAGATGCGTCTCTCTGAACAAATATACACTAAACACGAAACAGAACGACCGACAATGAGGAAAAGTGTCACACCAAGTCAACAGATTAACAGAAGTAGGATGCATCAGGAAGTGGCTTCACACAAAACATCAGTGGTGTCAAACTCCCGTCACTGTTGGCCAAAGCGAAGGAGAGTTTACCATCAGACCTCCTTTAACACACCAGATTCCGCATCAGATAAACATCAAGGCCTTCATGCTACGCTCATTGTTCTGAAAACTCAAATCTCCATACAACATCCTCTAATGTCCGACATCGTTTCCTTTCCGCTCACTAATCACACATACAGCTGTGTTTGATGAAAGATAAAGAAAACGAACATCCAGATGTGTGAACGTCATACTCGGTAAGCGCATCATCTTCATCTGATGGCACGGAATCGGTGCCAGAAGTATGACTTTTCCATGCAGAGATGAGGAAATTCATGTTCTTGTTTATTTTCACAGTTAGTCACGCTGTATACTCAGACAGTTACCTCACTACTGACTCTTTCAAAGTACACATTCCCCCCAAGTACCTGGTTCTAATTCTTTACTGCACCACCTCCCTCTAGATGCGGTCCAATTTGCACCACGGTAACCTCCATTTCTCGGCGCGGAGGCCGCAACTGCCCTGGGAACACCGTAGCTGTGTAATCCCGTACTGTTGAATAGACGTCGCATTGCAACCTCTGTTGCTAATCTGTGCATTTTCGTAACTATCATATATGACACCTACCTAGTGCATGGCACTGCAGACCAGAACTAAACCAAACAGCCATCTATTCTAAGAGCTATGCAGCACTGCACATGATTACTGACAACGTAGGAGATTTTACGGAAGACGTTCTCAAATATCTCCACGCCTTCGTCGCCCGTTTTCGATGCAGGATAACGGCTGATGATTATTCCTGTGCCTGCTACTAAACCCAATCCCTGATATCAATTTCCTCATCTTTAACCACATCTTCAGCCCTCTGTGGAGGCTTCATTAGCTTTACTGCAATGGGATGCTTTTATTAACCACTTCACCACTGCTTAGCTGGCACCACTAACAGACAACCAAAGCTGAGCTACAGCGTACCTCGGAAACGAGGGAAGCTGAAACGACAAACCTGTTTACTTTCATTATGCAGAGAAAAAAAGACTGCAGAGTGTCAAAACCTCATGCTGTGGTTAGAAAAGAAGGCTACAGCTCAACACTGCGTCGCCGCTCTGACGGGAGGAACAATGAGGTCAGTGATGTGGCGAATGTAGGCCACTGCAGGTAACCAGAAACCTGACCAGCCTGTAAAAGGAGACAACAGAGCGCTGAATTAATCAGACAGGGAGATCGGTTATCTTTGGCCGACTGCGTTATGAATCCAGGTAACGTGCGACGAGCAGCTCAACCTGCATGCAAAAACAATCTCTAATGCTCAGAGCTTCCGAAGGGGGGGGAAAAAAAAAAAGAAACTACCATATTTTAATTCTTGTCTAAATCTAGAGAATATACTGAAATCATATCACTTTCTTTCTACAGTTCAGCTCTTACTGTAAGCTGCCCTTCACTCGGAACTGCACATAAAGAGAAGACGCCTGTATAAGCCTCTGCATGTAAACAGGAAGTGCCACTGCAGGAAATACTGCGGGCGAGAGCTCTGTCCAAAACGGTGCCCTACTCCTTATGGTGTCCTATTTTTTTTTTATTCTACTGGAAACGAATATAATCTGAACAGGGAATAGGATAGCCATAACGCACGGGAAATACCGTAGCGAATACGGAATAGGCAGTGTTTCAGACACAGGGGAAATCTGTTCCCAGAAAAACATAGCAGGACTCCACAAAACCGGAAAACCGGGAAAACTAAATATAAGACGGCAATTAGAAGATGACTGAAACGACTCACGAGTAACAAGAAATCAGACAAACAGCTTACACATAGGCCAGTTTAAAATCTGACTGAACAATGCCAAGTGCAGCCGTGCATCAGAAAGGTCACTAGCAGCTAGTCACTCATGTCGCATGTGGTTTGTCCTGTAGGCATGCACTGTCTGGCTTTTTTTTTTTCCCCTGACATGAGGGGGTAGTGCGAGGCAGACTCATTTACATGGAACATCACATAGACAAGGAAGTCAGAGTGCTAGGGGAAGACATATCTAGTAAAATATAAACAATGTAAAAGTATGTTCGAAGTGCATACTGTGCGAAAGTAACACTCTACTACGGTGTTTAAACACATAGGATCAATACACATTTTATATACAGGAAAATACAAGGCCATGGCTTTTCTTCCTTTTCTGAATGAGTCAGACGTGTGTAAATGCGTAAATGTGTAAAACACACGTGGGGCAGTGAAAACTGAGCTCTCACTGGAGATCGCCGTGTTGCGCTCTTACTCACAAAATAACGGAAGCAAACAAGAAGTGAGACTGAACACACACACACACGCAGTTCAAAATTAGATTTGAAAGTTGTACAGCTTTTCAGTGGTCAAACCGACAGAAGCTAAACCGCTACAGTTAGCCCAGTCAGTACCCTCACTAAATCTATTAAAATCCTCAACCTAGATTTTTACCCCGGAGGTTTGCAGCGCCTTTAAAAAAACAAAAAGTCACCCTCGTACCTACAGGAGAGATTAGATTAGGCCGCAAAACCAGCCAGGGTAAATAAGTAAACGGCTATAAGCAGCCAGAACAATGGGCGTTGCTGATAAGTCGCTCGGCGCCATGAGAAAGTCCCGAGTCCGTTAGGTAACTGGAACGTGTGCAGGATTTGACTTGGGAATATCCTCTTGCCTCCCCGCCATTATCGTTCTTTCATCATACGCTAAGCAGCACCGCGTTAACGTAATAGACAAACTTTTAAAACAGCGAACGCTAGGAGACGGAGAGCTTTTCGAGGCTCTGGTTGTGTGTTCACAGATACCGCCTCTCCTCCCAATTAGTGGCGAATATTACAACGTTTGGGTTCCATGATTCACTACACGAATTATTAATCGCTACGTCTTCAGTTGATCGTACAGCGCGTAGGACTAGAAAAGAAATTGACTTAAGGAAGAAAAATGCTGTTTCCGGAGCTGCTGTGAGTCACCGTGAAGGTCCGTTAACAGTAATTCGCAGCCAGCGTTGTGTCAGAATTAGCATCAAATTTGTACACATACATAACACGCTTGCTCAGGCATGTCAAGTGACGATCACTCGCTGTATTTAGGCACGGAGGAAGCGAGACCACTTTGCGGCAGGCAAGTAAAACATACAATTAGGATCGTTGGTTCTGTATACTGCCTTGGCGCGCACAGCCACGAGAAGCTTAGAATTAGTATTTTTCCAAAAGCTAGGTTGAATATTTCTAAATCAGAAAGTAGCTAAGCTGGCATGATGTTTTATAATTGACTCCAGTTAAATCATAAGCTTCTCATTGCCCTCACGCTTCAAGCGTCTAACCAATCGGAGGACGCCAAGAGCGCAGACGAAAGCACTTTCGTTCAGCTAAACGAGAAGAACTAAAGGTCAGAGCAAGCGAGACACAGGAAGGCCACGATTACACACCATGGTAACATATGCGGTAATACGTTTAGCAATTAAAAGAGCCAGTCTATTACTGTGCCTAAAAACCAGTCTTAATTTTAAGACTTAGAGTCTTAATTTTGTTTCTATGGATTAGAC
This sequence comes from Notoglanidium macrostoma, assembly GCA_030068235.1. Lineage (NCBI taxonomy): Eukaryota > Metazoa > Chordata > Actinopteri > Siluriformes > Auchenoglanididae > Notoglanidium > Notoglanidium macrostoma. The sequence continues at coordinate 3,243,491 of JAQQZR010000008.1, forward strand.
GCCCGAACGGATGCAAGCCGATGTATATAAACCGGCTGAATGATTGCGATTAACGATATTAATGAAAAACCATCATCACTGTAGCCTTTATTTTCTGGTCCTGGTGACAGAAAACAGCCAAGTTTCACATTTCCAGCCCACGCGGTGACGAGTGCCATCGGTTTCAGCAGCTAAAATGCCTCTTAGATGACTAAATCTTGTACTTATTCATCACCTGGTCTACATCTGAAGCAAACAGAGACCCGTCAGCGCGCAACAGCAGCGCAGCTATAAGGAAGTGCGCTGGAACATTGACTCATTCTGGAAACAAACACACACACAAGATGAGTGAGAGACGTGTAGATTTGTCTTACCACATGCAGACTGTGTGATCAGCCTACACGGTGATCCACACCCTACAAGCACGCGTGAAACAGAGACGACTAGCTGAGTAAGAGGACCAGAGAGAAGCTGGTTCGCTAGATGTTAACAAAGACAATGAAATGGGCTACAACTTCAGCTATACCACCACACTATTTAGCAGCGGCATACGGTCAGGTCCAGACGTGCCGTTACTTAGGCAAAGGGACGTCACGCCAAGTACTGCATGCAGGGGTATCAATAATTTTGAGAGATTATAGCTTGGATAAATGTATAAATATATTGAAAAGATTGCAACCCTTTCATATTTTCAGTGTCAGAATCAGATGAACAGTGATGAAGTTCTCAAAAGCTTTTTTAACCAAATCTTTATCAAGGGTGCCAATAATTCAGGAGCTGCGCGGACATAGTTTCTTTATGAAAACAGGCAATAAAAGAGTACAGAGATGTAACAACGTCATTTCAAAACGTTTCTACCGTAACTAAAAAAAAAAAAAAAAAAAGGATTCGTTTCACATCTGAATAGTAATGTAAAACTCTTCACAGGAAAAAAGTACAGATGAGAATTTCGTATTGACTTTAAGTCTAACCATCTTTCCCGATCTCTACTGGTTAAGAAAACGCCACTGGTTATCCCGCCAGGTCACCCACCGCTCCTTTAAATCGGCGACGGCGTCTAACTGAGCCTCATGAGTAATTCACAAGGTCCTCAGAGGATTAATTATTGACCGCTAAAGGACAAGAGAAGGGAGGCGTGGCAGGTAATAACGAGTCCTCAGCAAACGTCTCAGTCCTGTAAAAACCAGGCTGACCTGCTCCCGTGACAACGGCGACCGCCAGCACAACGCTCGCGCAGCCTACGGATGATCCTACTGCTCGTCTTTCCCTCCCGTGAAGCTTTGTACGGATTTTCGGTCGAGCGGAAACGTCTGATGATCTACAGATTTAACAGGTTAACAGGATCAGGACTCGTACCGACACTTGCGATGTCCTGCGATTCGGTCACCCATGACGCGACAAGCAGGCGCATGGGCTAAGAACAACTTAAAAAAATAAGACGGAGAGATTGACTGAAAGCATGTTATTAGGAAAAGTCCCGGATTCCCAGGACTTTAACACAGATTAAGGGAAAGCTCCAGTGACGATTCTCTCAAAGTACTTCAACCTCCCCCGAAAGTGTTTGTTGGCAAAAAATGCGTGAATATTCGCTATGATAAGTCATCAGCAGGTCTCTGCACCTGTGCTAGAGCTAGAGGGCATGGTTCCAGGTATCTTGCATGATTACATCAGGGTAAACAAAAGCATGTGTGACGTGGCTCAGGCTCTAGGATATGAAAGCTTCGAGCCAAGCACATGACACCATTTGATCTCGCCCACAATGTCGAGGTTGCGCCACACCCGGAGACTAAGATAGACTAAGGCTGTCATATCAAGTAGTGTTTTTCAGCTCGTCAAGCACAACAAACTCCTGTTAAGAAATTCAGACTTCTCTGTCGTCGATACAATATTAGAGTTTCAAGCATCGACCATGAGCCGTGCACGTGTTCCTGACCAAGCCAAGCGATTCAGTGGAACAAAAAGCACCGCAACAGGACTTACGAAACGACGAGCCGTAAATCGCAGAATCTAATTTTTAAGCGTGAACCGTTCCGGGCTCTACCGCAGCGTATCCGACGACACGCATGGTCGTGTGTTTATTCTCAGCTTCAAAACAAAACACTAGGTGCGAACTCAAAGCGTCAGCACTTTGAGAAAAAAAACACGTCTTATTTATAACGTTTAAGCATTAAAGGGAAGTTGTTTTTGCACCAATTCAGCCACGTTAGCTGCAAATCCCTGGAAGGAATTTTGCAGCTGGACATTTACGATTTTCGCACGAATACCATGGCTGATCCGATACTGGCGTGTAAAACGAGCATCTGTTGCGAAGTCATGCGAAGCATTAAAGGCAGGATGAGAGCAGGTTTGAGGAAAACGTGTTAGCGCTTTAACGCAACGCCTGTACGCCAAAATCACACACCTTTAAAAGATAAAGCGCGAGATACAATCGGATACGTCCAGGGTAACGCCGGACTCAAAACCGATACTCGATATCAAATCAGTACATCCAATGAAATGTTAATCATCTGGACAACTTGTGTGCAAAAGATACCAAACGTCCTAAATGCCATGTACGGCATCTTAAACGCTGCGGTAAGGAGAAATTCACCCTGAACAACTTGTGCATCAATACGTATAATGAACTGATGAAGGTTAATTGCACAAAATATATATATATATATATATATATATATTTTTTTTTTTTTTTAATGTGCTTTAGAGTTTAATCTTCATTCATCGCCGTTTACTTTAGCTAATGGTTTCCTGCGTCATCTATCACGGTGTTTGGCTAGCTCTGCTGCAACTCATCACAACTAAGCCATGCAGCTGCGGTGCATTCTGGGACTTTGAGTCCCAACATCAAGTTCTCGCATATATAGCAATAAAAAGAAATCTCCCTCTTGTGCTTTTAGGAATGAACAGCAAAACCTGTCCAGGATCATTTCTTTTTGACGCCACTGAAATGTCTCCCTGTGACGTCAGCACGGGACACGACCGCTAATTTCTCCCAGGAATAACTAAAATACATCAATCTACTACTAATCACTCGGCACGTCACAAATACCTCAGTTTAGCTATATTTAAATGTGCCCCAGGATGGAGTTTCGCGTTAATATTTAACATGGGCACTGATGTATAACGCCAGCATTACACCGAAACACAAACACGCCTACATGTTCATTTGATATGTTACATAATGGTTATTTGAGCATTAAAATACACCAATCTAGCTTGCTGTGATATCCATATCCCTCCATAATGCGGCTGTGAAATCGACGTCGCTTCAACCTCCCATCGGAAACACAAGGCCTAAACCTCACCAGCTCGCCGACTAATTAAATTAGCACATTTGTGGCTTTACTTTCACATTCTCTTAATTGTTAAGCCAACCGATTCATTCCAGTGCTGTGAAATAAGCGCAGCCTGAACAACTAAACGCATTTCCTGTTGCTTTTGCTTCGAAGGTATCCGAATTTCTCAGCTAGCAATACCTACCGAATAGCCTAGCGCCGGAGCTAATCAGGGCAGCTAGTTAGCCGTCTCCTTAATTAAACTTGCACGTTCTAAGCAAATATGTATATATATACACACATATATAAACAGAGAGAGAAACCACGTCGGTTAAGAAATAAGCTACAAGTTATACCAACTCACATATTAGCCGTCTATGCTATAGGTTTAGCAAGTTAAATATTAGCTTAGCTAACAGGCTAGCAAAATACCTTTCCTTACGTTACTAGTTCAACAGCTATCAGCTTGAAAATGTAATGCTGCTTTCATTTTCCTTAAGAAAAGACTAGTCTTTCGTTAAACGTGTCATAAACAAAAGCGCGGCGAGAAAAATAACATTTCCGTGTTTTTTCATTATCATTTTTTTTTAATTTACCTTTTCAGTGCTGCTTTCCAACAATATCCCTGTTCTCCTCGTCACCGCTAACGACAAAATGGCGTCTTTCACCGGACAGACAGCAGCCGCGCCATGGGCGTTGTCCAAAGCAAGATTCTAGCCAATCATATCGTCCAAACTTGCCATGTCATCCCGCCTACAATCACTGTCATCCAATCAAATGCGACTACTCGGATTTTTGTGGGCATGGATTATAGAAATTGCTCCAACTACCCAGCTTCCGAGTGTAACATCCGAAATAGTCGTATACTACTGCACTACTTAGATTAGCTATGTAGTATGCAAGTATGCGGTTCAGACGAAGCCACGTTAGACGTGAATGATCGTTTCACTTCAGGAAATTAGTGGTTTATAAATAAATATATTTATTACAAGGACTCACTGCAGGGGTGTCAGGAGCATTTTGAATGTGGCGGGGGGTCCAGACATTTTATAATGAATTAGATGCCATTTCCTGCATTCTGGTGTCTTTTTAACAGGTTGTTAAACACCTAATTTTACCTACAAAAGTCACTTAATTCAATGACTATTTTAGAGACTCAACAA
>JAQQZR010000008.1:3281653-3294632 GCA_030068235.1 Notoglanidium macrostoma
TTGTTGAGTCTCTAAAATAGTCATTGAATTAAGTGACTTTTGTAGGTAAAATTAAGTGTTTAACAACCTGTTAAAAAGACACCAGAATGCAGGAAATGGCATCTAATTCATTATAAAATGTCTGGACCCCCGCCAGCGTGACCCCCCACATTCAAAATGCTCCTGACGCCCCTGTATGACTGCTATGATACGAAGGCTACAGTACTTTATGATTATTACACAATAAATATGTTTATGACACAATAAGTAAACTTTTGTAATTCATTCAATAAAACTTATTTTGTATTTCTAATCCTAGTGCACAGTAGTCCAGGTTTGCTCACAAAAAACTCAGATATGTAACTAATGCAGCGCAATAGTTAATAGCTACTGATTTTGCTTTCTTCAGCTTTAGAAGCTGCTCTACTTCTTAGTCCTAAACACCATGTTTCTTTGTGTATTTTGCTTTACTTGTATTACATGTACAATAATGATCAAAATACACTACAGTTACTCTTAAATTACTAATAATAATCTTTAATCTTCATGGTTTAAAAAAGAAAACACAATTCATTGCTTTAATCTGCATTAACCTTGAAAATATTATATTTTATGTAGATATTATTAGTAATTCTATTGGACTTCTTTTTCATTAGGGGATTTTTATTTTTTTTTTCTACTGACAGACTTCACATAAAATGGCTGCCATAAACTACTTCCGGGTTTTGCGCGTGAATACCGGGTTAACATAGTTCCTGTTGACGTGTTCCTGTAGGTGATGCACTTCGATATGTGAAAGTGATAGGAACGAAAGCAATAAGGAAGACGTTTCCTTGTGTTTCTGTTGTTCCAGGATTTTCACGGATCGAGTTCGGTGCAGAAAAATGGAGACGCTTTACCATCAAACTAACAAGTGAGTGCACGCGCACATCCAGGGATCATCTTGAACGCTTAGCAACGGGGTCTAGCTGGTCGTTAGCAGCGTTAGCTATAAACACTGTTGCCGTTAGCTTATAGGCTAATAATGAGGTTAATTTAATATATATTCTTTTCTTTTTATTGCTGTTGAAACACAAGGTCTTAACATCAGTAACAGATGGTAACAAATTGTATTAATCTAAACATTAACACGAAACAATAATATGAAGTAATTAATAATGTAGTTCATAGTCTTTTGGATGTTTGTTATTTACCAAGAGTTTTTTATTATTATTATTATTATTTGTAGTTTTTCCTCAATGAAATATAGATTAACCATTTAATTAACATGCTTTATCATAAATAAAGTTTAAATGCATAAATGTATATGAATTTAGGATTTTGTCATCAGTTTTAATGGCATGATAGTTCCAGGAATCAGTCAACTAATTATTATTGGATTAATTATACATATAAAGCATAAGTAGCTACTTGGATTGATTAAAGTTCTTAAAACAAGTATGAAGTATTTCCACTTTAGTCTTTTATTAAAACTAAGAAGGATGATGTTTATACTTGTTTTTGAAAGGAAATGATCTCGCTGTTCATCAGCATTGTTGTGACGTGTCTCTGCCTTGGCGTGTACTTTGACCTCTCAATTGCCACCGTGGCTAATGACAAATTCTGTTCATCTTTGTTATTTATTAGTTACTTTGGCCTATCGTGTCCCCGTCTGCGAATGATGAAGTCCCAGTTAGTTTGTGTATTTGTGCGAAATAAATTATTATTGTTGCTGAACCGTTACTATGATCAGACACTTTCATTTTGTCCGTCTCTCATTTCCAGACAAATCCAGGAGATCCAGTCGCATATGGGGCGACTGGAGACGACCGAGCGACAGTCCGTGCACCGTAAGTGATTCTCTCCTTCCCTTTCCTCTCATCTGTGTGACGCATCACACCCTACCTATAATAGGAATGATGATGACTAACCCTAGCATTGTTCTGGAATAGTTTGATGCAAATTCAGTGTCAAGTATCACTCTAATCTTCCGTGTCCCATCAACAGTTGTGCAACATGTTGCAATATGAAGTAGTGTACCTACAGATATTTCATCGTAAGTCCAGTTTATCCCCTCCCAAACACACAGAACTTGCCCACATGAGCAAGGAATAAAACCCGGTGGCTTGCTTTTGAAGGAAAATAATCAACGATGAAGCATACTACTGGTCATAACCTGAAGTTGATTATTTTCCTCTAACAGCACTTCCTGAAAAGTTGGTTTGTTTGTTTTTTTTTCTTTTCTTTTTTCTGACTCTCGCTAGTAAACGTATTTGAACGACCGCTGACACTACTGCTGCCAAATCTGCTGTTCTAGAAAATGAATCGCAGCCTCCTGATCAATCAGACTGAAGAACTCAGCAGCACTCGGATATAATGATCTTTATAAATATGATTACAAATCTTATTTTAATATATTACTGCAGTAAATCCTTTGTTAAATATTTTGCTGTTTCTAGCAAGATTTTTTTTTTTTTTTTTTTATTTTTTTTTTTTTTACCGCACCGTTTTCTGTTTGGACACGGCTCAGGTTTGTTGGAGTGACGTGTTGAGGTGGGGTCCGAGTCAGTCTGGTGCCCTAGCAGGAAGGACAGGAAGGGGTACGATGGAGAGAAGTGGGTGAAGAAAGGCTCGGGATAAGGGGTGTCCAAGTTTGCGTTTGATACGCATGTCTGGGTTGGGACAGAAAACCGTCTCGGCCGAGCAGTCTCCTGCGTGTGCTGATGACATCATACGATTGTGTGTACAAATGTGAAGAGACTCTGAGTGGGTGTGGAGCTGGACCGACTCAGTGTTTGTGTGCATCATTAAGCTCTGAGTTCTGATAATGTTTCCCACCAACTTTAGAGCCTCTCCCAGGAAATGGCACACATCCTGGTCCTCAATCAGCCTCGGGTTCGCAAAGAGAGGAGAGGCTTTGATCGCTGTCAAAGTACCTCTGAGCCCTGTGTGAGTGTGTGTGTATGTGTATATATATATATATATACACACGTGTGTGTGTGTGTGTGTGTGTGTGTATGTATGTATGTATATAAAATAAGCTCTTGGATGAGCTGATGACTTTAAAACATTGATTGATTAAAGTTTTCTCTTTACCGTGCGTACTAGTTTAATTACCGCTCACATTCATTACAAACTGAACACTTTCAGCCACAGAATCATGGTGAGGAACAATTCTGGGTATATTGTAAATGAAAGTACTGAAATCACACTCCTGTCTAGCTGGGGCAGCTGCAAGCCAGTCACCTTGGGAACGTAAAAGGACATGGTGCCTGTTTCAGTTTACATAATTTTGCATACTTGTGGATCCTGCCATTTTTATGAGTGTTCTTTTCCCAAGCATTAAAAGAATTAAGCAAAATATTATTGTACTTTGTCTCGATATCATCATCACAGTAATTTCTTGTTATGGCGTGTTTGTTTTTCCTGCGTCTTTCGCAGTGGTTGAAAATGAACTGCATGCCAGAATCGAGCACGTCTTCACTCATCTGGAACGACTTGAGATCCTGGCCGGGAAAGAACCGCCGAACCGCCGTCAGAACGTCAAGCTGTGAGTTCCGACCTCTGACACACATTCAGAGCCGCTCGGTTAACAGTACGCGTCAGGATGAGCCAGCAATCTGTTCATCTGTTCTTCGTAAGAATGCGATCCGTTCTTTACCCTAATGTGCTGCACGGTGTGACTGATTATCGTGAAAAACAGTGACCTGCTTCCAAGCATGTGCTCCGAATTGGAGTTTTATAGACGCAGACCGTGGACGGTTGAACAGCGCCTGCCGTTGTGTAGTGTGTAATTACAGAAACACCTCATTTCCAGATGATGAGCGATAATGATGAAATGATGATGAGGTTAGTATCGGTATGTAGCGTGGGTGGATATGTGGCTTTGTGCCCTGTGGCAATTAAACACGCAAAACAACAATACAGCTATATACTGGAATCACAGTCAAGTAGCACCATGGATGATCTTCAGATGTGGTGAGGACTACAGTTCCTTAATGATTACAATCTCCAGCCAATCACAGCTACAGAAGCCAGAGCCTCCCTGTCCGAGGAGCTAAATGTTTTTGCTTTGAATAGAAAAATAATAATCCGCCATTCTGCTGGGACAACATGGCTCCAGGTTCACTGTCTCTGTTGACGAGGTGAGGTGGGACGTTCAAGAATCTCCATAATGACATGTTAAGCTTGTTTTCACCGACGAGTACAATATGGTAGAGCACGTCAGAAACATCACGATCATCTCCATAACGAAGAGAAACAAAGTGTACTGCTTTGATGACCATCACCTGGTTGCACTCAATCCCGTTACAGTGGAACGTAGCTGCTTTCACACCTAACAGTCCATTTACCAAGTCTAAAGTCAATACCTTTGGTTGCTGTTTGTAATATTAAACAAAAAAAAAATAAGCAACATTAAAATTCCCTGAGGGCCGTTGTACATTCAGACACGCAGTGAAGGGAAAAAGGCACACAAACCTTCGCGTTAAAGAAATCACATTTGGTACTGTAGAAATTGCAAAAGCACAGACATTATATAAATAGCTGGTTTAAAACATTTTGTGTATCTCAAAGAGAAAATAAATGCTGGATTTCGTTCATATGTTCGAATATCCAGAATACACAACAGCGCTACAGCTCTGTCCTTTGGCGCGCTGTTTGTACTCCGGTTCTCAGCTGGCGTCTAAGACACCTGGACTATAAAAACTGATATGCTTTGGATTATGGATTAGAGCTGAGCCTGGAATGCTTGATGTTCTCCTGTCCAGACTCGGCAAGCTTTTGGAGCTGAGACTATTTTACTGGACCGCTCAAGTGTGTGGATCAGGAGCCTCCAAACTGATTTAACACCAGGCAATGTGCTGAGCCCGCTGCAGTGTTGTGTGTAAAACTCAGTCATAACATATGCTGATGACCTCATCAATGATGAGACAGCCTATAAAGTGGAGGCTCGACTCTTGACCGCTGCATCAGGACGATATGTTGTCAGCAAAATGTAAAGAATTGGTCACTGATTTCAAGCAGCAATTGGCAGACCATTCCCTCATAAGCATCAAATTCCTGGATCGATGAACTCCAAAGGACACAACACACCTCAGCTTTATTCAAAATGTCTCTACAGCGACTTTTCTTTCTCAGAAGACGTACGAGTATGGTTGCACCGAGGAGTGACATGCAAATAAGGGTTTTGTTTCGCCATATATATATATTTTTCTGTGCACAATACAATACAGAGCCTTGACTTGGCACTGTAAACATTCCTCATAAGGACCTGTCATCACCACAGCCGGGCTACAATGCTCCGTAAACAGACCTGAGGCTAAAGAACCTGAGATACGTTCATGCATACACAGTCACACACACCTGCAAGTACTCATCCGCTCGCACAGGATGCTGCTTGCCACTGAGACGCATCAGGAAACTCGCTCTCGGACTCCAGGTAGCTGATTGGATGTACAAGTATATTTTTGTGTCAGTTACATGATTTACATTTTACAATCAACTTGCAGTTTTTTTCACAGGTTATCTAAACAGCGCTGCTGTTTTAATTGCACCCTGTTCACAAACCTAAACTTCGTGATGCATGGTTGATGATCCGTGCCGTCAGATGGAATGAGTCACTTTGTTTTTGCTCCTCGTCTGGCTACAGGCGTGTGGAGCAGCTGAAGTATGACGTACAGCATTTGCAGTCAGCCCTGAGGAACTTCCAGCAGAGACGATACACACGCGAGGCTCAGGAGAGGGAAAGGGAAGAGCTCATGAGTCGCGCTTTCACCACCAACGTCAGTACACACACACACACACACACACACATGCATAGAAACAAAGTCACGTACATCCAAAACTTGCATTCTTATTTTTCTTCATCAAATCTTTCTCCGTGTGTGTGTGTGTGTGTGTGTGTGTGTGTAGGACGCAGATACATCCATCCCCATAGATGACACTCTTCAGTTTAATTCCAGCCTGCACAGCGCACACAGAGGCATGGACGACCTTCTTGGCTCCGGCTCAAGCATCCTTAACGGCCTCCGTGACCAGAGAAGCACGCTTAAGGTGTGTCAGAAAACCAGGAAACGCCGCTTTTTTTATTTCTTCCAAGCATTTAAGCATAATAAAGCTTTTTCACCTCACTCCTATAGGATCCGGGGATCAAATTGTGTTGCACTCCATGTAGACAGTGTGACTGCTTGTTTTCAGGGAGCATTGTGTGCACTCTTCTTCCTGCTTTTCTGGTTATCAGCGTGTGTGCGCGGTCATACCATGTGTTTGGTAAAGGGTTTAGGAGCTTATGGTTTTAATCTGTGTAAGGTTTACTTGTGAAGATGAGTTTGACTAATCTTCCTTCATCTGCAGGGTACTCATAAGAAGATGCTGGACGTGGTCAACATGTTGGGGTTGTCCAGCACGGTGATGCGCCTGATCGAGAAACGAGCCACTCAGGATAAGTTCATCATGATGGGCGGCATGCTGATCACCTGCGTCGTCATGTTCCTGGTAGTCAAATACCTGAGCTGAAATTTCTTGCCTCAAATGGACAAAAACATAAATTATATTAATCGGACGTCAGCAACTGGACAACTTTTATGGTCCTTCGCTATTTTTCTCAACTTTAACATGATCCATTTTTCTTTCACGTGTTTATTTGGTAAAGTAACTCTTTCTAATGATAATGAAGGAAAACTGCAGGGGGGAGGAGTATCTGAAGTGGACCAATCCATACACTTTCTGTACATATCCCAGTCTATACAAGGTGCAATCGGAAAATTCCAAGACTCTTCCTGTTGCAAATGAACGGAGTATGGAACGGAGTATGGAACGGTCATGTGCATGCAGCAGACACGGGCAGTATCTTTCATGGGCCAGTATGCCGCATGCGGTTGCGCGGTCCGCATCGGGACCCGTGTCGTGTACGATTTTGTAACAATTTGCACGTGTGCATTTGCGATTTTACTATGGACCTCAAACCTGAGCGGAGAGCTCTTCAAATTCGGATTCATCAAACATCAAAATCTGTGCCAAACCCAGGAAATCGGCAACGGAGAAATGCTTCAGCGAACCTATGGCATCGCAGCGTTGGGCGAACCTCACGCTGTCAGCTACTTCCTTGATCGTGATCCGACGATCCTAAACGTGTGCGGAAATGTTACTGCTCACACCCGCTGCATGCGCATGACCGTGCCGCACTCTGCAACAGGAACAACCTTTTGATCTCATCTCATGCATACACTAACTTAGCACTTTATTAGGCGCACTATACTAATACTGGGCTCTAAAAGTGTATATTTATATACAATAGCACAATCTGTCCACTTACTGGGGCCTGTTTGTTGTCCACTGTGTGTCTTTTAACAATATCATTCAACTTCAGACATCCTCCAATCTTCTACCAAAAAAAAAAAAAAAAACAACCCAGGGGGGAGAAAGCCAGCATCGATATTTCAGTTCATTGGAAATTCCTAGTTTCTGGGAAAATAGGAAATGAAAGATCTTATTGGACAGCTGCAACCTCATCCCTATGCTCATCTGGCACACATTCAGACTGTAAAGCATCATACCTCTCTAGCCCCAGGTATAACACACACAAGTTTCTAAAGTCGTAGTGAAATCCATAGATATTTGTCATACCTGCAGTTCTGATGTATTACAAGTGGGTAAAGGACAGGATGGAGTTCAGACCTCCCACGTTTGTTTAAAAAAAAAAAAAAAAAAGAAAGTAAATGAAAAGAAAATGTTAATACCAAAAAACGCAACCGTAATTTTCCTATTCTTTATAAACGATGAAGAATATATCTATATAGCTGATGTTGCCCGTAAAAGATTAGAATTCTGCATTATGCATACATTAGCAGAACGTTAACGTTTTCTGGGGGTAAAGTTGCTGTGAGGAAAAAAAATTTAAGGACATTACCTAGGAAACAACTAACAGATTTGTGGTTCATTTTTTCCCCCATCGATTTCTAATGGTCAAAAATTTGGACCACGATTTATAGATGTACTATACCGTGTGTGTGTGTGTGTGTGTGTGTGTGTGTGTATATATATATTGTTACATGATGATGATGACGACTTGTCATGACAACATACTTAGGGTGTTTTCACATTTGCCGTATTTTTTTGTAAGCCACCAAACACACCTTTTAATATTACATCAAGTGACATTGTGTGATTCCTCCCCCCATATATACAAATAATATTTTTATCCACAGGTTCATCTGCCATTAACTGTAGCTACATACAGTTCCAGTCACACAAGCAGCTCCACTTCTATTGATTTTTTTCCCCCTCAAATTCTAGCGCAAAGGGAAACAAATTACCAGAGTTAAACCTATCTTTATTTCAAATAATAAACCTAGTTTAATCTAATTAGCTGTCCCCATATCAGCACAAAGGGCAATCATTTTTTATTTAAAAGAAAAAGAAATATGGAAACAGTAAGTGTTAGTATTGGGTCTTCAGTGCAAACATTAACTGCACTTTAGCTGTTAAAATATATAATAAATAAATTAACAATATTGAAATATACCGGACCTTCACACTATTGTAAAATGCTGAATGTTTCTCAATCATGCAGATGTGTAACTGCAAGATAGGAAATTTAGGGAAAGTACTCTGCTGTAATGTGCTGTTAATTTAAGTATCATGTAAGATTCATGGTTCCCCTGAACCATCTAAGGTTCTGAGGGTTTCTGTTCTTTACATGAACTAATGAAATGACATCTGGACAACTGCTCATCGAGACTTTTTCTCCTTTTTTTTTTTACTTTTTTAGACTAATAATGAAAACATCAACAAAATGAAATAACAGGTATAGAATTGTATTTAAAATTAGTATTCCTGATGAAACTGAATACATCTGTACCGGTTTCATGAAGATCTTCAATCGGGAGGCTTTTCTTAAACTTCCTAGATAGGTTGAGCTCTTCAATGCTTCTCCTAAATTCTACATGAAAACTTTTAATTAATATACACATAAGCAATAGCATTAACAGCATTTATATTGGTCATGAACAAATTTCAGTCATAAACCTCCAGCAAAATGTCTAACAAACTGAAAAATATATACTTGGTCTGATGTGTTAAAACTTTTGAGTATTTCCATATACACCCTGCAACCCTGTATCTAGCTGAACAGTAATGCACTTTTTCCTCCTCATAGGTATATGGCGTAAACAAGCTCAATCGTTGCCACCTGGTGGCTTAATCCAGTACTGCTAAATTCATTGAATTAAAAAAAAAAAAAGGTTCAATATGAAAGTTTAATTCCAAAAATACAGACAGAAATTTGGCGACAAATCACTGAAATACTCCTGATCAAGAGCCATCGTGAGTAAATGAACAATATCGACTGTGTTGTGTTACGTATCCATTTCATGGGGCTGAGATTAATCAGGAAGCAGCCCATGCCAATACACTAAGGCCAAAGGTTTGTGGACATCTGACCATCACACCCATATGTGGTTCTTCCCAAAACTTTTGCCACAAAGTTGTACACACAGTATAAAATGTCTTTGATGTTCTGTGGCATCAAGATTTCCCTTCACTGGAACAAAGAGGCCAAAACATGTTGCAGCATGACCATGCCCCTGTGCACAAAGCAAGCTCCATGGAGACGTGGTTTGCCAAATCTGGAGTGGGAAAACTCGAGCGTTCTGCACAGAGCCCTGACTTCAACCACACTGAACACTTTTGGGATAAACTGGTACGCTAACTGCACACGGACATCAACACCTCACCCAAAATCAGTGCCTGACATCACTAATGCTCATATGGCTGGTTGAGTACAAATCCCCACGGCCACGCTCCAAAATCTGGTTAATAGCCTTTGTAGAAGAGTGGAGGTCATTATAAGAGCAGAAAGGGACTAAATCTGGAATGGGATGTTCAACAAGCACATTTAAATGTGATGGTCAGGTGTCTACATACTTTTGGCCATAGTGTGCCTCCATAGGTGATAAGAGACAAGGTGGAGAGGGTCTACACTGGGTCTGGTTGACTGCAGACAGAAGATAATCATTTCTGAAGATGGCTGGAGGTTGGAAGGGAAGATCTCTTTCTTCAACCCCAAGACCAACAACATGCTAGCTACGAGAGCGGACACCTTATGCAATGCAAATGCAATTATCCAGAGATCAGTGATGCAGTAAGCTTTCAAAACAAGACAGTCACTGGCCTGAGCAAAGAAAAAAGCCACAGAAGGTCTTTGCTGAAAAGGCTGGCTGTTCGCAAAGTGCTGTATCGAAGCATATTAATGGAAGGTTGACTGGAAGGGAAAAGTATGGTCGGGAAAGGTGCACAAGCAACAGGGATGACTGCAGCCTTGAGGGGATTGTCAAGAAATGTTGATTCAAGAACTTGGGAGAGTTTCACAAGGAGTGGATTGAAGCTGGTGTTGGCGCATTAAGAGCCACCAGGCACACTGGTCTTCAGGGTGCATCTTACTGTCAGAATCATCTAACTTCGGCTAAAGAGAGAACAAACTGGACCGTTGCTCAATGTCGTCTTTTCAGATGAAATTAAATTTTGCATTTGGAAATCAAGGTCCTGGAGACTGGAGGAAAAGTGGAGAGGCACAGAATCCAAAGTGCTTGAAGTTCAGTGTGACGTTTCCACAGCCCGTGATGATTTGGGTGCCATGTCATCTGTTGATGTTGGTCCACTGCTTCCAAAGTGAACACAGCCATCTCCCAGGACATTTTAGAGCACTTCATGCTTCCAGCTGTTAACAAGCTATATAAAGATGTCAGTTTCCTTTTCCAGCAGGACTTAGCACCTGCCCACAGTACCAAAATTGCTACCGACTCTCCTGACCTGAACCCCATAGAGAATCTATAGGGTATTGTCAAAAGAAAGACAAGAAACACCAGACCCAAAAGTACAGACGAGCTGAAGGCTGCGGTCAGAGCAACTCGGGCTTCAATAGCGCCTGAGCAGTGCCACAAGCTGATTGCCTCCATGCCACGCATGCAATTGATACAGTAATTTGAGTTAAAGGAGCCCCAACCAAGTATCGACTGTATAAATGAACATACTTTTCAGATGCATACAATACAATTCTGTACAAGTCTTTTTTTATTTATCTTAGTAAATATTCTAATAATTTGAGACCCTGGATTTCATGAGCTATAAGCCATAATCACAATGAAGACAAAAAAAAAAAAAGGCTTGACCTACATCATTTTATGTGTAATGAATATTGAATATATGAAAGTTTTCCTTTTTGAAATAAATTCTGAAAAAAAAAAAAAAAAAGCACTTCAGGACATTGTAATTTCTTTTTAGATGCATCTGTAATGTTGGGTGTTTGCCAACAGGCAAAGCTAAAGATCTGGTTTGCAAGACTAGGTTGCAACACATACACCACTTGTGACAAAGACAAAAGCACATTTTCAGTGATGCGAAAACCACAGGCGCTAGTCTGCAGCGATGTACCCAAATAAAAGCGTGATGTGGTCAGATGAGTCATCTTTCACGCGCTGTGAACACAGAGAATGGTACAAGCTTTACTCCTACAATGAAGGACTTCAGAGCCTCTGTTACACTTTGGAACCATTCACTTTTGCTGGCATGGTTTAGCTCCACTTATCTTCACTGGAAATCAGAATTGACTGACCACCGTTGTCCCACACGTCTCTCTCCTCTTCCAGGATGATCCCAGCTCCATCCGCAGGGCTCGAAGTCTCAGTTAACACTGTGATGCTTTACAGAAATACACATTTATATTTGAACAAGTCAGTAGTGAGGAAAAAGCTCCTGAAACAACATGTAGGCTTGAGAGGAACCAGCCACAAAAGGGAATCAACCTTCTGGTTGACGCCAGCTCAGGTAATAAGTAATTACTCTTCCACAGACGTATGCGATAGAGTCAAACAGAATACTGTACGGAAAGGATCCTTAGCATTGTGCATTGGCTCTGTAATCAATGCATCAGATGATTTTGACACGCTGTGTGCTCCAGTGGGTGGCCTTAATGGCTTCAGGCTATCCAGGCTTAGTTCTGAGCTCAGGTCCTTCTCATGTGTGGAGTTCACATTCACCCCATGTCCACTTGGGTTTGCTTCTTCCACACAAAAGAATACCAGTCCATGGACTGTATATGCTAAACTGCCCATATTTATGAACGTGTGGTGCGTGTATAAATTAGTTATTGAAGATGAATGAACCACTCCATTAGTTATAAATACAGTACATTCAAAATGTAGAAGGAACAAAGACTGCATCCATTTAGTTCTCAAAATGCTTTATTTTCTGACACATCAATAAAGAATAAAAAAGTAAATATTGTTGCTTCCATTTACCCAATTTATTATGCAACACCTCCCACCCCCAAACCAGTCCCTCTACATCATAAACTCACCCGATGATCACTCCAGTTACAGCAGGTTCACACACTATTGTACCAGCCCTAATCAAAGTATCTGTTTTCCTGCCCTCTGTTTAAGGTTTTTTTTTGTACTAATTTTAAACAGTTACAAAGGCGCCTTATTTTACAATACTTTATGATAACTATTTACAAAGAATTAATTACACAAGGGAAAGCTCAAAAAAAACTGGAAAATAATTTAGAATCAAATAAAAAATAAAATTATTGCAGAATACTACAATCATACAGTTCTTACATGATGCAAAAGCAGCATCTTGATGTCCATTGTTTCAGTGCAACTTAGGTCCATCAGCGCATAGGGCAACCCAAGACAGTGTAACAGAACGAACGCCAACATCTGACATCAAGGTTTTGTTAAGGGCCTCAGTTGTGGTAAGTTTTCTTCATTTTCATCATTGATTTCTCACAAACCATTTAAAGTTGCATTAGGTATGAAATATGGCTTCAATCCCGCTCACAATTCCTGTTCTTGGTTTGGTTCTTCACTTGGAGGAGAAAATATGTTTACAATAATTCTTGATTATTTGCCTGCATCATTACTGTCCAAAGTAAGGCTCTTGGCTTCAGGCTTAAAATAAGACGATCAAGAATAATTTATAGTTTAACAGACTATTGGGGGGGGGGGGGGGGGGGGATAAA
>JAQQZR010000008.1:3312677-3345177 GCA_030068235.1 Notoglanidium macrostoma
AGAGAGAGAGAGAGAGAGAGAGAGAGAGAGAGAGAGAGAGAGAGAGAGAGAGAGAGAGAGAGAGAGAGAGAGATGTACATGGCAGCAGGTGTGTTGCCGGAACTTTTGTGAAGCTTTGTGTTTGTGTATGAAACCACCTGCTTCATTGGGGTTTGTTGGTTCCTGGTTCTGCTGAACAATCATCATTACAGGAACAGCATTAAAAAATTGTGGAGAGGAAAACATCCTGTAAAGAGCTTTTGTCAAACTCAAGGCCTCGCGACCTAGGAGAGCCAAACACCACCCAAAAATGGACCTTGAAAATGCTTTAAAGGCTCCAAATCCCGAAATTCATCACCTCGTGTAGAGCTCTACAAATATGTTCAAAAAGAAAAGCTGACGGAGATAAAAGAAATGAGAGAGACGAATGCTCTTATCAGAGATAAACCTGCGAGAGTTAAAATTAAATAAACTCAAATCTTTCTGTCTTAACATTTGGAAAACAGCTGTATATTTAAATAAAGTGTTATACCATAGCATGAATCTGATTGGGCATTATATTTGTATAACAGCACAGCTCAGACATTAAGAAAAAAAGAACGAGCTGTTGTGTCATATTTAGAGTATTGAAAGTCAGCACTTTGTAATAGTTTCAGTGCTTCGCAAATTTTCTCTACAAAAGCCTTTAAAACAGTAGTTTACATTTTCCTTCTTCTCTGTAAAATAACAGAAGCCAGGTTTCCTTTGTAGCTTTGCGCAAAATCGGAGCAATATTTTAAAAAGATATTTTCTTTCGCTCGTCATGTCAATGGACTTAAATGCGAAACATGCTTCCGTTTAAGTTTTAGAAAAATATAGCTTTATAGAATCTCCTGAAAAAAAAAAAAAAAAAAAACACCTCACGAGAGCGCAAAAACGGTTTTGCAATTTTTAATAGTTTTTTCGAAATTCACATGTTTCTATTATCCTGTTTTTGGTTCGTAGTTTCAAATTGTGCATTGAGCAGGTTAAAGGAAACACGGCTGGAGAGAACAGGGACTAACTTGTCACAGACATGACACAACATTAAATCAAAGTTAAAATGTGTGACATGTTGTTGGTTAACAAATTAAACATTGTAATCGTCGGCGAATTGCTGTGGTACAAGTGGAATAACACACTCTAGGCCATGTTGTCATATGAAAATTACGCACTAAACTCCCTGACCCTCCGTAGATCTTTAAGGTACTGTTTGGAGTTCCCCTGCGCACTATTTACTGAAGCTTGAGGTCACAAACTGGCACACCCTGATGGAGAGAGCAGTTCCGGCTCCAGCGTGTAGTTTCCAGAGCAGATGGAAAATGACTTCCGACCTTTCCTCTACAGAACATTCTTGGACTCGGCTTTCAGACTCCGTGTGTGCGCACGAGACACTTAGTACATGCACTAGGACTGCCAGAATTAATGTGACCATTTTAATATTATTAACATTTCCATTAAAAATTTATTAAATTAAGCTCCAAAGCTTTCATTTTAGTCCCCACATGTCAGTTTCAGTCCACCACAGCTGGGCATCATATTTACCTCATGATGTCACCGGTGTGAATGACGCACAGTGTTCAAACACTGATAAACTCTCTTGGTCGAATGTCAAAACGACCTTCCGACCGAACGCAAGCCTGGTCGCCGAGACTTACTCTTATGGGATGATGGAAAACACTCACTGAAAAGAAAAAAAAAAGAAAAAAATCCCGCCAACTGTCTGTCAACTAGCTCTTAAATTATTAAAATCCAATTCATGTATTTGCAGCTCGTCCTTTTGGTACGATGCTCTCTGAATTTCCAGATCTAACCACGTAGAACATGTGCCCATTCAAAGTGTGTGTGTGTGTTGCACTTGAATGGCCTCTTTGCATCAAAACATGGCCGTGGGCCATCCTTAACGTGCCTCAGATTCCCTAACCCAATCAAAAAAATGAAGCTGTGTGTGTTGGTGGAGACAGAGAGAAAGAAGGAGGTGCAGATACCGGAGATCAGACCAGTCTGTGTGTGTGTGTGTGTGTGTGTGTGTGTGTGTGTGTGTGTGAGCTCTAACATTGTAGCTGCCCAGTGCACATCTCCCAGATTTGTGAGGTTATTGGTGACAAACATAAAAGAGAGAGGATTATATAATTGGAGATGAGATACCAGTATGACTGCTACCAAGATAACACATGCAAAAGAAATGAGAGAGAGAAAGAAGAGATATAAAAGCGTCAAAGAGAAGGAGAGAAAAAAAAGAAATAAAATAAAGAGTTGAATAAAAATATTCCAATTTAAGAACCACAGACCTCTAACTGCCTACAGATCACACACAATGTGAGGCATAAGAGGGACGCAGAGAGACGCCAGAGTGGGACAAACACACGCTTGAAGATGGCCGTCATTGTCACGGCTGTGCGAAAAAAAAAAAGGAAAGAAAATAGCTCTGACGCTCCCTGCTGTGGCTCCAGGTTCCAGAGCAGGACGCTGAAGGGCAAATCCGTGTTTGGCGTGCAGATCTGCAGATTAGCCGATATGCCCGAGTCCTTATTAGGTAAGACGGAGACCGTCGTCACACCAGGCACTGCAGACTCTCTGCATTGTTCTGTGTGTGTTTATACATGGACGTGTGTGTGAGGACTCTGCTGTCTGCGTCCCTCCGTAGACAATAGCGCAGGAGCATGAATCTCTTCAGTCAGGCAGCTACCAGGCCGCGCCTCCGTTCTCCCGCTCTCTCTGACATCCGCTGCAAACTAAAAAGAAGACTATAAAACTCCACTCTCCTATTTTTGGAGATATTAGCTGCCAGCTTTTTATTATAAAACTGGCAGTCAGTCGAATCAGTCTAGTACTGAACAAGAACTTGCCCCTCCCTGGTGCTTTTTTTTCCCGGATCCACTCTATCGATTATAAAAATGAGAAACGTGGAAGGCTCTCTTTGGAGGTTTGTCCATTCCGGGCTACTGTAGCAGCGCAACATGGCAGCTCTGTAGAGGTGGACCCGCTCCCTATGTAGAAATAAAGGGCTCATTCGAAGCTTGCGAAAACACCGTACAGGTAATTATACACTAATGTCCTACATAATCCTACATAAGTAAAAAAAAAAAAAAAAAAAAAAGATATTATGAAGATATTATATTTAATAAATCTTTTTTTTTTTTTTTTTTAGCAGAATTTGGCGATACGACAAAAAGAAGAAAAAAAAATACGATCCTCAAAAGCATTTGTGGAAGAAAAGAAATGCCTGTTCGATGACGCGTTGATATTTAAATATATTTTTTAAAATAACACACTATAAATGGGGAGAAAGAAAATTGAGAATTTAATTTAAAAAATCATGGTATATATAATTACATATGCCATGATGTTTTTTTATTAAATTCTTAATTTAATAAAATTTATTTAATACAATGAAGTCATGCTTTAGCATCATATCATATTGAAACATTATAATGTTTCAATATGATATGATATGATGCTAAAGCATGACTTCATGATGAATTTACTCTACAATAAGGTATTGTTTCTTCTCATAGTAAACCATATTGGACTGAACACGAAGTTTAGAGAAGGGAGCATTCATGTTCTGGAGCAGAGAGAGCTATAAAGAGACGGGGAGGGCAGTCAGGCACACTCGCCTCTGAATGACGGACAAAAACGGGAGATCAAAAAAACAAAAAGGATAGCCGCCTGCGATATTATCTACATGCCTATTCAGCAAATAATGCAGTCCCAGTTGCACAAGCACCATGCCAGCACATAATGACAGAGGGTACTGTACACCGAATCACTGTATTGGAGAGACAGAGAGAAAGAGACAGAACGTGTGAGAGAGAGACAGAAGAGGTGTGTGCAAGGAACAGAGACATAGAGAGAGAAAGACAGAGTGAGATAAGCGTTACAAGGAGCCCCTAAAGAGACAGGAGTAGGAGAGCAGAGCGTGCAGATACAAACCGGGTCAGAGCTGCTTAGCTAATTGGGGCCAATTCGCTGCAGGAGAGAAATGTCGAACACCCCAAGTTGTGTACAATACTGTAAATATCTGAAATTACTGTCCTACACAGACACTAACACAAAAACAAAACACATACACAGATCACTGGAGTGCAATCACACACACACACACACACACACACACACACACACACACACACAGCCATTTTACATACCAGACACACACTCAGGAACTCGCTCGTACTCTCATGCTCCCGTTGTGGAGTGGAGAACACACTGAACATAAGACACCAAAATAGTGTTGCTGACGGCCATCTACTGTCACGTCGTGACGTTTATGTTGCGTCGCTGCAAAGCAACGCATCGGTTTTTAGCATTATAAAAAAACATGTTCCGGTCACCAAAGTGTGCGCGAGAGTGATGGAGATGCTTCAGGATGGTGTGAGCGACACGTAGGCTCTTATATGGCAGCTGGAAGACTTAATGAGGGCTGTGCTCTGGAGATCCCCTCGCAATTTGATAGATCTGGATACTATTTCGCAAGGATGAATGGAATAAAATGGCTAAATCAAGAAGTGGAAAAAGTTCCGACAGGACTTATTTACATCTCAAAAACCTGCCATTTTAACAGGGGTGGATAGAATTTTTATATCCACTATAAAACATCATTCGAGAAAAGGATGTCCCCAAAAAAAAAAAAAAAAAAAAAAAAAAAAAAAAAAAGCATTTCACCTATATCTAAACGTGACCTGCATTTGCAGTGCACTGGCTAATAAAGTCCTTCAGTCATTCCTTATCTTAAAACCTCTACGTAAACGCAAATGTGTGTGGCACGAGAACCTTCTGATAAAAGCTGCTAACAAGATATCATTTACATAAAGCTATATTTATGAGTTTTGAACGCTTAAAACTCCAACCGTGACTGCGAGAAGATAGAATTTGTTTCGTAAAGAGACAGTGTGTCATCCACTCCACGCTTTTAAAAATCAATAAACATATCACAATGACACAGACGGGTCATGAGCCTGACCACACATCTTTCACACACTCTTCCACAAACGCACAGCATTCATATCTGTGATCAAAGTAAAACGGAGTGCGGGTTGATCACAGTGATTGGTACAATCCAACAGCTCTCCTCTCCTCCATCGTGTGACTGTGGGAACGCCACTGAGGGAGGGGAGAGAGAGCAGGGAGGGACTACGGGGACTCAAGTCACAAGTACAGGGGAGGGGGGTTTACTGTCTTTAAATGTGGGTAACATGACACTGAAAAGGGGCAGGGCTGACAGCAGAGGAGGTGTGGCTATAAACTCTTGACTGCACCAATCATCCACTCGTACACACAATCAGTTGTGGATCTAATCCAATGGTCTGAGGTGACCTTACCGATTCTATGGGCTTGTCCAGGGAGGCCTGTTCCAACTCCAACTGGCCCTCGTCATACTGGTCAAAGTGATTCCCACCCTGGAGACACAAATAAAAACTGCTTTTTAAAGAAATACAAGCAAGATGAGAAAAATTGCTTATTAGAGATGGAACCAGAACAAAATGCTGGATATACACAAAAGAAAAAAGAAAAAAAAAAAAGGGACAAATTTGATCTGATGGGAAATCAGAAATGGGAAAGATTGTTTTTGGATCTGGAACGTTTACATGATTGTGTGTTTTTTTATTTTATCCATTTTATTACATATTTATTCTTTGTTATATTTACATGGCAAGTGAAGGTTCTGTTTTTCCGTCAAAGGGTTTAACTGAATGAACTGAAATGTGCAAACCATGATTTCAGCTATGTATTTTCTCCTGAGGAGTACTGATATCAGCTGTTCCTCAAGGACCCCGTTTACACTTGGTTTTAAAATGGGTCTTACGGGCAACTGGATCACAAGTGGACGGATCTAAATACAACTAAGACGCGTTCAAGACTCGTTCACACAAACCACTTGCCGAGGTGGTCTGGGCAAATATCTTCTGACCAAATATCTTTTGTACCGTAAACTCGAATGCGTCGTGGACAAGGACATAACAAGTAAACGCGCCATCGACGCAGGACGAGGCGGTTGTTTTGGTGACATTCTTAAAAAAATAAATAAATAAAAAAATGGAGAGGAGCATTGATGTACGTGGTTGGAGTACATGAAAATAACCAAGGTATGCTGCAAGTATGCAAACATTTTTAACATAACCGTGCGTTGGGACCTTTGACTTTTTAGTGGACGTGGAAGCAGGCAGAACCGTAATCTGAACACGAGTGGACAGCTGGAGACATGACAGACACACGTGTAAACACTGACGCGTCTCAGCTGTCTTTTTGTGACCCAATCGTCCAAGAAGCATTTTAAAACCAAGTGTGAACAAGGCCACGGTTTTGATACTAGCACTGGTGTCAGAAAGGGGAAAAAAAAAAAGGCATCTCTACTACTTAATAGGAACGGATATCTTCAGCATCCTGTTAAATAAATCTCGGACCCAACTCATTCAGAAAACCGCAGGAATCCAAAGACAAGAAGGAATAAAAAAAACCCGGAGTGGGCGTGTAGACAGAACTGTTTCAGTCATTTGCATGGATGCCGGGAGCGTGATAATCAAGTCAGGAAAATAAGGGCACCTTCGGAAGGAGGATCTGGACTCCAGATCTTTCCTTAGAGGAGAGAGAGGGGTAACGATATCATTCCAAAACATTACAAAATCCACGTCAGGGTGGTGTGATAAAGCAGTCACTCCAGAGTGGATTCATTTCTAAGAACAGGACGTCCCAAAACGTTTTAATCCTCTTACACGTCAACAAGCTGCAGAAGTCATTTTAATGTCGTGGAACATCTTTGAACCAAGTCTTCTTACGTTATAGCGGCTATAAACTATAAATTATAAAACTAGAAATATAAATTCTCCTCACCATCCTCTCTTTTTTTTTTCCCCTCCCCTCTCTCCTTGAATTAAACAATGCCCTATTCAGACGGGATTGGATTTCATAGGTCCTGGGGTAGTTTACTAATTTACAGATGCTACTCTGATTTTATTTCCAAAAATACAGCCTGAAATATCTACTGTTTCTGCACAGGTTACACATGCCTGTGATTTTTCTATGCAGCCTTCACCTCAAAGAAAACAGCAACTGTTACAGGGATAAAGCATTCACCAACTTCAAGCTTTCGATCACTGACAGTTCCTGAAATATCTAATGTTAGACACTGAAAATTTAAACTGTAAATGCTTCAATTGGTTATTTTTAAACTGCATTTACAGTTATTCATTTATCAACATTTAACATTTGATGTTCAAAGAACTGACCACATAAACATCTGGGTTTGTAGAAAATACATCCCACCGGAAATTCGCTCCTCCTGTGGTAATTTTATCGCTATCCGGATGCGAGAGTTTTATCACGGGTGAGACCTGTATGACGTTTTTACAGACGTCCTCCTGTAAGGCGTGTAACGATTCAATCGGTTCATGATTCGACTTTACCACAACGTTTTAAAAAAAAAAAAAAAAAAAAAAAAAAAAAAAAAAAACAAAGAAAAAGAAAATTTTATTACCAAAAAAAAAATTGAACATTTAGTTTTCCTATTCTTGATAAACTTCAATATTTCTTTTGTTAAATAAAAAAAATATATATATACATCCTTCTTACGTTTTCTGAATAAGCTACAATATTCTTTTTATTAAAAATGAAAAAAAAAAAAGTTAATACATTTATTTCTTAACAATTAAAAAAAAAAAGCTTAGACGTAACACAACTCCCTCCTTTGCTTCTTTTCTTTAGCTTGTGGCAGTCTGTAAAAAGATTTCTTGCTGAATCTGTAAGCGAGCACAAAAGCTCTTTCCTATTTTAGATCTGTTTTGCGTTTGTTTTCATGGCATTATTGGCACTGGCCTACGGTGCAGTCTTCACTAAGAGATGAATTGCAGTTCTTTTTTATTTCCATCCATTCAAATTGTCATGAATTTGTATCACAATTATCGAGGCACAGTAATTAATCATTACATGCCTACCTCCTTTCATTTACATTTACAGCATTTGGCAGACGCCCTTATCCAGAGCGACTATCAGTAAATATATTCTCACACTGGTTTTTTTTTTTTTTGTGGAGAAGTGAAGAATAAATAAGTGCCAGTCCAAGTACTTCCGAAAGAGGTAGGCCTTTCCTTATAAACTAATCCAACCCGAATACAGCTTACGACAGAAAACGTAGCTTGTTATGTTAGAATGTTATGTTATGTATGTACCTCTCAAATGCTAAATAAACCTCTCCTTACAGAAAACATCACCACGTTGACAATTAAACATGTTCATAATCGGTTTGTGGCCATAATGCCATACTAATAACATTATATTGAGTGCTTTAACGTAAACCTGTGATTGAACTGCTTTCAAAGTTTAACAGCCGTTTGTGATAAGGCAGAAAAAATTACATCAACAAATAATTTTCAACATAGCTGATGTAAATTTTAATGCAAAAAAAACCCCCAATTTTTCCTAAACAACAGACTTCCAAGGACAGCCTATATTTGCTCTCTTTAATATACATGCGCATTCACACACACACACACACACATCTATCAGATGAGACGTACCGCAGTCACGTTGTGAACGTTTCTTTAGATGCCTGTGCTGTGGCAGCAAACCCGAACATCAATGACATTCCAATGACACATCAGTCATTCAAATCCCTGCCCTCACCTCATGTCCATTCAAAGTGCTCTAACCAGCTCTCACGCTCACGCTCACACACACACACACACACACGTCAAAACCATGAGAGGAGTAAATACTTCAAACCGATAACAGTTTTAATCTGAACCGAGGTGCTGAGGGTCACAAATTAATGAGGTTTAACACACCGACACGGATACTTCCTGCGTTGACACACGACGGACCCTGAAGCAAGGCTGAGGCTCGGCGTAGCCGCGTGCAGACCCTCGTCCGAGCGCCTGAACAGTCTCGCCATGACCGCAAACCGCCCAGAGCTTGTGAAGGGACTGGCCTCGTCTACTCCAAATTAGAAATCTGCCTGCCAACAGCCCTTATAAATAAGCACAGGCCAAAGACTACACACTGCCTGTCTTGGGAAAACAACGCTGAAATAAAATATATATATATTTAACCATTGTCTCACAATCCACGGCCATCTTTCTTCCTTAACCAACAAAATAATACAGGGCTAGCTGCATACATGTCAAAAACTCTCAGAGAAACAATATAGCGCTCTCTGCATGCGTTTACTGGACAGTACAAAATGTTCAAAAGCATGGACCACTAGGTGGTTCATGCAATCAACAAACAAACAGACAAATATACCAAGCTCATTTTAAATCCACCCACAACCACCACCTTCAGCTTTTGTTCCGCAGGACAGATATGAACGTGAAACGCACGCTCACTTCTCATAATTGGCAGGAGGACCGTCGACCGTGTGTTTTTGAAAATAATAACAGCCATTATGATTACTTTGAGTGCTATTCGCAATGACTGGAAATACTTACTGTGATTAACGGTGTGCGATTTTTACACAACACAGAAATTAACTGCGCAACGAATGAGCGCGTCTCGTCTCTCTCGCTCACTCACTGCTTACAGTTCTTTCAAAGGTGATGAGCAAAGCTCGATCGGAAGGTTACGGAGACATCAGCTATTAGTCATCCTGTCTATCTGTGGCGAACAACAGAAAACAAACCATCTGTTCGCACACGTCTGGGCTCTGTCGGCGAAAAAATAATCAGCTGAGCAGTGAAGACGGTTTCACGGCGTCGGGTTACGTTCGGATCAACGCAGGTCAGGCTCAATCAGCACTGGAGTACTTACGCAGTTTTATCGTACCTATTTAAAATGTCCAAATCTCAAATTACTTTTAACCATCATTAGCTCAAACTGGTACACCGTAGTATTTCTAAACCATGAATCAGAAAAATCTTCCACCTCGTACGATCGCGTTACGAATTTAAAAAAATTAAGTTCGCCGTTAGACAGTGGTGAAGGAATGTTGATCTTGGCAAAATGATCAGCATAAATCCCAAAAGGGCAAGTGTAATGTCACTTTTAGTTCAAGGTGTTCCCCTGCTGCCTGGATTTCACCCAAAATGGGGGGGAGGGGGGGGGGGGGCATGAAGTCCGCTGGGGGTAAAAAAGAAAAATACACAAGGAATCAAGTGGAAAAACGGCGAGCTTCAGATTGAAGCCACAAAGGTCTGGTGTATGAAAAGCGTTCCTGTTGCGCAAGGCAAAGTCAAAATTACTAATGAAACCAACACGAGACAGTACAGGGATTATGAAGCTGCATAATGACTAATCTGTTGCCACAATATTTCAACACCCGGCCCAAAGCCACCAGAACACTCCACGCTAAACTTCAACGATGTCGCATTTACAAGTCCTCAGTAAAAGGAGTTAAACTTCTCCATTTCACTGAAATATAATGACACATTCGCCATCACCGCTACTTAAAAATACATACAAGACAAACTCTCTTTACACATCTTCATGTCATCAAAGCTCCCACCAAATCTCAGCTCTATCAGAGGACGACGGCGAGTTCGGGTGTTTCTGCTTCACAGAGCAACTTCAAAGCTCTGCTTCAACTCTTCAGAGGCATGTTCCTGGAGAAACAAATATTAACCTCAACACTGATCGGCAAACTATATTTTTTACATTTATAAAAAAAAAAATAAAAAAAAATAAAAAATAAAAAAAATAAATAAAAAAAAATAATAATAAAATTAAAAAAAAAAGTTCGTCTTGCTTGCCTATTTCACGTCCGCTGCATTTGCACGTCAACAGAAAAGAAACGCTCCGACATCCGGAAATATTTACAGAGAGATTCGGGGACGCGAGAGTGATTAAATGCAAAGGCAAATTACAGGTTAATTTAATGTTTATTATTCAATAGTGATTAGTTTTACACCAAGATAGAGGGGTCACTTTAAAGGCTTCACATTTCTTATGTGTTGAAGATTTTGGCACATTACTGTACACTAGGGTCAAGACAGCACTGGAAACCACTGATGCATACCAACTATCACAAGGGCTACGAAGTCTGCTGGAACACGCAGCACAGGCAGCTTTAATACAGATGAAAACAAAACGTGCGGTGTTTCGTAATGCGCGTTTCCTTTTCACCTAGTTTATAGCCGATGTGAACTTTAACGGACTGCTGTCTGACGTCGGAGCAGAGCAAAAAACCCTCATTCTCCGAAGTTTTTACGATTTCCTTGTCCATGCTGCCAAACAGGAAAAGCCGTGAAACGTCTCTGCTGGCAAAACATGAACTAGAAACGCATACAATATGTAAGTATTGCCACTGCTGTTCAACACAGAGCACATGCAATTTATATCATTTTATGTTCACCTACTGCCAGCTAACACGGTCGTGTTTAGTTACATTTAATGTATGTAGCACATCTCGCACCCAAGGCTACTTCATAATTATAAATGTTTTATTATTAAATACTTATTTGTTTATACAGGTGACAACAAACAAACAAATCGTGCACGTCTCAGAGGAAGCTCATTTCAGCCGGCTAGAAAAAGGAGTTCTGGCGAAGTACATGTCAGCGCGTCCCGATACTTTCCCGAGTGTGTGCAGCTGACTGACGCACTGCTGTTACAGAACGTCAGCGAGAGGAAACGGCAGATCTGAGCTCACACGCACGGAGCAGGACCACAGCCGTCAACACGGCCACCTTTCTGCATGAGGAATGCCACAGCTGTGCCGATCTCCAGCCCCAAATCCACTGCCACTGAATATAGAGACCCGGGAATCAAGGTCATCCAAAATATATATAAAAAAATAAAAATAAATAAAAAAAAAGCTGAGCATTCTGGGTAAGTAGTGACCCAGTAAAATCTTAGCTCGCTGCCCAAATAAAACCCACCGTCAGCCTCAAAACAACAACAACAACAACAAAAATCAGCTCAGACATGCCTGTGAACTGAACCCGTGATGTATCACCAATGCGTCAGAAGGACCGCAGGCATAAATAGCGAAATATGAATTGCAAATATGCACAAATGCATGCGCATACACACTCAAATCTCAGAGGGGAGAGAAAAGTGGACTGGTGGATCAGTTTTCTGGCTTCCAGCTCTAGTAGATATTGAAATTCAGACAGCAGGTGGACAGTGAAAACATCTGAATTGATCTCTCTGATCATGATGAATTAAAAAAAAAAAAAAAAAAAAAGGAGAGAGAAATCTTCTGCTGAAAGACAGGAACTGTGTTAAACAGGACTGGAACAGATTACATTAAGGCAGAAGATCGATCGTATGTTTACTCCATGTGTATGTAACGTTCTTTCTAAGAATTATTTTCAATCAAATTAGAAATCAGAAATCCTTACGACAAAACACCGCATATGTTCAAAAGACCGATACAGCACTTGTCGACCTCTACGGCAAGTGAATATTTCTGTAAGTATTTACATTTCCTTAGATGCTTTTCAAGTTATTCACTTCATTAATATAAAGCCAAGGACACTATTTATGGTTATCACAGAAAAAAAGACCATCTGCTTCCTCCATTAGACACACACGGGGGGGAGGGGAAAAAAAAAAAAAAAAAAAAACAACAACTGGGCAGTTGGACAACCCGACACATTTTGCGAAAAGCCGAGCAGAACATTTGTTCGACGTGAAAGACCATCTGTCTGCAGATAACAGTGTCTCATCGAGGCACGTCTCGGAGGTAGGTGGCTGAAAAGCTGAATTTACAAACTCGTGTCACCACGTGGCTCACAAAACAAGCAACACACTCTGCAGAACAAGCAAAAACCATTTTATAACATACACGTCAGAATATCAATCCAGTCTTTACTCATGAACAAGGTGTCGACAAATATTTAATCTGTAATTCAGAACATGAAGCGGTGATTTTTAAAAAACATCTTATTTATAGCGCCTAGGGCCTTAGTCCATGCAACACATCGACAGAGCGCAACGTAAGAACATGATAATGTATAAGGGACAAGCTCTAAGTCTAATAGGATGACAATTTCAGCATTATAAGCATGAAGTTGCAAATCAGCTATGCAAAAGCACGAACACAAGAGAGGCATTGTACTGGGTAAAGCCAAGAGAGACACAGTCAGCATATAAAACAGCACCAAGCTTTAAATTATACAACTTCCAGGGTTGCCAACTTTGGACCTTTGCCACTGGGTCTGGTGAATTTTCAGGCCCCTTAAGCACAAAAAAAAAAAAAAAAAAAGTTAGTGATTGTCATGCACTTGATACGTCTCTCCAGCTCGGTACGGGAGTTGAGGAAGCAGGCTCAGTCCACACGCAAACATGAAACGACCGATAAATCTGCGGCTTCGCAAGCCAATGACCAATCCCTGCCCGCCGCCGCCTCCAACAACCAATCCCTGCCCGCCGCCGCCTCCAGCAACCAATCCCTGCCCGCCGCCGCCTCCAGCAACCAATCCCTGCCCACCACTGCTTCCAATTACCAATCACCACTATTCCCAATAACCCAAATGACCATTCACCATTATTTACAATTAATCACTAACCTCCTCTGTTTCGGAAATGCCCAATCACTAATCATCACTGTTCCCAACGGCCAATCCCTCATCACCATTATTTGTCCCTCCCACACACGCTTTTAAACTCTCTTTTTAGCAATCTTCACAGTACTAAAAGCTAATTATTCCATCCGTAACGGTTTCCTTCGCATTCATTTCCCACCCCTCACTAACACAGCTTCATTTCCTTTTCATTCTTGTTAGAAAGTACAGTAAATTAAAATGATTGACAAGCTTGTTTGTGGTGCCGTGACCCAAAACGACTTATTTATTCCTATAAGAAACAAAAGCAACAATCTTATTTTCTACTCAAACTCTAAACTTTATTATTTTCCTTTTTCACGTAACAGCCCGCGCTGATATGCAAATGAACTTGTGACGTCATCTACAGACTCCCAGTTCCTGTAGGAACCTTCATTAGCTAGCCACTTTCCCCTGAAAAGGCAACAGGCTGTCAACCTTCCGTGCTAATCAAACACAAATTCACAGCTCCAGCTAGCTTGATTACTAGCCAACTCATAAACGGAGCATCCTAGGTTTTGATTCGTCCAAGTTTTTTTTCACAATACGTCGTACATTACAGATGATTTAAGATGAAACTTGTTTGCCTACGTGCTGAAAAAACAAAGACAACAAAAGGACACACCACGGGGCGTGTTGTATGGATTAGCCACAGCCTACAAGCTAGCATAGCTGACGGTATTATTTTTATTTTTGCTTCAAAATATTGCTACAAAAAAAAAATGCTGAACCACTGTGAACAATTTGCGGGCTGATATTAGCATTATAAGCAGTCTTACGTTTATGTATTTAATGTTTATTAAAGATAATAAATACACTTCTGACTCACTTTTATATAAATGGTGCCTATTAAAAAGCAGACTAGCTGTTTAAATAACTAGCTATCGATCTGAAATGCAAAAGCAAGGAAATGTTTCCTTCTGTTGATTTACAAACAATGTCCTATTTACCTAAAAAATCTTTAGCCGTGTCAGAAATGAAGCGCTTTCTCTATTCCTAGACTATCGCACTTTGCTAGCTAAACCCGTTAGCTAATAGCTAGCGCGCTTATGCTAGGCACGCCTTACAGCGCTACAGAAATAACTTCGAAGAAATGATGAATGGTGCAAAAGAATCACCGCGTGCAATTCCTGTTCTGTATCCTTATGCTTATGTCGTGTTTACCTGGAAATCACGTTCCTCGTTGAACCTTGAAAATCTGTCAGCCATTTTGTCTCAGCTCCCCTCTCTCTCTCTCTCCCTCGTCTCTCCTGCGTTTCGGAATCTGAGCGTTTGGAACGCCCACATGCCAAGCAGAAAGAGATAAAAGGACCAATAGCAAATCGAGTCAGGTTGATTGATGGGTTTATTATCCAATCAGATTCTACAGATAGAGTGAATTTCATTGCAGCGTATTTATAGCAAGTAATAGACTTGTGTGGTTTAAAAGCTCGGTTTCATCTCCTGCTGCAAAGATTTCAATCTACCTCTGTCTTTATGGGTGTAAATACTTTTAATGAATCCTATGCTTCAAAACAGCATTCTTCTTTATCCCTTATTTGGTAAATAATTCGATAAATGTCTGTCGCACTATATAGACTATACAGTGTTATAAATCAACATGGTAAGGGCACCCCCTAGGGGTGCATTTGAGCATTTACAGAGCCCATTCTTAGTTCCTTTGACCATTCTTTCATTTGGACTACAAAACAAAATTACAACAAATAGATATATAGTAGAATTGTAAAAGTAGTTAAAGGAAAAGCAGGATTATAATGAGTACAACTGATTTTATTATATATTATATAATATTATATGTGATATATATAATAGATATATTATATCTATCATTTTTATATATTGCAAGTATATTTTATAAATTATATTTATGTATTACAAGTAATTACATCTATATTTCAAAAGCTTTCAAAGTAATTTATCACACAAAAATACTGTGTTAGGTGTTTAGATGGGTCTTGATTGTGTATCTAGCTACCATAACAAAGTGATTTCCTGTAAGGATTAATTATCTATCTATCTATCTAATTTATGGGAAACTTTTTTGAATAACAAAGCATTCTTTCTCAGCGCAATAGCAAATAACAAAATGGAAATGAATGAGGAAGAATAACAAGACACCACGGCAATTTTACATTTCAATTTTACATTTTAAAGTGTTTTAGAACATTGTTTGCAGGCCTAATCCATACAATAATGCACCAGATAGAAATCTTTCAGCCCAATCATTCAAGTAAATTATGCTGGCAAGGACAATAAATCCTACTTAATCTATTTACAATTTGGCAGAATGCACAGGCAGTGCATGCACGCTCAATGGCAAAAGCATTTTTATTAATTTTTTTTTTTTTTTTTGTATAGACTTTTTTAAGGATGACAGTATTATTTATTTTAAATATTAATTCAAGGGAGTCATTGGTTTTGGGAGTGAACAGAAGTTTCTCTAACTTCATTTCAATTCAATTCAATATTACAGGTGTATCGCTTTTAACGATGGATATTGTCACATTGTAAAATTTTGAAATATTGTTTTATGTAATAAACATTTATTTTTTTGTACAGTCATTCATACACATTCTCTTGAATTATGCCAATAACTCTGGATGTGATAGTATATGTTTACACTGTGTTCTGACTCAGATAATTGTTTTGGAGTCTCTCCCAATCAAATAAATGAATAAACTAAGTTAATGCAAAATAAATGTACCCACCTTAGGTCTAACTTGCAGTTACTCTTACTTACAGATACCATAATAACCTAATAAATTTGCCATGATTATGACACTTAGGATGATTTAGTGTTAAGTCCAATTTGTACTCTCACAATGTGGACCCTTTTAAAACATTGTAGGATTGTTAGAGCATACCCACCTATAATCTATTCTCTCACACACACACTATCTCTCTTTCTCTCTTTCTCACCTGCTACTGGTATAGTGGTCCATCAAGGATATCCTAAATTTATGCCTAGGACTCGGTGGATAATCTCATCTGAATAGCCGGCTGTAGATTTGTACCTAATCACTGCTGCTGCATAAAGACCCTGATGCCAATTCTGACCATCCTTTCAACACAGTGCTTTTTGACTGTATAATATACAACTGTACAAGAGTAGTAGGTCTTTAAAGTTGCCATTAAAAAAAAAATACCATCTAGACCATCAGTTTGTACATGCATGTTCATAGAAGTGTTAATTTTTTACACCCAGTAATGATGGACTGTCATTTCTCTTTACTTTGTTGAGTGGCTCTTGACATAATATGGATTACTACAGTTGTCAAAGAGAACTATTTACTGTAGACCAACACTTCCTTGACACAACACAACTCATGGTCTCAAACATATTAAGAAGGCAAGAAATTCCACTAATTAACGAATTGATTGATGAGGCACACCTGTTAACTGAAAAGTATTCCAGGTAACTACCTCATGTAGCTGGTTAAGATGATGCCAGTAGTGTGGATATCTGGGTAAACACTGGCTAATCTAAATCTAGTGTGCTAAAATAAATTTGTCTGGTAGTGTAAATGAGAACGTGGAGCAGACATGACACTATCGTGTTATGAGTGTTGTGTCGGTGCACACTACGTAGGCTGACATTGATCAACTTGAAGTCAACTGATTGGAGTGTTGAGTGTCATAAAGCAGATGGAGCTATAAATGCATTTGTCCACCAGTGCCGATAACCAATAAAACCATTACAGACATTTGCAAAGACTAAATTCAAACTCAGATTTCACATTACCGATCCCTTAAAAAACAGCACTCGCATTCACCTTTCCTTTCCATTCATCCGTTCGGTTTATAATACTGACAACTGGAATTAAAATAAGTCAGAATTAAAAGTTTCAGTTTTAGAAATATGTACAAAATACTAACAGGTGGACAGGTTTTATTATTAGCTGTATTCAAGTCCTGTAAACAGACTTTACCATAAGAAACACAGTTGTGAGGTACAGCTTTATTGTCAAGGTGATCTCATAAAGAAAGTGCGAAAATTATTTATCTGAATTATACAGAGAAGTGAGATTGCTCCTACTTAAGTTAAATACTAGGGTCCAATGCTTTCACTGGAAAATTGAATAAATAAATAAGTAAATAAACAAATGAACAGATAGATAAATAAATAAAAAGGTCCTAAATGATTAACAGCTCCGAAAAGATTGAATGCTTTAATTGTATTCTCCATCTCCAAAGGTTGACAGCTTTGAGTGAACATTTTGTCTTTGTATATTTAATTGTCGCATCAATGGCAGTAATAAAACAACAAAAAATAATTGTTTAAAATTATTTCATTACCCCATATGACATATTTGGCAGACAGAGGTTTATGACATCAGCTTAAAAATACAATATACAGACAGCCAATTATCCTTAAAGTACAGACTGCAGTCTGCTTGCATTTGGAAAAATCACACGTTTTAGTGTTTGGACCTGTTTCATTAGCACATTGGATTAAATATGCAATGAATGAAAATGACCGGTTGTACTGTTATAGAAAAACAATCATCGACAGGGTGGTGTGAAATTACTTAAATCGAAGTTGATTGTTTTCCAATTTGTTTCAACTGTATAAATTTCCTACAGAGTTCCAGCAGTTCAGTTTTGTCCTGTCTAGAGGACAACTTCTTTATCTCCCACAACATGAAAGCTACTGAACTGAACTTCCATTGGTCTTGGAGAGGACATTTAGGATGTCTCAAGTCTTTCAGCATGCTCATAGCCTTCAAAACAATGGGGAAAGTTGAGAAACAAATAATTGGGAGACATTCCCCTGGAACTCAGGAGAATATACTGCTTTTAACGGTGGACTTTGTCACAAAGCGGCTTTACAGTAATCCAGATGCAGATCGATTTAGATCCATAAGAGATGATGGTGGCAAGGAAAAACCCCATGAGACGACATGAGGAAGACACCTTGAGAGGAACCTGATCAAAAGGGAACGCACCCTCTTCTTTAGTCTGATTATGAGTCATTACCCATAACATAAATTATATAAAGTCAAACAGTAGGAAATGTGTTGAAAGGATTGTCAGTTTGAGCACCAGAGTCATTTCTGATTTCATTAGAGTTTCTTTCAGTCTGTAGATTCCAAGTGAAGTTATTCACTTAATGCTGAATGAGACTTGAGTGTTTTCAGGTAAAGGAAGCTTCAAGCAGAGTGGATGGATTATGCAAGCAGCACGTCAACAAGTGTTTCATTCTTCTTATGCTATAGCAATTTTATCAGTGTATAATGTTTGCAAAACATGTTTTGTTCCTGTTATCGCTTATGCTATAGCAGCTATAAATAGTCAGTGCTTCAACGGGCTCTCTTTTTTCTCTCTTCTGAAGTTAATAAGATAAGACATATGGCTTGTGATGTTACACATAAACCACAAATCGTAAATTCCACTGCCTTGAACACTTTCCATGTGGGAAAACGTAAAGTCACAGCTACAGTGCATTAATATAAACCTGTGATTTGTCTTGCAACCAGAACTATTGTCAGAGCTGCCGTTGTAGAAAACTAATCAACACCTTCTGACCAATCAGATTTGAGATCTCAGCAGCGCCGTGAGATTAAAGTGTAGCTTGCCAGTTTTAACCTGTGTATTGTAGAGTGACTTCTGTGAGATAAAAATATTAGGAAAGGTTTCATGAGAGCGAGGAATGCAGGTCTGGACCTTGCTGGAACTGAAAACGAATAGAATTTTAGATCGAATCTGTTGTGTTGATGACCATCTGAAACGTGTAACAGGTCTGTAATTTATCTATTTTCACTTCCTGCATGTTTCAGTGGTTTTGCCATGAAGCATAATGAAGCTCAGTGGGTTTCAGATCAGGTGTCCAGCCAATCTTTGGCCATATTATATTTGTTGTTGAGTTCCTGTAGTTACTGGCTGCTTCACTGTATTGACTATGCTTATTCCAAGCCTTAATAACTATTAAATTAATCAACTAATAAATAATGTTAACTTGGACCTAATGTGTCCTGTTGGTGAAGAATTCAAATACAGAAAGTTCTAAGCTTCAATAAATATCCGAAATATCACTGTAAGTATTTAAATAATTTTCATGAATTATGTCTGTACTGATGGGGGCTGTGGATTTTGTTTTACAGCTAAACTTTAAGTACCATTGTTTTGTATAATATACAATATATTTTGGGGTTGTTTTCTGCTTATGTCACATCATCAGTAGTGAGACAGTTTGGTTCACAGCTGTATATGCCCATGCCACATATTTCACATGTAAGATAATGTGTTAATGTATGTATCTTATGTAATGATAAGTGTTTGTACATACTTCTCTCTTACCATCACTCCGGTGCAGGTCATACTTCCTCTTATCTGACCATTATCTTTTTTTCTCCAGAACTCTCTTCATATACTCTTTATCAATCTGAAACTTGACCTTTCTCTTCTTTAGGTTTACTCATATGTGTTCATGGTGATGTGGTTGAACTCTCTTCATTGCTCCGCTTTCTCTCACTGTGTCAGATTTTCCAGCTTCTGGATTTACGATTTTGTGTTTCAATTTTTTTTTAAGTCGATTTTGAATTGTTATTACGATTGTTACTACTATTTCTATTACTAGTGATGTCGAAGACTTACTTCACCATGACCCAGAATAGCTAACAGGTGACTTTGACAACA
The DNA here is from genome assembly GCA_030068235.1 of Notoglanidium macrostoma. NCBI lineage: Eukaryota > Metazoa > Chordata > Actinopteri > Siluriformes > Auchenoglanididae > Notoglanidium > Notoglanidium macrostoma. Next base: position 3,332,789 of record JAQQZR010000008.1, read on the forward strand.
CAAAAAAGGAATTTTTAGACGAGAAGTAGATGCCACATATTGCACAAACTATTTTCAAACTGCTTATTGTGCTAGGTGCTAGTTCCGCTCGTGTGCACCCACACCAAACTCACTTGGTTTTCCCCCAATGCCTACCTTGGAAACAATAAACACAAGTGAGAAATTCATTAAAATGGATTATTTTGAAAGCTAAATGTAATGGCTTCCCTGTATTCTCCTGAATTTTGTCAGCCATACGGCTGCAGTACTCACCTCTGCTTCATTTCACCAAGCTAGATTTAAAAACGCATATTAAATGCATTTCAGAATTCAGCAGAATATACAAGTAAGATACTGATGAAAAGAAAATGTCAGTACTCACCAGCAGGAGGCACAATGAATTGCTCATGAGGCCATATGTTCTGATTTAAGCCCCTACCATGTTCCAAGAGTTGTCCACCACATCCTACAAGAGGATATCAATTTACTGTGTGAATTGATAGAAAAGTAGATTGTTTTCTAACTTTGCTCATTCTGTTGTTCTGTATATTGATCAGTTTTTATCCTCTCAAGCACCTGTACAGATGTGGGAAAGTTCAGCCATCCTAAATGAGCGGCATATTAATCCTTATAATCAATATCTGATCAGTTACATTAAAGATTCATTGTGTAATGAAATTACGTCGGAGTTTACCACTTTTTAAATCGTAAAAGTAAGCGTTTGCTTTCATTCGGAGAGTTAGATAGCCATTTTCACTCATGGGAAATTTTAAGCAGCCAGTTGACCTAATCTGCATGTCTATGGCTTGTAGGAGGAAACCAGAACACCTGGAGGAAACCCACACAGGCATGGGGAGGAGCACACAGAAAAACTAGTCAACAGGCAGCTTTGAACCATGAATCTTCAAAGCAAAAGGCAACAGTGTGAACCACTACATCACTGTGTCACCTGTATAGTGATTATGCAAAAGCAAATAGGCTTACTTGTATATATAGAATGATTTGCTTGGGTTAATTTGTTTACTGTTCATGCCGTACTCAGTCATGTTGATTTGATGTCACTTGTTGAACTTTGTGGAACCTGCGGTTGAGGAGACCTGTTCCTGATTAGGTTTTCTTTGGTTTTACCTGGTCAGGAATTGCGTTACGACTGTTAGTCGAATGCAGCACAGTCAGTAGTGATGTCAGAGCGACGGACAACCACTGACTCTCTTATGGAAATACCGCACCAAGTAACAAATCAGTACCATCACAACAGATAATCATTCACATTTCTGTATAAGCATACTTAATGTGTGGGTGAGCTTTAACTTTAATACACTTCACATTAATTAAAGCCTCTTTACAAAATGAAGGTGTATTTTGCATTTTAAATGCATATTTGCTATCTGATATAGTTCTGTATAGCCAACTTTTGATTCTCCATCCCACCTCTTCTTGTGCATAAGCTTCCTGCTGAACACATCTGGCAGAAAGAGAGAAAGAGAGAGAGAGAGAGAGAGAGAGAAGGGAAGAAACCGCCCAACACTTCCACAGCATTTTCACGACATTTACACGTGAACAGGTAAGTCAATCTCACTTTAATTAGTCCAAATAGCTACAGTGTGAATCCAAAAAGTCAGTTGAAGTATCATTTCGCGACATCCGACTTCACTTCGCTTATATTTAGAAACATTTGAGTCGCTGTGTAATGGCGGAGGGCAGGCGGAAGTGCTGGCGTTAACACTATCATTCAGCGTGTAGTTACAAGTTGGAACTAACTTTATACAGTTTTGTTGGGTTACGTAACACGTGAAAAGCGTTCCATAACATTAAAAAAAACCCTCAACGTTTAAGATTTATAACTGAATTTGTACATATTTATAGAGTTATGCTGAAAACTCGCTCTGAAAGGCTACCAGGAAGCAAATGATTTCCTCTTCTATAGTTGTCACTAATATCTGAATCTGGCTTTTAAATAATATAAAAAAAAATTTTTTTTTTTTTGTGGTATTGTTCATTTTACTTAGAAGTTGCATACTTTTAATCTTATTTGGACATGTTTTGTTAAGAGTAATTAACCCTTTTATGGATGTACAGTATAATAAATAATAGACATTTTTGTCTACACACTCTATATATTTGTTTTTTATATGATCATTTTTTATACATGACCTTACGTATAATACTGTTGTTTATTACTTTATTACCGTATAATTTTATTTGCGGTTTGGAAAATCCAGGAATATTCTCCCATTTGTTAAAAGTAGCAGTCCTGTAGTAGGTCTCCACAACAATGTAGTGCCATTTTCATTGTATTTCACCTGATATGTTTGTTCAGAAACATGTAAAAATCTTGTAGCGTGTGTCCATGCATTTGGAAGTAATATTTTACTACTTTTTAAACATTCATTCATTCATTTGTAGAATATTTAACGTTGTCTTGTTACTTTATGCCATAATTCCATTAGAGTAGTATATTATTATAAGTCTCACCAGAATAATTTGGATTTTTCAAGATCATTCCAAATGTTAATATCAGAATATTCTGAGCAATATCGTACAAAAAGAAAAATCTTTCTGTGCGAGTGACGAAGTTCAAATTTACATAAAGAAAGTTGAAGAAACTGCGTAAACTAAAGAAAATGCAGTAGAAGACTCAGGTCAGGTACTAAATGTTCAAAGAAATGTGCCATTTCCTAGAGAGTGCAGTATACTAAGCAGCCATGTTTACATGCAGCCAAATAATCTGTTAATAATCCGATTGACTGATAGATCATCTTATTAATCTGAGTTAAAATGTTCTTCAGTTAGGATAGATTAAACTGCTTATGCGTACATTCTGTACATGTTTGTCTGAGGCACATCGCATGTTGACCAATGCGGCTTGTGCAAGAAAAGTCTATACAAAGATCATCATTACATATTTAAATAGATTTAAGTTAACACGCGGCTAGTGTGACGCGCCATGCATACATGTAAAAGCGGCTCAATGCATGTCTGTGACTTTGAATCGGATTACGAGGAGCATTCTTTGTAAAGATCTTCGTGTGCATTTAGATTTAGGATGAACTTAAACAATTAATTTGTATGTAAACAGTAAAGTTTTACGCAGTTCTGAGATTTACAGATCAAACTGGAATGCAGCTTGGATTTTACGCATAAATGTATTTTAATTGATCGAATGTTCTATGAACCCAGAGCTGTCGATTTCCTTGCGGTGTTCACATGGAAGAGAATATCTCTTGTGGTGATGGTTTTTGAGCAAGTTATGAATAAACAGAGCCAAACATGTTCAGGAAAAATATCCAGCACCATTATTGCTCTGAAGATATTAACCATTTGCTACTGAGATATGTTTTATACAATGTAGCGTTTACACTTAAAGTGTATAACTTTAAGTGTATGTTCATATATAAGTTATTCATTAAGAGCGAGTGTAAACATACATGTTGTATGAAAAATGCTACAGTACCCATTTATCTGATTTTGCTCCCTTGAACAACATACCTAATACCTTTCTTAAGTTATAACATTTTCGTAGCAAATTAATCAACCATTTGAACCAGATCACATACAAAATTATTAGTAACTATAATGGTCAAACTCAATTTTTTAAAAGATGTTGTACATAATTAGTAAGTCATGCACTTGTGGTGTGCAGTTATAGGAACATAATCAACAGCAGGGTGGTGTGATGTGACCTGACTTGAAGCGGAGTTACCGATACCACGCCAATGTTGATTATTTTCCTATAGCTGCATGTCCCAAAGAGTTTTGTTTGTTCATTATTACATTTAATGTTGTGGAACATTCACCAACCAACTTCCTGTTATTACTGATATTATATCAGCACCAGGCCTCTGTTTTCCTTTTCTCTCTTGAAATCGATAAGACAAAACAAATGCAGTTGGTTATTTTACCAAGAAAGTAAGGTTGCAGGTTGAGTCGGCTTGCGCAGATTCTTACGAATTTGCCATTATGAGAATTATTGCATTACATCCTTTCCGAGTCATAACACGCCATTATATATGATGCCGGTGAATGAATGCAAAATATGAATGGAAGTCTGTATAGTGGCTGACATGCTTGTAGTCCGCATAGCAAACTGGATATAACTTTGTACCCATGTTATATTTTTAGCTGCCCAGCACAAACAGGTGTCGTTGTGTATGCCGTGTTTAGCCGAGGTTGCCACAGCAGCTGGAAAATGTCAGTGCTCAGAGGTTCGGCATCAAGTGTCCAAGAGGAAACATTCCTGAAAAAGAGGACTCGAGTGTAAATCCTGTTTCTTTGCAAATATGTACAAGTTAGAGTGTATTTATATGTTCTTTTGCGTTATTATGGACCATATGTCACTCAGAAATCAACCTAAGATCTGAACACAGGTATAATAATGAAGGTTTATTCTCAAAAAGTGTGTGTGTGTGTGTGTGCAGAATTATTATTATTATTATTATTATTATTATTATTATTGACTTTTAGTCACAGAACAGAAAACATAGAAAAGAATATTATTAAAAAAATAGTTCTAAAAAGTAATGATGTAAAAAAAAACCTTCAAACTTTAATTGTTGCTATTTGAGACGGATTATTAAATAAATTTTAGATTTTGGTATGATTTGACTTAAGTGGCAGGAAGGTGTGTCGATATAAACGTTCTAAAAAGCTTAAAAACATGCAGTGTATATTTTTAGGTACCCCAGGAGAGGTGCTGATGATTTAAAGATGCACTCATGCACCCTGCTGGGGTAATCTGTGTGGGTGGTAGCTAAATGCAGGAAATGTATTCAAGTAATCAGTCTCCCAGAGGATTATGGGTATAGGGGAGTGGGGCTGTAGGGGTATGTGGCGGTTGCCTGGTGCAGGTTGGGGCTGGTTTGGGGCTTTAGGTTCCTCTGGGCCTCAGATACAAAGCTCAGAGTGGGTCTTACTCAGGCCTTAAGCATCCTGTACATCTGCGGGGGCGTACATGAGTCATAGCCCTGTGTGTGTGTGTGTGTGTGTGTGTGTTTCTCATTCTGCCCAGTTCTGCATTTTAATGTCTTAGCGTTTGAATGTGTGCCCCAGCTATTGCACATTCTTCTCAGTGCCATTATCTTCTCGCTGAATGTATCCATGTGAAAAGCTCTGATTGAAACTATTATTGTATAAACCAAGAACTTCTCATTACTCACACACATTGTCTGGTCGCAGTTTCTTTTTGATACACCCACCATCCACCCCCAGATTATTACACACAATCCTGAGCATAAACTTTCCTCACTTCCTCTCCTCCCACTCCCGTACACTCCTTCTGTCAGGACATCAGGGCAGAGAAAACATCCGATTTCCATTAGGAGCAACTCCGCAATCCTTCTTTCCCATGCAGTCCGACATACCGAACTCATTTTTTTTTCACTGAGAGTCAAACAAACACAAATGTTTTTATTTCAGACGTTAATATTTTAATTTGTACCACAGCACTGAATCTGACTGTTCAGTAATTTTCTATAACTGTAGTCGAGAGGACGACTGTTGCTGTAACAGGAAGTAACTTGTTTTTACGGATGTTCTAAAGCATTAATCATAACTATAAATGGACACCAGGATTTCATAGATACCTAACAAATGGTGATATATTGAAATATTTCTCATTACTACTCGCTAACTCTGGAGAAAAGTTTGTTTTTGTGTTGGATAAAATCTGGAGGGATAAATTGCGAGTGCAGTTAGTTCAGTTGTGGTTTATTTACAAATAAATGATGTCATGTGCAAAGTATAGGGAGGAACCAACTTTTGAATTAGGTTTTTCCTTGGGAGAAATGGCCAGTTTAGATTTCAACAAACTCAAAACTTCCTGAAAATATAACATATAAATAGTGATAGTGAAGTATAAAGACGTAAAAGTGGTAAGATGTGTTAAAAATATAGGCATATTTCCTGTTTCAATTGTACATTGTCATTGACTGAATTAATAATCGTTAAATGCGACAGTGATTTGAGTAAGGATCGCATTTACGCACTACAAGTTAAGTTGCATCATAAGTCATCATCTTGCAACCGAAATTCAGTTTGAATTCAGCTACTTCGAACGTAAGGTTAAGGTGGACTTTACACCCAAACATAGACTCTGTTGGTGCAACCGGTTGCTGGTGCATGTTCAATTTTAGTCATGCACATTACTGAGCATGAGAACGTTCAACGCCAGTGGTCAGGGTGGTTTGTAGTTTCAGACCATGGAGAAGTGAACCCTATCATTATAGCAGAAAACTGTAAGTGTGTGTGATTTCCTCCATGTTCAGCTCCCACCCAGTTGCTCACCACACTTTTCCGGGTGCTGTAGCCAGAACCATCCTGACTTCCCTTTTCTGTGGCACAAACTGTATTCAAATTGTGAAGTTTCAGTTATACCCCAAAACAGTTCTTGATAAGAATCCGAAATTTTCTCTTCTATGCACCAAATATGCCTTGGTATTTACAGACAGGATTCAGTAAAGCTGAAGTCTCATCTCTGTGAGGCAGTCACTTTATGTCTCTCACTTCCCCAAACTCCCTGAGCAGTTTCACTAGAAATTAAGGATATGAGAAGTGGCTTGCTCTGTTCGACTTTGGAAACTATTCACATTTTAATTCGATGCAGTTGAGGCTCAGGCGTCTCAGCTGTCATATCGAAGCCAACACCCATAATAATGATGTTCTCCTCAAAGCGCTCTTTTATATACCAGAACTGAAACAGGAGTGTCATCTCAGACTTGTGGTCTAACGCCTATTGTGGTTAATTAATAAATCTTCTTAACTGTAAACCTAAAAAAAAAAAAAGGCATGTATTATGGCTGGTCATAATGAATAAAGCAGCAAAGTAGCAGTGGCAGTTTCAGCAAAGCCAGTTATTTTTCCTTTAAACCCACGGCCGTGTTGTTGAATTAGGAAAATGTGGAGTCTGATTTGAATAGACGTCAAAATGTTCTTCAGGGTATTCTCGAGCGATCCATATCATTATAGCAGGAACACAAAGTTTCTCCTATGACACAAAACTCCTCCATGTTTTGTACGCTTATGAGGAAATATTTCATACTGATAGGCTATTCAGTGTGCTTCTTAATCATTACAACAAAAAAAAAACCCCGAAATGGTTAAATAATAACGTATACTAAGACGTTAATAGTGAAAAGATCAAAATAGCTTCGAAGTGACGAACATTTTTGATAACCACAGCCTCCATTTATTTATTTATTTTTTTTGTATCCTCTAGACAAAATCCGTAATTTTGACTTGTCTTGTATTTTACCTATAAATTGCAAATTTTTTTTCTCCCTTCAAAACTTAATGTGTGTTTGAAAACTTTCACCCGGAGCCATGCAGTAATTAACTCCTTTCATTGTGATGCCAGCATAAGTTGTTTTTACGTGCATGTGAGCAACAATTGAATTTCTGTGTTTCTGACATGGCAGAGGAATTGAGGAAGCGGAATTAATGATCGCTCACTCGACACTGAATCGTATGATCTCAGGAGGGTGGGGCATCGCAATAACTTCTCACAGATCAACAACTGTTGGTTGTTGTTTTGTTTTGTTTTTTTGCTTGACCGGTCGGTTTGGAGCATAACTTTACTTCCTCGGATGGTAAATGAGTGTTGAATATAATATGACGTGATACACACTCCGGGTTTAAGTGATCGACTGGGCGTGGAATTGACTTTATCTGACGCCCTCGCAGTTGAATAGGAAAGTGTGTCGCTGTGACAACAGAAGATTAATACATGGACGTTCAATAAAAGACAGACTGGCAGAGAGGGCGAGAGCTTTTTGAAAGGTCACACTGCAGTCTTGTTAAGAGGGAAGAGGAGAGCGAAAGAGAGAGAAAGGAGGGGTGAGAAAAGAGAAGCCGGATGGATTTCTTGTAAATCAGCATACGGCTTGTCCAATGAGCTCGCTTGGTGCGCCTGGCAGCAGGCCAGCATCAGCGGTATACAGAGCGAGAGAACGAGAGCGAGAGCGGGAGAAAGAAAGAGAGAGGGAGGGAGGAGCTGAATGAACAGGACGTTGTGTGTGAGTACGCAAAACACACACCGACACGAGCGTAGAAACCGTGCGTTCTCCCTCATCAGCCTGGAAGGAATAAAGAAGGAAGAAACTGCTAGGAATGAACGATTCTCTGCAGTCGCACAGCTGGTATGGATTTCATTTCTTCTTTTTAGACTTTATCTTTTAGACACTGTTTTTAAATTCGTCTGCAAGTTCACTCCGTCCCGCGTGTTGTATTTCGTAGTACCTCTGCATAAATACGCTGTTTGTCATTACCTGGTGTGCGTTTGTTACGTGTAATACACAGGATTTAGCATTTAAACGTGTGTGTGTACGTGTAAGTGTTCCTGTACACGAGAGCGTGTATTGCCTTGAACTTGAACTTGACGTTATCAGGACACGTAAAAATGCAGTTTTTCTGGAGCCGCGCTGAGGCATGACAGCAGAGTGATGACTTTGAGGAGTTCAAGATCTGATCCAGTCAAGCACGAGCCGTCATTATGTTTGCACTGGAACATCATGCAGGCAGGGGATGTCTGTCTTACACTGAGTGTAAATGTTTTTGCGACACTCTTTTTCCAGTATGCAGGGACGACTTGATGGCATGCAAATACGTGTGGTTTTTTTTTTTAAGTAGTCGGACGGTAGCGGTAGCATGACGGCCACTGATTGGTCTCATAGATGAAGAAAACCTCCAGCGTTTGCCTTGCTATGTGAGCCTATGTGTGCTGGCTGTTTGATTCAGATCAAAGAGTAAAGACTTCACTGGCAGAGGCATGCAGTTGCGGTGAGAAGAAAGAACATTTTATATCGATACAAGACTGTGCCATCATCACCCACACATTCTTCACTCTAGTTTATCACAGAGAGATCTACCACTCCCACTTTCAAAGGTTATGTCTGACCTGACATGCACCCGTATCATACCCAAAGCGTAACACTGTTTACACGACAGAGCAAATAGGAAAGAAAAAGATGGCAGCCAGGCTTCGGATTGCATGTTGTTAGGACAGTGGATACACCTGCGTGCACGGTGTGCTTTTACACATCGCTCAGTAATCAGCAATGGAGTCAACATGAGTGTTTGCTCAGTCGATGTTGCCTGATGTTTGGATGATGTCGTCTCCCGCCTTTTTAAGTTCGAAATGGAGAGCTCGGCTTTCTGAAGCCAGTGTTTGTTCGGCAGGCTCGCACTCAGTTCATGTCAGCTTCAGAATGTGGCCTGCTGGGAGAGAAAGAGAAAGCGTGAGAGAGAGAGAGCGTGATCGTGTGAGAGAGAGAGCGAGAGAGAGAGAGAGAAGTCAAGTGAGGACGCACTGATGCAACATGCTGTAACCACTGTAATCTTTTCACGCACCTCTCTCACTCCCAGTCAACTAAATGTCTCAACAATACTAATAATAATAACTTGGTTCTTCGTAGCTTGTGCAGTAAATACTATATCAGTTTATTTTGGGAGTTTTGGGATTTGGGTTATTGTTATCTATCCAAAGATGTGTATACAAAGGGACATCCCTTTGTATGTATGAGGGAAGGTATGAAATAAAACCTGTGAATGTTTTTTGTTGTTCTTTTCTTAATACCTCGATCAGGACTTGTTAGTTGAATGTTATGGTAGAGAGACGCGTTTGTGAAATCTCGTTTAACATAAATGATATATTCTTTCAGTTACCTCAGAAATCGATCGATTTACATGCAAGCTTTCCAATAATGCGAATAAATAGTTTAAAACTGCTTCCGTAGGAAGGTTGAAATGCCGAACAGAAATGAAAAGATGGATGCAGCAGCGGTGCAACAACAAATCTTTCACTCTATCGTGCGGAGATCGCAAGTTCGGATCCTGCGATTACCTCAGCTATCCGTGGCCAGGAGCCAAGAGAGCAAAATTGACTGTGCTCTCGGGGTAGAAGGAGTGGCACGTGTTCTTCCCTGTCAGTCACAGTTGTGGGTGTCCGTGATATCAAGTATGCGGAAGAGGGTAGATAGCACTTTCTTTGAATGTGTTGTTCTGCCACGTGATGCTGGATTCACTCCTCTCAGAGGAAGCATGTGTTGCCCCACCCTCCCCAGTTGGTGGTTGTCTCGTGACTGGGGAGAGTTAGATAGTGTGTGGTAATTGGCAAGACCAAAATTTGGGGAAACAGAAAAAAAAGAGAAAAAAAGAATATATATCATGAAATATATGTATATGTTTGGCAACCAAATGATATTAAAAATATATATGATTTGAAAATATTTTCTGTCTAAAAAAAAAATTGATTCTTACAATCATTTTAGACTTTAACATAAGTGCAAATCAAGAACATCAAACCAGCTCCTTCCATTCAGAGGACAGAAAAATGAGGATTATTGATGTTTTATCAGCATATTTCCCATTTTGTATGTATTATTTTTGCTTGAAAGAGTATAAGTTATCTGGATAGAAGTTCCTCTTTTAGTTGTCCTTGATTATAAGACTTTCAATCTTTATTTAAGCGGAGTTTGTACAGTGGAACCTTTTGTCAAATCATGTCCAGCTTGTGTCTTTAAGGCTTAACTGTAAACCGGCTTCTCTGGCTTTGCCTCTGCCTCATCCAGGCAGTCACTTCCTCATCAACTTCACTGTCCTCCTTTGAGGCCTGCACTTCAACTGAGATAAGTGCTTGAGAACCGTGATCGGGTTTCCTCCTCACCAGATGGCACAAACGTCCTCGTGAGGCTCTGAAAGAACAGACTATCATTTGTCCCTGTGAGCCAGAACTCTTTCGGAGGTACAAAGTTCACAAGAGATTAGTGAATCCACTGGCTGTTGAAGTCGACGAGTTTTTTATTACTGTTCATGTCTGAAAGAAAATACTTGGCTGTGCAAATTACCGTGACGAGCTGCAGTTAAAGAAGGCCAGGTGTGAAGGTGGATCTCTTGTGTCTGTTTGTTCCCCTCTTCCAGGTTCTGAAAGATGGCGGTGGTACAGAGGATCTTTAACTCCACCCAGCCCTTCTTCATGTCCACAAACCAGCCTAAACACAAGGTCCACGGCTGCCTCGCTTCCAGCCCAGAGCCTCAGTCGCCTGTCTCCACTGGGAAGGACGATAAACAGCAAGCTTATTCCAACTTCATTCTGAAAGTCTTATCTCATGGAACAGCCAAGCACGTAGGCACAGGACCTCTGGGCACAGAGAAGCCGTCCATCATCGCCCAGGCAGAGTGTAAGTACTTAAGCCATCTACTTAAGAGCTCGAAAAAAGAAACAGAAAAGACCGTCCTGTGGTCAACATGATTATCTTCTCTCTGTAGGTGAATCTCAGGACTCGCAGGAATTCTGTCCCAACAGCAGGTAAAGACCTGATCTATCACTGAAAGACACACTGTAAACAAAACATGCACTGGTTGATTTGCTGATTGTGTTTTTTTTTTTATTCTTTCCAGACACAAAAACGCATATAGCAACTGCAGGGCAGCCGTCTCGTCCTTACCCCAAGGCTCCTCTCACCGCCAGCCGAGGAAAAAGCGACGGAAGAGACAGCGGCGGAGGGTTTCACAGAGGGAGGGCCAACAGCGGGATGGAGGGAGCGAGAGAGTTAGAGAGAGAAGACTCACTAGAGTGCCACAGCAGGACAGTGGAGAGGTGAGATGGATTCAAGTGGTTATGGGTAAATAGGATCTTAAGGGAAATCCATTAAAGTCATGAAACAAGGAGAAAGACGGGGGTTTAAACCGGTAAAGGTAACAAGCAATAGATTTTTTGCCATGGTAACGGGGAAATTGTGAACAGGAAACTTTGCCCATGTAAGGAAAGTGGAGAGAAAATAGGACAAAATGAGGCAGATGTACACGTGTGGACAGGGACAGAATCTAGGTGGACATTACATTCTGTAATTTCCTTATAGATGTAGTGTGAAAGATCCTTTTGATTCATGGTTCAAGTAGCGGATAGCTGTTAACACCCCTAGTGTAAATTTAGCATGGAATGAATACTATGCATACTCGATGTGAGTCAGTGAGTATATTAAAATGTCTAGTATGAAATACTACTGAATATATGTTTGAAATATGAAACTGCTTTATACTGTGACAAAACAATTATAAAAGTTTGTACCTCAATTGAGCACTGGGACTGTGTGTGTGTGTGTGTGTGTGTGGTTTTTTTTCCAGCAGCTTGGAGAATGTAGCTACATCAGCAGCAGCAACAGCAATGCAATTAGCACAGAAAGCCTGTCTGTACAGGAGACAGCCGAGCCGTCGTTCTCCTCTCATCCGAGCCTCATTAGCACTCAGCTAACTCGAAAATCCTGGGAGTGCCTTTTCTCTCCATCGCATGGCCTGGCATCCTATGGCCAGGAGAGCGAGTGCTCTCTGGACCCCGACTCGCCGCTCATCAGCGAAGCCGAATGCAGCCTGGCACTAGCAGGCCTCAGGAACAACGTCTCGCAGGCAGAGTGCTCCTT
>JAQQZR010000008.1:3346416-3356813 GCA_030068235.1 Notoglanidium macrostoma
GTGTGTGTGTGTGTGTGTGTGTGTGTGTGTGTGTGTGTGTGTGTGTGTGTGTGTGTGTGTGTGTGTGTGTATGTGCAGGAACTACAGCCACAGGACTATGAATATCGAGAGGGAAGGGATTACGAGCTCTGTGATTTACTAAAGCAAGGCTCGTTCGGGGACGTCTACAGCATCAGAGACAAATCCAGTGGCTTTGTGTGTGCTGCCAAAAAGGTACTTATGAATGCTATGTGCCAACTGTATATATATATATATATATATATATATATGTGTGTGTGTGTGTGTGTATGTGTCCTTACCTCCCTCTCTCTGCTATGTTCGTTAGGTACCGTTAAAACGTTTCAGAAGTGAGGAGGTGGGCTCGTGGAGTGCCCTCCAGTCTCCTCACGTGGTGGAATTTTTCGGGTTTGTCCGAGAGGGTCAGTCCGTCATCCTGTTCATGGATCTCAAACCTGGTACGAATGAGGGCTAACCCCGCCCCTAATGTGTTGTAGCCTTCTGTACAAATTGAGTCGTGCGGTTAGTAGACTCCCACCCAGGAAGTCATCATTTATAAGATATAAGTGTATCACGTTTGCTCATAACACAGCGTGTTTTCTGTTTTCCTCTCTTAATGACTAATCTAAAAATTAAATCACTTAAGACAGTCCTCTATGCATTACATATTAGCACGTCTGCGTCCTACAGCCAATAAGCCATTGGTTATAAGCCTGACTGCTCTTTTTTTCTCTTTTCTTCTCTCATCCTTCCTCCTCCGCCTCTAGGTTCTCTTGGGCAGTCGTTGGCAAAAAGGGGCCGTCTGCCCGAGGATCTCTCCCTGCACTACATGCATCAGGTCCTGGGCGCGTTAGAGCACCTTCACAAGAGACGCATCCTACACCTGGACGTCAAAGGTACAACCTAAATAACAAAGCAGGATAAGCTGAGCTGTAGCGAGGTATATAACAGTCCGGTGAGAGAACCTTTGAAAAGACATGTCAGGAATAAAAAACTTGGGGTGTACCATTATAGGATAATAATCAACGACAAGGTAGTGTGACAAAGCAATTTTCCGATAACTGATGGTTTTTTTTATTTCTCTTATTTTTTTATTCATTAAATATATCTGTTTATAATTACATTTAACGTTGGGGAATGTCCACAAAAGAAGTTAGTTCCTGTTATCGTTATAAAGGGCCATTCCCTCATTTTGTTACAAAGCGCTGACACTGGAGACTCCTTCCATTCCTAAAGAAACATATCCTCACTGAAGGAGAGCATTTTTTTCACAGGCATGGAGCATCTTCACACAAGTCCCTGTGAATGAATTCTTACGTATTAGAATAAGCACACTAGTCGCCGCTGTTATAGAAAATGAATCAACACCTTCGTACTAATAACAATTGAAGAGAATCCAACAGCGATGCGATTTAAATTTGGATATCGACTCATTTTGCGCTATTCTCGCCGGTTTTGGAACATTTGAGTGTGTGAAACGGCTAATTTGTCTTTAAGATATCAGAGCTTCCAGTCTGAAACTGAGACGTTGAGTCATATGTTCGTAAACAGATCATACCGAAAAGGTGCGTGTGTTATGCTGGACACTAGGAAAGCAGTCACAGATGCCGTGGTAGATAATTGGCTCGGTAATTTCGTTTTGTTGGTTGTTTTCTTAATGTGAACACAATCAGAATTCCAGCCAGCGATGATTTGTTTTAAAATGCCACTGCATTGTGGTATAGTACTAAAATTTCCTCCGTGATGATTATCTGTTCCGATAAAGCCAGTCGAAGTGAGAGCAAAAAAGGCTGCAGTTATTAGAATGATGGTTTCAGAGGTGCTGTGATGAAAAGGTTAAAAACGGGATGATGTTATTATAGTGTAACAACACTTCAGTTGTTTTGTTCTGTGGCTTGGTTTAGTTTTTTTGAGGTTCTTTTTTTTTTTTTTTTTTTGGTTTAATGGCTTTTCTGAGGAATCGGGTGGGGCACAGAATGCAGCACCTGTGGTGAAAAAGAGGGCAATCTGATGTGTGTGTGTGTGTGTGTGTGTGTTTAAGAAAGAGAGAGAGAGAGAGAGAGAGAGAGAGAATGTGTGTATGTGAGTGAGACAAAGCTGGGAATTTCCCAGAGTGACTCATGAAAACGCAGAGGGGAGGGGGGAATGAGGTGATATCGGCTGTCACCGGAAAATGAACACAGACATAGAAAGGAGACATTTGTGTAAAAAAAAAGAAAAAAAAGGGGGGAAGATATGAAGCTATAATATGAACATTTCAGTCCTCATTTGAGAGAATTTCAAGAGAATTTTTAGGAGATCAGGAAGCATTGCTCTCTCTTTCTGTCTGTTTTCTGGAGCGCCCCCTGGTGTTGGTCTCAATACAAAAAAAAAATGACTGAAGAGATCTTGTTTGTGTGGGCCAACAGATTTATACTGTAGTCCAGTCACGACATGGAAACCGAAAGCTTTTTTCACACACCTTCCTGGAACAAACCACTGACTGAACAAACCACCTGATTTCTGGGAAGAGTCTCGTTGCCTGGCAGTCATCTTTGTTACCATAGTGTAATCCTGCAAAAGTCTTTAATTAACATGCCGATACATTCTTTCACTGGGTCAGTGACCTCGATGCACACAAACGAACACACACACACTTCAAATTAAAGATAGCTTAAAGCGCATCTTTCGTAGTTCATTTCCTTGGTCAAACTATGCACGTTTCAAAAGTATCGCCTAAAGACCTTAACAAATATTACCCGATAATAATTATATCAAGTTCAAGTTCATTATAAACTCCGATTTGTCGTTGTCCGGCTCTGAATATGTTTGCTTTCAAACACCTAGGTTTCGCATCTAATGGTTTTATGCATTAGTAATGGTGGGAATTAGGAATGAGTGATGAGCAATTTTTAAAGTCTGTTTGTTATCTGTGTTTTCAGTGGACAATGTTTTGTTGTCCGAGGATGGGAAAAACACATTCCTGTGTGACTTCGGCGAGTCAGAGCGACTAGACCTGTATGGATTCAGTCCTTTTCAAGGTTAACACTTTAATAACGATTAAACGTTAAAAACATGGAGCAGAAACCATGTTGCCGACTGGATGACCAAGCATGCCTTTGTGTGTGTGTGTGTGTGTGTGTGTTTGTAGCTCTGAAGGGGACGGAGACTCACATGGCTCCTGAGGTGGCACGTGGAGAGAAGCGTTGTGCCAAGGCGGACGTGTGGAGCAGCTGCTGCATGCTACTGCACATGCTCAATGGCTGCCAGCCATGGACGCGTTACTACTCCCGCCCTCTTTACCTCAAAGTACGTGTCATGCCAAGTATTTAATTTCTTTATTCGTTATATGAAAAGAATTGTTTCCTCTTCAGCGAGCATGATATTTGTATTTGTAACTGTGTCGATGCAGATAGCTGAAGAGCCGCCTCCGCAGAGAGAGATACCTCCCGACTGCAGCCCTCATACCGCTGATGTCATCAAACAGGGACTGCAGAGAGAGACGAGCCGAAGGGCCTCAGCCAAGGAGCTGAGAGTTCAAACAGCTAAAGCACTTAAACAACGTAAGCTTCTTATAACACCCCAAACTGCATGCGCACCACTGTAGATTATATGTATATGGATATTTATTTTGTACATATGTTAGGTCATAATTTGGAGTATTGATTAATTCACTATAACTGCATGCCCCTTATGCCAGATCCCAATGTAGAAAGAATCCCATCCAAATAGTTGCCTGTAACCCTTTTTTCACACTAGCAAGCGACAAGTGACCAATTATTTTCCATGTAAGTGCATGACACAGCAAGTGACCTTTGATTTGAGATTTTATCATTTTTATGCAAATGAGGAGTGACACAAATCCAAACGATTCACCGCTCAAATTCACCGGACCTGCACTGTAGTATCATCATCCTCTCTGTTATACACAACCTCTAATGAAATGTGCATTCATTCACTACAAAGCGTCTTGGAAGGAAGTAGCAGAGATCATTGGTGCCTCTGATGAGTGTAAATAGCTAGTAATGATAGCATGCTTTGCCAATCCGGTAACGCATAACACATAACCTATGAAACTTGTGACTAGCTAGCGTGAACATAGGCGTAATATCATCCCTGCAGTTCTGTAATCTTCAATGAGTGCTTGTTTCTGTGTGTCCCTGCAGTGGGAGGTCTTCGGAGCCCAGCAAAGGGAGGAGCCTATCAAAAGCCAGTTGGGAAGCCTGAAAGGTGTGTGCCCAGCTCCTTCTCCGATAGCTCTGTGCAGCAGTGGATGGGCCCAGGGCAGGAGAGGAGAGAGCGGGCTGGATTGAGGGCTGAGCCAAAATGTTACAGACAACACGTGGAAAAAGTGGATGACGTGAAGGAAGAGAAGAATGACAGAGAGGAAGAGATTGTGTTGAGAAAGGAGAATGACCTTGCTCCACCTTCACCGCTCTATTTTCATTCTCCATCACCCGAGTCCCACAAACCCACAGAGCAGGAGCTCCGCAAACTCGAGAGGGGTCAGTCTTACATTCACCACGCCCTACGTTTTTACTCACTAGTCCCTCCATGTTTTTTATTAAAGCATTTTTCAAACATTATTACGAATCTACACGAATATTTGCAAGCTACTTTTTTATTCAATAATGGCCTTTTATATATTTTTTATAAACACGAGCTCTCTCGTTCTCTGTAGAATTCTTCCTGAGCAGTCTGTCTCAGCCGCACTCAGCCGAGCTGCAGGAGCAACTTCTTTCCTGCCTGGGTAGTGATTGCCTTTCTAGCAGAGAGCCAGGAGATAAAAAGGTAATCACACACACACACACACACACTTCTGTACCAAGTGCACCAGTCCTGTGCGTGGTATGAGGAAACCCACTTTTTGCAGATTAGATTAATCATAATTAGTGCAGATAACAGGAACAGTACCAGTTAGTGTGTGCGTTTTGTTATGGTATTTCTTGGCTGTTACCAGAAAACTGTAGGAGGCCTCATTTCTCTTGAAATGATTTTTAAATGAGTTCATCATTTCCTGACGCTACAAATTTGTTTTTGGTATTAGCTAGTAATTATTGTAGGTTTCAGCTGTTTGTTTTTTTAACGTGGAAGCACATGATTCCGCATTACATGAGACTTGTCATATTACATGCCGCTAGTCAATAAACAGTGTGTTCTTGCACTTCTGCATTCCTTCTCTCGCTGGAAAGTCCATACTTCCTCAAACCCTTAAACCCTTTGCCCCCTGATAGTTGTTTTGTATCTGCGAATTTTGCATAAAGGTCTGTCTACATATAGGTCATTCTACAATTACGCTGCTGAACTGAATACGCAAAACATTTCTGGTCATATTTTAAATTGAGGATTGTTTTTGAAAACAGGAATATGTAATATGTTAAAGACGTTCTTAAAGATCAAAGTTTCGGAAATAGTATATAGAGTGTATAAGGGCATTTAAACATCTTGACTTTTAAAAGTGTTACCAGGTTTCTTATTATTTACGAATTAATGGAATTCATGGAATGAATTAGAGACTAGTATCCATAACCATTTATTTATTTTTTTATTTATTTATTGTTAAACTAAAAATCCACTTAACCAGAACTTAACTTAAGAACGTAAGGACTTAACCACATGTTAAAATAGTGCATATAATTTATGACCATGTATTATTTAATTACTGTGATTTACCGGGAGTTAAAGTTGTTTTTAATGCTTCCGTAGCATTTTCCTCCACGTTTGTCATAATGCCATGATCTTATATGTCGTCTTCCCCTCCGTCTCTCCTTCTTTCCCTTCTTTCAGGACTCTGGCCGCTGGTCACTTGGCCCCGGGGACGACCTCAGCTCAGGTGTGTTTTCCTACAACAGCCAATCAGATGGCCAGAGCTTCAGTATGGATTGGCTTGGTCCTGCCCACCAGCCCCCACCTCGCTGCTTTGAGGGTGAGTGATGAATCTCCTGACCAGGTGTTAGATTTAGGGTTAGGGAAATGAGTCGAGCGCATAAGGTCATACTTCTGAGTCATATCCCAAGACAAGATGTTCTTTCTGTCTGTGCAGGAGTGGACGTTTGCATCAGGGACTTCAACGGGCGATGCCTCCGTATCCGTGAAACACCTCGCGTAAAAGTGAGTCACATCGCCATAGGAATCAGTGATCAGGTAAGGGGACAGTGTACACACAGGAGTTTACTATGTCTGAACGTATGTGTGTGTGTGTGTGTGTTAATATGTATATGTTCTTGTTTCTGGCAGATCTCAGAGAGTGTGTTCAGTCTGCAGAGTGAGGACGGTTCTCTGGTGCCCCACGATAAGCAAGTACAGGAAGCTGGCCTCTTCCTGCGCTGTGTCCCCGCGCCTGACCACGCTCACGTCCCACGGCACTTACAAGACTCCTGCTCCAACATGCCATGGAGCTGGAGGATCAAGGACGGGAGGCTGGAGACCATGAACTTAGGTCTTTATGACCCCCTCTGCTGACTATCATATTTTAATTTCACTTTGATTTCCTCAGCATTCTCCCATCTTCTGTGTGCCACTTAAATCTTCCCGTCTTGCTAGTGTTTCTCCATTTTTTTTTTTTATTCATCCAATGTATTATTTTATATCTGCTCAACTGTGCCAGTGTGTTTTGATTTTATAATGATTTCATGTGTCTCTTCCAATATTGCACAAATGTATTTGGGGGGTTTTTTTGTGTGGAAAAAGTGTAAATTTTTAATGTGAAATGTCTTCATGTTTAAATGCCTATTTTATATGATGCCGTAATAGGTTCATATCTCATTTCTTTCAAACAACGCCATTACATAAAATTTCTTTCAAAGACATCATTTTTATATCATCATATTTTTTATATGATCGTATATTATCTAATGTGCATCGTATTTCCTCCTTTACACAACATGTATCAGTGTCTGCAGCAATAAACCCTATGATACATCATTCCTCAGCTGTCGTTATTGTTCCAGGCCTCATTATTGGGATAAATTAAGTGATTAGGCAGTAAAACACATCTGGATGTTTGTTAGTAGCTGTATGATTTTGTTTAATATACCTGAAAATACATGGCACTCCAGGAAGAAAATATTCTCTGGTAATCGTGTTATTATGATGTCGTAGGGTTTGGATATGATTACTCTTAGCACAGCCTTATTTATGTTTAGGACAAAGTTGAATTTGCAGAATATATTCTTACTTTTATGCACAATGAATATCTACAGCTTCAAAGTTATGGTTTGTAAAACTTTATAATTTAGCTATAAAAAATGCTATACCTCCACAGCGACAACTTCATTAATCCACGTAAGCTACAGTGTAGGCTGAGTAGCAGAAAGCCACATGCGACAAGTCTGGGAAACTACGTCTGGGTGCTGACTCAAAGCAAGCCTGACTAAAACATATAGACCACAAATTTATATATATATATATTCATACGTTATGAATCTTTACTGGAAACAAAGTCAAGCATCAATCTACCACCTAAGCTGTGACTGTAATTTAATACACTGATTTATTAGGAAATTCTATAGTGGTTGTACTGATATTCAGTATGTGGTTAATAAAACATGGGGTAATGCATACTGAGTGAGTATACAGAGTTTTTGCATAAGTATTCACCCCCCCTGAGCTTCTACAAGTGGTGGTGCGACCGTCCGGACTGAAATAAACTAAACTGGGAATATATATCATGAATCTATCATGATATATGCAGAATTTATCAATATAGTTTGCAGTATTAATTATAACATCGAAGATGTTATTGCATAAGTATTTAGCCCCTGGATTCTGGGAAGCGTGAGCCGGCAACTCTAATGTTGTGGAATGGGTGAGAAACAAGTAGGTCCTGTTATCGCTTAAGTTATAGCAGCTGTAACTAGTTGTTCCCAGGACTTATTTCTCCCTCTTGAAATTAATCCGTGACCATCCAGAAACTTCAAAACACCGCTGACTATGAGAGCACGGACACAGGAGACTCCTTTCAAAAATTTACTAGCTGTACAGGGTTAGTGATTTCTATTGATTTTTCTTTGTTAAATAGCAGCATGTTTTAATAACCTGTTTATTATTAGGCTTGGATCAATGTGGAGCATCTGCCATACGAGTCCCCGTAAGCGAGTTGTTACTATGGAAACAATCATGCATTAGATTAGAAGGAGTGCATTTATATTTGAATCGGAACCACGGTCGGATCTGTGATACAGAACATCAAGATGAACATTTCCAGATTAGAGAATTCAGCACTGCTGTGGTACAACATAACAAAAATCAGTTTGATATCCGAAGCTGGTATCAGTTTAGTGGAGGTGGATTTGAACCGTGTGATGCTTACAGGACATCCGATCCTGATCTTTCGGGTTTAGGTCCCGTAATAAAATCCTTCACCAGCCGTTAGAATGGAAATTCATAAAAACATTTTATTATTAATTATTACAACTTAGAAAAAGGTAAAGGGCTGACAGAGAGAAAACAGCTCCAGAGTATCGATCCAGCGTAAGAATTATACAAACATTACGAAAAGACAGGAAAATGGTGATTGTATCAAAGTGGATTTATAATAAAAAGGCCAAGGCACTGTCAACACAAGAAGAAAACATTAAAAAAAACAAACAAAAAAAAAAACACATTGTATCCCAAAGAACAGAAAATGAGAAGGTGTATAAAAGTATGATTGCATGTGATTGGGTTTTTAATAATCAAGGAAAAAGTACAGTACTAAGACCACTTTGAGAAGACTGGGTCGATGTCTATGTGCAAGTGTGTACTATCTAACGAGACACACACATACCTCTTCACACCAAGGGAGCTTGCAGCAAACTGGAATATTTGGAGTATCTATTGCTCTTTAATCCAGCAGGTTGATCGAATTCAAAATGGTTATTTTAAAACAATCGGAGCACCAAGTTTTATATAAAGTCCTGGGTGACCGTTAGTTTGAGCATGTTGTGTCTTATTCTGGCTTTGAGCACACCTCTCAGTTACTGGCTCATATCTGGGAGAAACTGGTGAAGACCCAAACCAGGACTTCAATAAAAACCCTGCGTAATTAGATTGTCATAATCGTTAACTCTTATTCTCAGTCAAAGCTGCAAGCCTCCATAGTGCCTCTGCATATGACTTCAGCACCAAAATCGCAACCGTGTCCCTTCTCACACGCTCTCGCACGCTTGCTCGTAGGAATATCTGGGTGTCGAGATGAAAGGAAGGAAAGAGAGAAAGATCAAGGGAGACAGAGCAGAGTACCTACTTAACCTACTCTACTGCTAACCATAGCTACGACTTCTGAAGACACACACACACACACACACACACACACACACACACACACACATAAAAATGACTTTATGAGGTAAAATATCGATGGCATGCTTATAAAGCCTTTAGAAACCTTTTGCAAGTAGTAAGTATGTGCAATTCCTATGTGTTCATTGCAAGAAGAGGGCGATTCAAGTAGGCATGCAGATCCTTTCCTCGTACAGGAAGAGTCTGTCAATTCTTTCACAAGTCTAATCTAAACATCTACTCCATATATATAAAGACAAAGGCAATTACTGTTTCATTTGCCTGATGATAAATAGAAATAATTTAAAAGTAAGGCCCAACACCGCCTCCCTCAGTCTGTCTCTCTTTGTTTCCTTTTTTCAGTGCATGTGTATATATATTTTTATAGACGAGAAAGGAAAATAGGCTCAAGAGTCACGAAGTGGCGCGATTAAACATAATGCTTGGCTCTCTCGTTATCATCCCATCTCAGTCAAATCTCTCTCTCCGTTCACATCACGATGGACCTGCCTCTTATTGCCTTTCTCTTTCTCTTCATCTCCCTGTGCCCTTTATCAGCTCCGTCTCTCCTTCTTTCCGTCCTCTCTCTTTTCTTTCCTGCCGGTCTTGCTCTGTTGTTGCTGGGGGTTTTTTTTTCTTCTCATTTTCCTTTTCACATCTTACGCATGACCAGGACGGTGGTGAGAACTCCGGCCAGAAAGACGCCGACGGTCTGCCAGGTCGGTGTGCCAAAGTAGGAGCGGATCCCTTCCTGAGAGAGAGAGAGAGAAAAAAAAAGAAAGAAAGAAAGAATTACTTCAGGAATGCTAATGCGATTTGGATACACCTCCACTGTAGCTTGCTTGTCCATTACAGGATACAGTTTTAGATACTTTTCACAGCCTCCCTGTATACCTCAACGATCTGCTCCCAATGTTACAATTTTCAAATAAACTCAGAAAATAACCCTGTTTGGATTTTCACTGTCTTTTAATGCTTGTGTCAGCATTTTAGATTAAATGTGCTTTATAAAAAAGTGCACTTACTTATTTATTTAAAATAATCTAGGTGGGATAGGTAGGACTGTCCATCCATTATCTATACCGCTTTATCCGTCTGGGTGGCGGGGAAGCTGGAGCCAATTCCAGCATCTTGGGGTGAGAGGCGGGGTACACCCTGGG
>JAQQZR010000008.1:3362258-3377258 GCA_030068235.1 Notoglanidium macrostoma
CACAGAAAGGCACCCTGGGTGACCCGGGGATCGAACCCAGGACCTTCTTGCTGTGAGGCGACAGTGCTAACCACCGCCAGTGTCCATTACAGTTAAATGCCCATCATGGATGAAAATATTTTCTTGCACGCCCCAATCTAACTACAGCATCGAAACAGAAGCAGCGAGACACTTACCCAGCCTCCCTGTTCTCGAATCCAATTAATCACGTGATCGTGCAGGTAGTCCAGAGTCCAATTTATGATCGTTTTGATGATGTCTGGAATTTTCGTCATAAGAGCCTGCGATTGCATGTGAATGAGAGACAATTGAGGATTCATGCAAATATAAAGACAGCTCATAGGGACAGATACAGGGAGAGGGAAAAAGCTACACTGAGACTAATTGGACATAAAAAAAGGATTAAAAAATCAGAAGGCTTTCATTAAGGCTGAGTGATTGTCCTTGCCTTGATTACAAGTCGGCAAGCAAAGTAGAATAGCGCCACCACTCTGCCCCAGTTAAACTTCCCATCGGAGAAAATCTCTCGTGCTACCTTCACAAAAACATCCTTGGTCGGCTGGAGAGAGGAGTTGTTTAACATTCTGTCTCGCGGAGAGAGAGAGAGAGAGAGAGAGAGAGAGAGAGGTAAAAACAGTAAATATGGTACAATAATGCGATCTCCCCTCTGACGTCCTCCTGCGCGCACACGCCCTAAGCATGTGGAAATAAAAAATAACAGATAAAAATATACAGCATGCGCCAAAAGTATGTATTGATCGGGTTATGGTATTTTTTTTTTACCTATTCATTATTGCGTTTTATTTCACAGGTATTGAAAGTTCTCTAGCAAACATTTATAGACACTGACGCTAACTGGAATTTGTGTGTTACTGGGAGTCACAGGGTCGGGTAGAGGGTCCGGGAATGCTGCAATGTTAATGGAGGACATTTTGAGCACTTAAGAGACTAAACATGAATAGTTTTATTTTTGATGGACATATATAGCTTGACGACATATACATATATAGATCGAACTGATATTTAACGCATAATAATAATGTAGTGTGCGACAATATTGTTTTATCAATTTTTTTTTTTGTCCGATTCCATATCGATCTGTACAATTCACGGATCGATCTTTTAGGTTAATATGCATCTCATTATGCAAGTTCAGTGAACCGACTTTTCTGCCGGGTCAATTTTATCTATTGCGGCGCATCACAAAATGTTTCGTCTTATCACCGGGAGATCATGAGCTCAAATTCCAAAGAGGCTGAAGCCATGTGCGGGAGCCAAGAGGGCAAAATGAGACGGGGCGGGAAGGACGGAGTACTGTCTCCGCCCTGGCAAGCAGAGCGACTCCTTCATCAGTGAGCCTGTGTATGCAAAAGAGTGTGGATAGCGCTTTTCTCCTTGTGTGTGTGTGTGTGTGTGTGTGTGTGTGTAGCTGCCTGTGGGTAATGGGTGGATTTGCAAGTGATCTAATTAGTGAGAAAACAGTTGTAACAGGTACAACCTTTTTTTTTTTTTTTTTTTTTTTTTTAAATTCCCAAATTTTCTCCTGGCTCACCTGTATTCCTAATCCTCGCTCGCTTCCCAATCTGCACTGCCTGTATAGTCTTCTCCTGATCGGGGCTGTCTGAAGATACCGACCTGTCTGAATGCTATTTAAATTTTCATAATATTTATGCATTTAGAGGAAACAAAAACCACAACAGAACCCAAATCCTACTTTTAGTTACCTAATGAAAGTCTATCAAAGCCCAAGTTTCATAATTCTTTTGACTCATATCAACCAGTGAGCTCGCGATAAAATTTGTCCTTTTTTGTGTAATTTTTTAACCATTGTGAGCATCTCAGGGGTTTATGAGATGTATACAAAACTAAACATTGTTATCATCATGTTATATACCGGCCTTGAAATGGTCTATATGATACGCTCATAGTAATAATAATAATAATAATAATAATCTCGCCTCTGCAGGTCTGTATTGCTGTCCAGGTCATCTCCAATCTGTTGTAAACACTGCGCGAGTTTCTTATGCGTGGGGTCACACAGTTCACGCCCGTCCAGTTCTTGCCGCGATACAGCAGCGTTGCTGTCCCCATGACGACGAACTCGCTCATAAATGAAACTGTGGGTCATACAGAAAGAAGGGTCCAGCTTGAAAAAGGGACGAAACAAAATTATATATATATATAAAATAAAGGAAGACAGGAAGGCCCCTCACTCCTTCAGTAGCATGGCCCCTATTTCTAGTATTTGGTCGTTGGTGTTGCCTGTGAAAAGAGAACATGGGGGGAAAAAAAACACAAGAGAGTGTGAGTACGACCAGAGACAGAGAACACATGAGTGAGAGAGCAGAAGCAAGAGATTGCAAGCGGTTAAAACTAAGTCATAAAATGTCAGCGCTCAGGCCATCTGTATGAACTTGTAGGAGAAAACAGACAGACCTTATACTTAACATCATGCTTGCATCTCGGCTTGTTTGTTCATACTCATTTCTCACCAAACACGACAGGAAGGAAACATAAAAGGGCATATAGTGACGCGAAGTTTCAGTTTCGATAGCTTCACGGCTCACAAACATAGAACAAAAGCCTAACAGTTTGCACTGTTATGTGCTGTGAGTCATCACTGAACACCATGAACTGTTGCAGACAGGACGGCACACAGGATTATGCCGTTCTCACTGACTAAATATATTGCCTCCTGTACAATAACGTTTGTCAGTGTTGACTGGGCACACCTACATGTCTTAGGTTCAGCTGTTAAAGGGTGTATGCTTACAGTTCCATTGTCCATTTTTTTTGTGTGCGCTTAAATGTCTGATGTTTTGAACTATTAGCACATTATTCATAATCGTGAACAGAACAGGTCCAAGCGGAGATTATTTATAGCCCTAATCACGTCGTAAACACGGCCTAACGTGATGCAGACAGACACTCGGTAGACACGGCACTCAAAATATGTCGCATGAACTGCACCTCATACAGCATGGTGTAAATGTATATTGTGCTGTTACACTTTGTAGCAAAATGTTTTTGAAAGAATTCTTAACGCCCATGTCCCGCTTCCGTAATCTGATGTCAGACAGCACAAATAAGAGCAACGAGTAGCAATTCCACCTCAGCGCTCCAGTGTCGCTGGTATGATCCTGAGCTCAGGTTACGGTCTGCGCAGAGTTTCACACATTCTCCTCATGTCCATGTCTGTACAAGTGTGTGTGTGTGTATGGATGGTGCTCTGAAATGGACTGGGGTCCCATTCAGGGTGTGTCCCGGTATCATGCTCAGCGTTCCCTGAACAGGCGCCAGATCCACCATAACCTTAATCAGGATCGATTGGTTACTTGAGATGACTGAATGAATAACGGTTCTGTACCTGACTGTGAGAGAATGACCACAGATTGAAGATCTTCCAGCCACCTGTTCATTTCGCCATCATGATTCAGCAAAGTAACTTGAAATCCCACAATTTCACATCACATCACCACAATGACCTGGCTTATCATGGCTCTATTAGCATTACAGGTGTAATAATATTAAAGATTTATTTTTTCTAAATAATTTTTTTTATAAGATGAAACTTCATACCTGATCAGCAATAATCAAAGTAAACATTGACTAACCGGTGGAGCTAAAAAGATCATCACAGAGGTGATGATGATGATAATGATGTCATCCCTCTGTCAAGAAAAACATCATCATCATCATCATCATCTCATGGTCCAACTGATAAAACACTTGATTTCTAGGAAGCTGTTTTGATGCAAGACCTGTTCATTAAATATGAGAGAGTGTTCGTGTAACGCCGGTCTTTGTTGACACTGACACTGACACTGAGCTGAGCTGAGAATATGTACGGGCATGTTGCTGTCTTCTGTTAGCTCTGCTATGCTATGCTAATTAGCCTGCTAGCTAACATGAGCTTGACGAAGCTTCCGTGTCCTTTTTTGCCAATATGAAAATATACAAATGACTCAAATGCATCCAACTAGGGTTCTGTTAGACACCTAGAACACTGTGATGAACATTACTGGTTAAACTAGTCTTACCCGCATCGCCTTCTCCTGATAGCGCCGCTGCCATGTTCGCCTGAAAAATAATTACACTGAACTTCCGCCTCGAGTGACGCAAGTGTTAGGGGCAGGAAGAAGGGGCGTACCCGGAAGTGCACACTCATCTACCTGTTTATTTTAATTTTAGTTATTTATTTTGTTTATTTTTAATTGTTATATAGAGTGGTATGTTAGTATTACAGAACTACAGATAAGCAGGAAATCTTTAAAAGGACAGATATGTAACAGGACCGATATATAAGTACATTAACAACAACAACAACAACAACAACACAGATACACTACATGGCATAACGAATGTGGACGCCTGACAGTCACTCGCATATGTGGTTCTTCCCCAAAAATGTTGCTACAAATTTAAAAGCACACAATTATATAACATGTCTTTGTGTGCTGTAGTATTAGTACTGGACCTGATGCAGTGCTTTCTGTTTTTGCCTTATTTCCCTGGCTACTATGCAATTCAAGTTATTTTTTTCACTCTATTGCACAGTCATGGGGCGGCACATTGTTGGAGTGGTTAGCACTGTTGCCGCACAGCAAGAAGGTTCTGGGTTCGAACATGCCAGCCATTCTGTGTGGGGTTTAAATGTTCTCCATATGCCTGTGTGAGTTTCCTCCGGGTGCTCCGGTTTCCTCCCACAGTCCAAAGACATGCAGATTAGGTCAACTGGCCTAAATTGCCCATAGGTGTGAACGGTGTTTCGTTACTGTGTTAGCCACCTGATCAAATGGTGACCTTCCCAGGGTGTACCCTACCTCTCACCCAGAGTCAGTTGGGATTGGCTCCAACTTCCCAATGACCCTTAATGAATAATCAGTATAGATAATGAATGGATGGAGGCACAATAATTTTGCACTGTAGAATTATTTATCAACTGTATCAACAATGTCCATATGTACAGGACCTTGTAATTGAAAGTCTTTAGTAATTTATGACTATGTATAGTGCAGTTACTTTATCCAAAATCATTTTTATTGTATGTATTGCTAATTTGTACTATGTGTGTGTTGTATTAAGCTACTTGATGCCTAAATTTTCTTCAGGATCAATAAAGTGTCTGTCTGTCTGTCTGTCTTCTTGTGTCCCCACAGCTATGCTCCAAAATTTAGTGGAAAGCCTTCCCAGAAGAGTGGAGGTTATCATAACAGCAAAGGGATGTCTAATTCTGAAACGGGATGTTCAACAAGCATGCATGGTCAAGGTTTTGTACATAGTTATAGCTGAGCTGTTTCATGCTCTTAAAAGAGTAAAATCCATTAGTATATCAAATTCTTGCATCCCTAAGTTTCTCTTCGCACAATAAAATTTGTAGATAACAGATTTTTGAAGTATACTTAATATATACATATTATTATCAATATCACTTCCACAGTAGTGAAATATAATATTCTTTTTGCCAAAATCCCAAGAAAATTACAACGACAAAAAAAACCTTTCAACATCCATCCAAAAGATTAACATCACACTCATTTGATCTGTTTCTCAAATTGCATGCTTATCTAGTAATAAGATATTAGATATACAAGGTCAGTGGTTCACAGGAAGAAATACAGTACGAGCACATATGGAATCTAAAAAGATCCAGAACATCTGAAATATAGTGGAACTTGAGAGAAATTGTATCTTAAATGGCATACTATGAGCTATAATAAATAGTAATAAAATATAATTTAATTTATTTTATATTTAGAACTAGAGCATTAATAATTGTCATTGATACATTTAATCAATCTATGTACTCAAGTATAGAATAGGTGATTTTTATTTCCCCAGTAACGATTCAGATTAGATCTAAACCATTTCCCAAAGAACAGACGGTGATTTATCTTAGGGTTATTTGATCTTAAGTTGCATGCATAATAAAATGCTGTTCTGTGGTCAGACTTTTGATTTCATGCAAATTTAAGGCGGAGCGCCCTCTGGTGGCTCCCTTCTTCAATTACGTCCTGTGGCAATCCAAGTACATCACATTATTACTGTGTCACAGGAGACGCAACTAGATGATAGTAGTTATTTTTATACTTTTTTCCTCTTATACGATATACACTCACCGTCCACTTTATCAGGGACACCAGGACAGCCAATAAGTCAATCATGTGGAAGCACAAATGTATAAAATCACAGCACAAATGTATAAAATTATGCAGAGATAGGTTCAGGTAATGCTCACATCAAACATCAGAATGGCAAAAACCTCATTGAGTCTGAATGTGGCATATTGGTCAGTGCCAGATGAGCTGGTTTGAGTATTTCAGCTGCTAATCTGGGACACAGCGGCCTCTAAGGTTTACACAGAATGATGCAAAAAACAAAAAACATCCAGCTACAGTTCTGTACCTGGAAACACCTTGTTGAGCAAAGAGGTCAAAAATAAATGTCTAGGCTGCTTTTACAATTACTAAAGGTTGGGAAAGAGTATTTTTCTAAAGGAAAATTGTGGTCTTTGGGACTTTGATTGTGGCATAGAAGTTTGTACCAGAAGGGCTGGTTTGAGAGCACTATAAATGGCTGGATAAAAGTCTTTCAATTAATACACATTTTTATCTATCTATCTATCTATCTATCTATCTATCTATCTATCTATCTATCTATCTATCTATCTATCTAAATTACATTTAAGTATCTAATTGGCTTTATTAAAACAGATATGATAGATCTATGCCTGTAGATATATACTTTTAGAAAACTCCATAAGGGCCGCCTTTAGTTTTCGTCACATCCGGTCATATCGCTCTTCCGTCTGTCTCGCGCATGTGTAGTTCTCTTTACGACTTGGCTGGCAAAGATGGCGGACACTCAGGTATGTACAGCCAAGCGGCGTGGTGCTCATAAAGTGATTATTTTGAAATAAGTTTCAGTTAGTTGTCCCATATTTTG
Organism: Notoglanidium macrostoma; assembly: GCA_030068235.1. Taxonomy (NCBI): domain Eukaryota; kingdom Metazoa; phylum Chordata; class Actinopteri; order Siluriformes; family Auchenoglanididae; genus Notoglanidium; species Notoglanidium macrostoma. The sequence continues at coordinate 3,369,204 of JAQQZR010000008.1, forward strand.
GCAAATAAGAGCGCAGAAAACCGATACGTATGTAAATTTTCATAGTTTATCGAAGGTGTCCGTTGATATTTTGGGGTATTTTTGGAGCTCGTGTGAAGCGGAAACCGCTGCGAGGGCCGCGCGAGATAGTGAAGCGTGTTCACTTATTGTACAGCAAGAGAGACTGTCTCTTTGTTAAAATTACTTTCGTTTTAAGGGCTTATTAAGGGTTTTCTGTACGTATATTTCTATTTAAGAGTGCTGGGTAATTGCAAAAGGTCTACACACAGCCCTAGCTATAGTTACAGCCTTGCTAGAACTCGCCAACACATGGCTTTGAATAAGAATATCTAAAATTGACAGGTTTCCAATTCTGATAATGCACATTTTTTGGGTGTCTTCTATTTGCGTTTTCTATAAATATTAAAATATACAGGATAAGGGGTTCTTCTGGTCCAGGGTAGGGAACTTTAGTTGCTTGTTGAACCTAGCAGTTGTTTAAGTTAATTACAGAAAGGTGAAACATTAATCCTAAATTGGTTTCTATACACGTGCTATAAGAAGGGCTATTGCTTTTCCTTATTTATAAATAACTCTATTTGGAAAAAGTGAAGAAATTACTTCTCTGTTGACTATTATGTCCAGGGTGCCTTTTTAAAGTGAAAGCATCTATATTAAACTCTAGTTTGTCAGATGTTGGATCTGGACAATACAGTAATCCCATAGGAAATGTCTTGTGTATGATCTGATTTTTCTCCCTACTGCAAATGATGTCTTTTCTCACGATGGTCTTCCAAGCCATTGGTGCTTTGACGACATTGCCTATACGGCTATACTGATGCAGTCCAATCTCTTGCTAATGTCCTTCCCCAAGCCATGTAACTGAGCTGCATCATGTAACACAGCATTTTTTTTCTCTCTCTTGGCAGAACGAAAGGGCTTATCAAAAGCAGCCCACCATCTTCCAGAATAAAAAGCGAGTGTTGGTCGGTGAAGCCGGTGCAAAAGAGAAGCTCCCACGTTACCACCGAAATGTTGGTTTAGGCTTCAAAACCCCCAGAGAGGTGAGCTCATATTTGTGCTCGTATTGTCATGACTGCAGATGATGTCTTTTCTCACGATGGTCTTCTGAACCTTTGTGGCTCTGAGGATAAAGCCTTATGGCTATGCTGATGCAGTTTTCTAAATGTTTGTACTTTGTCTATTCTAGCTGCATTGTTTGTGCATGAAGATTTAGTGTTTATTTTTCTGTGTTTTTCACAGGCTATTGAAGGCACTTACATTGATAAAAAATGCCCCTTTACCGGCAACGTGTCCATCAGAGGCCGTATTCTGTCTGGTAGGTTGCCTTGGATTGATTCTACTCATGATCTTTTGCTTGTTTGTGGTGTTTACTGGGTTGCGAATGATGTCTTTTCTCACGATGGTCTTCCAAGTCTTTTGGGCTTTGACGACAATGCCTTAAGGCAGTACTGAAGCTTCCAGCGTCCACTGTAACAATTTTAAGCAGCAATTATTTATCTGCCATTGATTAGTGTCTATTTTATTTAAAAGTACAGTGTAAATTTTGGCCTTCACTCTGCAGGTGTGGTGACCAAGATGAAGATGCAGAGGACCATAGTCATCAGACGTGACTACCTGCACTATATCCGCAAATACAACCGTTTTGAGAAGAGGCACAAGAACATGTCTGTCCATATCTCTCCCTGCTTCAGGTGAACGAAAGATACCTGATCTAATCATCTGTAAAGTTTAAAGTTCACTTGTGTTGCTGGAATAAGCTGCATGTGATGTTTTTTCTCACGATGGTCTTCCAAGTCTTCGAGACTCTGACGACATTGCCTAATGGCATTACTGATGCAGCTCTTCATGAATATGGACAGTCTTGGGTTAAGAATTTTTGTTAGAAGTCATGTTTTCAAGCTACTAACTATACACTTCTGCATCTGTGATTTAAGAATATACAGTGCTGAACTATTTTTTTTCCTTTGTACTGCTGGTTTCTTGGTTGCCATGGCTCAACCCATGTGATAAGTGTGGTCTCAAGTGGAGTGGGTTTGTGCTGAGTGGATCCAAGCATCATCTCCATCATTCATTAAGATCCTTCTGTTCATTTCCTGCAGGGATGTGACTGTGGGTGACATCGTCACTGTTGGAGAGTGCAGACCCCTCAGCAAGACTGTGAGGTTCAACGTGCTGAAGGTCACCAAAGCAGCAGGAGCCAAGAAACAATTCCAGAAGTTTTAAAGCTGTTTGCTGAACATTTTCTGGGTTCCACTGTATTGCTATGACTTTGGAATTGAAATTAAATCTGTTCTTTAAATCAGTGTCGAGTTTTTTTTTTTTTTTGTATTATTTTTTTTTTTTATTCCAGTTTGCAGGAATTGCTTTCATATCCTTTCTGACCATACACTGCAAGGCAAAACATCCCTGGTGCATGCAAACCATAGACATTCAAAAACGTTAGATAAAATATTCTATACTCCAATATGTTTAACAGAGTGTCAATCAAGGCTGCTTGTTCACCAGTTAATTCATGTTTTGTCTTGTGGCTGTGAATTTGTAGTTTAAGTTTTCTACTTCAAACAGTGACTAGTAAAGAAAGTTCTGTAATATTCCCAATTATCCGATCAACAATAAGTAATTAAATGTAAACTTTATGTTTTCAAAGAAATGTTGATATTTTAACATTTATGGTTTAATAATGCTGAACATTATTTGTTAACTGTTATTATTTGTTTGATGTAACGATATTAATGCACTATATTAGAGGTGCAGTAAAACCATATTCTAATCCACATGCTGTTGGCCAGAATCCATCAGGCATTTGAAAGTCTAGTACACAGAAATCAATGTTATCAAAGTACATATCACACAATAGCAAGTAAAAACTGCCTCTGCCACACCGTATTGGAGTGTATGTAAGAGGATGCAAATATTAGTGGGCATGTGACACCATCAACATACCCTTTGGACTACGCAGATTAATACTGCACTGCTTTTCTAACTTCAGGCTCTCTGTGAATATATAGTGGACATGATCCTGCCTAGTAATTTTACATCAAAATTCAGAAGTCCAACTGTCTGGCAATGTTAATGTTGTGCTGCCCTGTCAGACAAGAGGTTTTATAGCTCTAAATGATCCAATATTCAATGCCAATTTAAATTCAGTGTGCAATATGGTATGCTTGGCTGGATAACACAGCTCTTGGGATATGCTTTATTTTCTGTTAAAAGCAATTCAGGTAACTCAAAGGATAGCTGACAAAGTTAAATGAATACAGCATAATACTCCAATGAAAACTAACACAAAGAAGGGATCTACGGAAAAGCCGTAGTAAATAATAAAACAAAAAAAGATTTCTTATTCTTCCTAAGGAAGGATGCTCACAGCAGGTAATTGTATGGTTATTATAATAAAAAAAATGGTGTGTGAAATAAAGGAACCTTTATTAGTTGTCGTTAAACTAATTTACACTTTCCTCCAAAGATGTCCTGAAGTGTTTTTTTTTCCTTCTAGTTTTGAATGGAGAACTGTTGGCATTTTCCAGTCTTCAACTTTCCAGTTTGTGTAAATCTGTACACATGACAGTCTCATATTCCTATTCTTGGCTGATCTTCTGCTGTTGTACCTCAAGGTCTGAGATGCTTTTCTGCTTACCACGTCTGTAGAGTATGCTTATTTTGCACACATACAATGAAAATGGGATCCAGCTGCTTCATTACACTTTATGCATGTATCTGGTTTATTAGAATTAAATCTGTGTAGTTTGACAGGTGTGGTGTAAGTTTTTAAAAGTCATTTGTATTGTAATAATTTGCATCTAGTATTAATGGAGTTGGTATGAGTTAAACATGCTTCTTTCCAGTCATCTCTAGTTAGCTCTGTCTGAAGATTATTTGCCCATGTGGATAGTTATGTAGAAAAAGAAATCATAACACCCATGTCATTCAAGTGTTTTAGAGTGAGATGTTCTATAGTAGATATAGATTTTCAGAGTATACAAAACTTCTAATCTGTAAGTATTTGAAGATATGTTTCTGTGGGAGACCAAATTTTCCAACCAGTTGTGAGAACGACAATAGAGTACCTTCATTATACATATCTTTCAATTTACTTATAGCCCTATACATCCAATTTCTTAATCCCCTATCTGTCCTTCAAGGGGTGAAGCTTTCATTTCCCAAGACAGGTGAGTTATTGGCTCATCAAGAAAAACGTGAATTCGTTCCAGCAGATATAGCGTTTCTAAGCGTTGCTTGTATACTCTTTAATGTTAAGTGAATACAGAAAACTGAGCCAAACAAACAGAAAAACTATTGTATCTATAATCACATATGCAATAGACACATACTGTATGAACTGGCAAAAAAGTGCACATCACTCTTTAAAAAATAAAACATTGTTAGCTGTGGTATAAAGGGAATAAAGTACTTCTGGATGTGCTTATTTTGGAAAACAGTCAATCAAACAAAACAATCTTATTTGGAGTTTGCAGGTTTTCCACATGCCTGCGTGGGTTTCCTCCAGGTGCTCTGGTTTCCTCCCACAGTCCAAACATATGTGGATTAGGTCAACTGGCTATTCTAAATTGCCCATAGGTGTGAGTGGGCAGGGTTGTGAGGGTTCCTTTAAAAACGCGTTCCGATACAATTACTAATTACCTGCTAAAAAATGTAGTTAGTAACTTAATCTAATTACCACAACATTAAAGTAATGTAACTGATTACTTTCAGTTACTTTCGGATTACCTCATTACCAAATATGCGGATGATGACAGCATTTTCTCAGCTGGAAGGTAAAACTTGTACTGTACTGTGACGTTCCGCTTTTCTGCTTTGAAGACCAAATAATGGTGGAATTTCCACCCAGTGAACACATTTTTTCACCTGAGGCCATGATGATGATTTGGTGACTGTAAGATTAGCTATGATTTCAATCGAGACCAGAGTGGTGATATGACACTCATGAAGTGTTGTATTGTGCATGTAGTATATATCATTCTTATTTAGGGCTGCAACTACTGATCATTTTTTATTATTTTTTTGATAATTATTTTTTATTTGATTATTCTTGGGGTGTTAATGGAATAACCTTCCCTTGATTATTCAATTGGATTTTGTTTTTCAAAAAATATTACATACAAATATTTATTTAAAATGTTTATTTGCAGCAATTAAATCAGCACTACGTCAGAGCTTTTTCTTAACTAGGCTTAATTAAATAGTAGTTCACTAATTACTACATTAGTGTCATTTATCAGATAATCTGTCACAGCATGAGAATATTATCAACCGCTCATGTGGACCAAATGAATGTTGATATTCATTCAGTATAAGCATTATATATGACTGGTTCTGTATAACCGGGTGGCACGGTAGTGCAAGTGGTTAGCACTGTTGACTCACAGTAAGAAGGTCCTGGGTTCGATCCCCGGGTCACACAGGGTGCCTTTCTGTGTGGAGTGTGCAAGCGTGGGTTTCCTCCGGGTGCTCCGGTTTCCACACACAGTCCACATTTTTTTGCAGCTGTATGTCTGTACCATCAAACCATTATTTGATATAATGGTTCCAAACCATTATTTGTTAAATTATTACCATTATTTGTTCAAATTTCGAACAAATTCAAAATAAAGATAAAATGTTAATAAAATAAATATGAGCTGCCTGTTTCTCTCACTGAAACTCTTCCATGCTAAGTTCACTTTGCTTCATTTATTTTGAGAGGTGAATCATTTTCAGTGTGTGGAATCGACTCGAAAGATTTGCATTTGGTTTTCAATGCTCGAGATTAATGAATCGATTAATGAATCGATTCTTTTTGGGATTGACTTGTGAACCAAAAGCAAGGTCGGAAAAATAGTTTAAAAATGTTTACCTTGCCAGCAGCTTCATACGTCATACTGATGTTTCTTCTCCACCATTTCACCCAAATGTTTTTATGAAGTGACATAGCGCGTGCGCAGTGTGCTTCATGATGCAGATCTACTAATAGTGAAATTATTGGCAATTATTCTTATTATCGATTTTTATTGATTTTACCGATTAGTTGTTGCAGCCCTTATGCATTTCTTAATAGTATAATCCTGTAAACAGTCCCCGTTTTTACTAAAAGTGTCTGTAATCTGATTACATCTTTTCTTCTGTAATTATAACGGAATACAGTTACCTTTTTTTGTATCCTGTTTACGTAACGCCGTTTCATGTATTCCGTTACTCCCCAAGCCTGTGAATGAAAGAGTGAATGGAATGGCTGTGTTTCTCTGTGTTAGCTCTTCAGTGAATTGGCCACCTATCCACCTCTCACCCGAAGTCAGCTGTGATTGGCTCCAGCTTCCCCCACGACCGTGGCGGATAAGCGGTGTAGATAATGGAAGGATAGAATGGAAGTATAGATGGATGAAAGACGTTGACCTTTGACAGTAACAAGGGCTCCTCCTCCTTACAAAACCCAATTTAACCACTGCAGTTAGTTTGCTATATGATCAGCCTAACTTCACAATTTGTAAGATTCACTTACAAATATTCCTCATTGTTAAAATTTAACGCTCTTTACTATTTATTTTTATATATTTTTTTATTATTAATACACAAATTAACCTTAGCTAAGTAAACAGTGATACGGATGCATTAGGTTTAACTAACTAGCTAATGCTCCATGTGTGTCATTCCTTAACGAGTCTACTTTTGAGTCGGCTCTTTCACTTGAACGTTGATGGCCATTTCTCATATATGAGCCGTTTGTCCCCTGCCCATTTTTGGAAATGTAGGCTTTAACTTTACAGTATATACATCCATCCATCCATCCATTATCTATACCGCTTTATCCATCTGGGTCGCGGGGAAGCTGGAGCCAATCCCAGCATGCACGGGGAGAACATGCAAACTCCAGCACCCTGGGTGACCCGGGGATCGAACCCAGGACCTTCTTGCTATGAGGCGACAGTGCTAACCACTGTGCCGCCCACTTTACTGTATAATTTAATTAAAAAATGATTCAATGGAAACCTGTTCGTTAGTCCAGTGTAGTCATGTATAAATGTAAGTAAGCCATCAGGATAACTGGAAACGAATCTTCCTAATGAAGCACAGACACATCAGGACACAATAACGTTAGTACAGCGGTGCTTACTGTGTTTGTCAATGTCATGCTGATTATTTAAAAAGATTGAACAAAATCCGAGTTTGGAAAAAAACAAAAACAAAAAACCCTTGAAGTATGCTGTTTGGATGTAAAAAAAAAAAAGAATCGACTCATACTGGTCAACCGAGTCAAATGATCCGAATCTCTGAAGGAGCGATGGGGAAGCTCCGCCCACTTCCTTGTTCGTCATCACGTAATAACACGCTTTTTTCGAACGTGGCGGCGCCAGGCTTGTAATTCGCCTTCAGAGATGTTTTTGGGATAAAACTTTGCGTTCAGATTATACATTGTGAGAAATGTGACGACGCGTTAGCATCTAGTAAGGGTTGTATATTAGCTTATCCTTCTGTTTCTGAAGTCTGAACTAAACTGGAGGACATGACAACCGCGGTAAGATGACTATTAGCGACTTGTTTTGCTAATTTCAACTAGCTGGTGATAATAGACTATTTTTTTTTTCAGTTATTTTGACTGATTTTAATGGATGCTGGCTGATGTAAAATTTAAAAAGTAATTTTTCCCCCTTCTTGTTTAGGCTTGCAGCAAGTGGAGAGGACTCTTCTGCATAGGAGAAGAGCTGGATGATGAAGTGTGTATATATTTTGTGTTTAAAGGCATGACATAGGCAGTGCTCTAGTGTTAAGGAATCAAATCACATCTGAACTAAGACCCCAGCCATGTACTGCACACTATAGTACTTTCTTGCTTTAATACACCTTTTAAACCTTCTTTCTTCCTGAATATCATCCTGTATGTCTCTCTATTAGCTTATGATTTGAATCAGGTGTGTTGGATCAGGATATAGCAAACTTCTGGACCCTAATAGTACAGGACCAGTTTTAATCTAATTCAGCTAAAATATCCTGGCTTAATTAGCTGTTAAGTTCAATCAGGTGTGTTGGAATAAGGGGAGCTCATTTCCAGCTCTAGAG
>JAQQZR010000008.1:3382258-3393266 GCA_030068235.1 Notoglanidium macrostoma
TGTGTATGTATTTAGTTTTTTGTTTTAAGTAGCTGTTGTGTTACATGAAAGTGAAATGTTTAATTTAATGCAGATTGAAGCTTGTGTGTATGTTCTACATGTAAAGCCAGTTATACTGAGAGATTTGTTTCGGTGAATGTAGTAAAGTATGTAAATCTTGAGAGATATTGTCATTGTACAACGTGGATTTGATGGACTTATTTTTTTTTCCTTTCTAGTTTGTGAAACACAAGAGGGCAGTAGAGGGCAATTTTAGAATTTATGTATTAATTCAATGAGGTCTGATGAAATTACTAGACACTCATTAAAGGTTAACATCTGTGAAACTAATTTCACGTGCATATGTTTGTAAATGCTAATTTGTTAATTTGCTCCTGTTTTGCAGATGATCTCGATGAGCTGCTTGGGGAGTTGCCTGTCGAGTCTTACTGTGCCTGACACTCAGACAATTACCACAGAAATGGACCAGACCACAGCCTAATGGCTTAGCTGTTCTTTTTGTTCAAATTGTGTTTGTATAGAAACTAGTGTAAGATATGTACATAATCAGAAAGCAGTTGTCTAGACAAGAATATGAAGATTAAATGAAGAACAAATGTTTGTTTGAACTGCCTCTCTTTAGGGTTTTTTGTGCCGCAACGCCCCCCCCACCCCACACACACACACACACACACACACACACACAAACCCCTACCTGAGTATTGTACAAGAACGCAGCACATTTCAACAGACGGGTTCAAGCTAATTTAACATCATGATTTTCTGTTACACACCAACGACAACCTGTTACTCTGGCATCAGCAGTGGTTTTACGAATTCTCGGTGGATATGTGAAAGAGATCTGTGTATAGATGAGTGTAAAATTTGAGCTTTCATAGAGACAGGTGTGCTGGTGTAGGTTTCCATGGTTACACCATCCCTGCGCCATGGAATTTAAAGCAGCTCTTGAGACAAAAGTCTGACAGCTTGATCCACTTGTGAAGGTTGTGAAGACATAACGGGTCGTTTAGGGTCACCGGCTGAACGGTTTTAATGGACTTTATTCATGTCAGAACCCGTCCTGTGCTGATAGACGTGCTGAATAAGGAGTACTGTGATTTTTTTTTTTATAGTAGTCATTCGTTCGCTCTCTTTTTTTCCTTATGCTTTCTAACCCTTTCTCTCACTTCCACCTGCAAGTTATCATGTCTTCATCAAACCCAGATGAGGCATATTCCCTTTCGATTTATGATATATATTAATTCATTAATGATTATCATGTGATGTTCCCGTTGCGCTTTTTGTTTTAACTCTTAAGGCCCATAGATGGACTGTAAATGTTGGAATGCTTTGATAGGAAATGTGTTGCCAAGAACACATTTTTCTGAGACACTTACTTTAAAAAAAAAAAAAAAAATACAAAACATGTTTTTTTTTACATCTTTGATGGAGATAGAAGACATTCTGAGTCCCAAAGGGAGTGGTCATCGAGCTATTAAACGGTTGTAGCCTTGATAAGTTTATTAAACTGTGCTAAACTGTTATTTGAACCTTTTGTGCCTGCTGAAAATGACAGTTTAATTTAACTCCTAATTTCACAACCAAAGTGTGTAACAGGTTTTAGAAAAGTGCCATTTTCTCATCAGCGTCATGCTTGCCTTGAACTTTAACGAGCCCCAAGATTCAGCACAGAGAATCCCGGGCTCAGACAGGAATGATCAGAAAGTAATCTGTAAAGTAATCATGCTTAAAAAGGGGCTTCATTTTGCATAGAGGAAGACGAAATGTATTTGTTCTTGGTTGAGTCCCAGAGGAGAGCTAATCTGTGTTTAAACTGCATACACATTAGCTGAAACGAAGAAGCACGGGGACCTTGTCTGAGACACCTCATTAAACCATAACAGGCTGGAAGGCCTGCAGCTGTCAGGACTATCAGAGGAAACCACAGGCAATCTGCTGTGAGGAGAAAACCTGTACATGTTCAAACAAATACAGATTCAGATTTGCCAGATCTTTAGGAGCTAAGTGTGTCTTTGTGTCTCCTCGCTTCGATTCTTTTTCTGTGAAACAGAGGTGTGAAATGGGTACACAAGGCAGGAAATTAAGCACAGGAGGAAGCAAGAAAAATCATATTTGTCAAATATGACCTTGCTCACTGAAATGTCACTTTAAATCAAAAAGTGAATCCACCTTTTGCTGACATGCTGTCCAGCTAGTCCAGAGGTAACAGTTAAAACATCATAACATTGATTTCAGTCTAAATTATCTTTTAAAAGGTTGATCAGCTGCCATTATTTTCTTTTTCATATTGTAACACCAAGATTAAATTTTCCTTCAATTTTATTCATTTTATTTGTACCAATTGTTACCAATTGTATTTGTGTTTCCTATTGTCGTATCATGTACTAGACTTGAGTTGTAGCATTTCTACCTTACGTTTATACATAAAAAAGACTCAGACGAGTCCTAACTACTCATTCTTTGATTCCTCCTAGTGTGCTTTAAGAACTGGTACTTTGCTTAATGAAGATGAACTTTGATTTATTTACATGTCTTCTGAAGCTTTTTTTGTTTTAGACTTGCCTGTAACATACGCTTAATAAGTAAATAAAAAATAACGAAACTAATAACTATGTCCGGCTTCATTTCTGTAATATTTGCCTCATCAGAAGTTAATGAATGACCTTTACCGAGCAACCATGAAAGCATTGCGGGATGCTATGCAGTCTCTAGAGGGCGATTCCTTCTCATTAAGAACAAAGAGGATTGTTCATGACGTTACAAAATGACATGCATTTCGCTGCATATGTTTGTTCTTCACACATTTTCTCTCCTTACTAACTACCTCCTCAATCCATTTCCAACACTTTACCCAAAGCTGCAAATCACAGTACCAGCTCTCACCTCAGTCTATGCCAGTAAACATGTAGCCTGAAGTTGTGCCATCTGTTACAAACCAGCTTTTGATTAATGACCCAGGCCAGAGGACTTAATGACCTCAAACTGTCCTATAGTCCGGCTAAATATTGCATCTTTAAACAAGGTCCCAAGAGTCAGGCTGTTGAAATTAGGATTCTGCCTCAATGCAACATAACATTACACATTCCTGCAGCAATACTAAAAAAGGGGTTTCTGTTTGATTTGAAACATCTGACTGACTGTTGACCTGCAGGTTTAATTTCATATGATGCTTATCCACTTCTAAAAGGAAAAGAAAAAAACTATGCTGAATGACATGCATATTGAGATTTTTTAATTAAAATTGCATCCAAATTCTGAATTGCCGTAGTTAGGTTAAACATTATTATGGTTAATTGCCATATTAGTTTCTTCATTTAATTATTTTCCTTCACAGTGCTGTTCGATGTGTGGTTCAGTGGGAATTATTCATACTCCCAGTGACCATGACCATGACTGTCATTCATGCTCAACATTCTCTGTATGTTTACATTGGTTACTGCTATAGTTTGGTACACTGTAATAGAATTAGTCTCTGTTATAGTACGTACGTACACTTACACTGTTCACTATTATAGTCTGTTCACAGCGCTATTCTTCCACTACTGTGGATATATACATAGCACTCTGTAGATCTGTAAATTACACATCTGTATATACGTAGCACATCTGCATATTTGTCCATTGTACATCTGTATATTTGCCTGTCTGTATAGCAATATAGAACATCTGTATGCTATACAGATCATCTGTATGTCTGTATATCTGTATACATCAACACATCTGTACATTTGTCCATAGTACATCTGTATATTTGCCCTTCTGCATAGCAATATAGAACTTCTGTATACTTAACTTATTTGTACATAATCTGAACATAACTATTCCCATCTTCTACACTACCCTTATCTGTACATAATCTGCTTTTATTGCACTTGCTGCTCTTTGCACTTCTGATTGGATGCAAAACTGAATTTCGTTACCCTGTATTTATACATCTGTAATGACAATAAAGTTTAATCTAATCTAATCTATTCCTTGTTTTATGAACACATAAAGACAGCAGTGATGCAGCAGAGATTTAGTCCTTTAATCTGCTTTAGTCTAGCTCTCTCACCTTGCCATTTGTACACTCTGCTCAAACAGATCAGGTTCTATAGCTTCAACTTTCATGCTAATACCACTGTCTGCCAAAGCTCGGCACGACTGTGTCGTGTAGCTGCATACAGTAGCATTCTAAAACTTTGTGCCCGGTGTTTGATGTTTCCACGCCTTCTTTGTTAGATTTCTCATTAATATGACATTGATTGTTGCTGGAAAATGGCAAGTGAGAAACTTGTGAGATTTAGGAGGTAATAGTGACAACTGATCATTATCCTTTATATATCAGATTGCTTACATTTTTGTCAATACAAACATTTTTGTGTTTCAGGGTGGACATTTCCTTTAAGGACAGTCAATAATGGATGGAGAGAATATCGATTACTACATCTTTCATGTTGTAGTGTGTTGTTTTGCACTGCCTGTTTCTTCATGAAGTCGCTAGTGTTTACATCATACATCATACTATTTGTCCTGAGCCTGGACAAGCCAATAAAATGCTCAATGAACCTAAAAGTATGTTTCAGTTACCTCCAGATCACATCTTATGACAGGTTTAGGGGAGTACTCTTCACAGTATATAAAGTCTCGGCACTTCATATCACTGGGTTCCTTTATGGTTTAATGTTTTGGGGGGAAACTACTTGTTTGGTTCACTCTTTGAACACATTAGATGGTTCTTTAGTGGTTTGGGAAGATTTCGTCAGGTCTATTGTGACTATTTTATCTTGTGAATACTTTAATAGGTATTACAAATGCCAAACCACTTCTTTTGAATATTTTAATTTGAATAGGGGCTGCATATATCATGTTTAGTTGCAGAATACATTTTATTTACCTGTATATCTGTATGCACGGCTGTTCATCCACCTCATTGTAATCATAGCCTACATACATGTGTAATACACAAATGCATTTACTGTTTTAAAAAGAAAATATATATTTTTTAACCTTGAGATAACATAGACAGAGTTATTGTGATGTATGCAGAATAAGAAAAACAGAAGCAGTGGGTTGCCAGTTCAGCATAGGCCTATATATATATATATATATATATATATATATATATTGCATGGAAATCCACTGCATGCGTCTCAAAGGTAAATATAATAAAAGGTTTATTTTTTGTCTGCTCTTTAGTTCAGAGTCTTGCACAGTCCTACATTTATCTATGCATTGGGTTAGTTTTGTGTTTGTCTTGAATAGCCATTAGAATGATTTTACATGCATATCTGGCAACCATGGAATATTAAAAAAATACCGTTGGAAACTGCAGACCCTATTAAAAACATTTCTGTCAGTTCTCTACTAGTGCTTATAAAATATTATTATTTATTTTAGATAATGAGCTTTAGCATGTTGAATAATTATAGTGCCAAAGCAGTTAAATTAACATTCAGAGCAGAGTAATAAAGTTCCCCTCCAAATGTGCACCTCAGGTGGGTGATAGAGGAAGCGCGCGCAGCTTTCGTGTCATGGCAAAAAACAAACAAACAAACGGCTCTCATTACCATTTATTTACTTATTTTAAAGGTGAGTAAAGTTACTACACAATTTCCTTCACTTCACAGAAATGTAAAGACGCATATTACGTAAGGATGGGTAAATACTGAGTCATATTTTTAATCAGAAGTATATTTATGTACCATTTTGGTATTTGGTTGTTGTAGTATGTGTTAGCCGCGATGCTAACGAGTTAACGGTTTGTTGACAAACAAAAGGTATATGTTACATTTCGTAACCATAAAACCTCTTCCATAGTGCTTGTTGCGTGATGACATTTATTGAAATTTGTCAGATTTACAGGGTAAGTAAGGAATAAAACACAACAGGTTGAGTTTTTATAGTAAAATGATCAATTATAGGCTGATATGATGACGGTACGTTACTATTACCAGCCTTAAGATGATTATTTTACAAAAAAACATCATGTCCTGAAATGTTTTATTACATTTTAAATACATTTTTAAATAGTGAATGACACAACATTTTAATTGTTAATGTTGTGGAACTTTAACAAGACAAGTTCGTTCCGGTTATCACTTACATTATAGCAGCTGTAAACAGTCATTCCTTTCACTCTCTCTTTTTCTCTCTTTTGAAGGTAAACACAGCTTGTAATGTTACAGAGAATCCGAAAAGCTTAAACAACTTGTTACAAATCACTGACACTGGAGACTCCTTCCATTAATGTTAAAAAAGTGTTTACGGAAAAGACCACCATATCAACGATTATATTTTATTATTTATGTTAATACAAAATCCGACCTTTGGCTAGTGGACGTGCAAGTTGTGCTTGATCGTTGGTCGGTCACATGACGCTAACGTGTCTTAGGAACCTGTGCAAAAAACATAATAACTTACCTAAAACCACTGGAAGCATTGCTCATTAGGGACGTCCTTTTAAAAGTTATTTATATTTTAATGTTCTGTGTTTTAAACTCGGTCAGTATTTGATAGGATATAAAAGTCACCATGAAGTTCACAGAAAGAAACAAGTGATTCCTTGAGCGTCTTTATACAGAAGAAAAAGCTCAAAACCACTTTTCCCACAGTGAAATCTTTACCAACATGTCAATACAGATGGCATACAGTATATTACTTGTGATTATATTTACTGATCATTTTATAGAAGGTAATGTACGGTATAATCTCTCCAGACACTTGCGTACCTGTAAACAATTACCGACATGATGGATTTGGACAGGACGTGTTTTTCAAACTAGTCCAATTGGAAAAAAAAAGACTTATTTTTGAGTATTTCCATAAGGTCTTTTACATTGTCAGTATTTATCATGTTGTGATTGAAAGATGAAAAGAGAACGGTTGTGAGAAAAAGCGGCAAAGTGAGGATAAAAAGAAATCAATGGAAATGAATTTTAAGCTGTATTTTGAAAAAGCCGACAGCAAGGAAATCATCCAGTCATACACCATGACTAATCACAGAACTGTGACTCTCCACCTCCATTTTGTAATCAGTGGTAATAACCTTTTGTGAATTTGGTGAAACCACAATCATGGTGTTTGTGGATGGGCTCATTACTGAAGAACCTGCTAACGTAACTAATTGCGTACAACTGCAGGCGATTGCAGCTTGTTGAATAAATGAATAAAGTCTGTTTGTCTAGCTATCTAAATAACTCTCTCACTCCTTCTCTGTTGGTATAGATGCTCTTCTACCAGCGGTATATCCGATGTCACTCCATACCGAGTCTGCTCTGCTTGCTTTCGCTGTTCCACTGCTATAATCAGAGGCTACACATGCCTGAGGGAACTGGCCTAATATCTGACAGAGGTGCTCCGAGATGCATTTCACATTCGTTACTAGGCCAGAATCATGTAGTTGTCCCATCAGGGGCAGGTACAGTGTCTGTAAGATGCATGTCTGCACTGTAGAGTCCATAGTATATAACCTAGGCTTGTTTTTGGTGCATGAACGTATGTCTGTTGTCTGTTGTCATAATATGCACACATGGCTCATGATAGCTGTTTATAGCCTAAAGCTAGATAAAGTCAAGGTAAAACCTACCTATGTAATTTGTTACTGAAAGCATACACAAGACTTTCTGTATATGCCCGGTCATGTAGCTTTTCCTTGGACAAAACCTGAGCCATGTCTTCTCCTCCATAGAGGTGTCTTTGCTTGAGCTCAGGTCACGGAGGCCGAAACGAATGTGATAATAACAGGAAGAGGTGTGTAATAAAAATGGTCAGGTCGAGGGAAATGGACAAGGAGTGGGCGAAGGAGAATAGAGCAGCTGTCAAATGGAATAAAGTAATCGTATGACTCAGGAATGCTTGTAAGAAAAATATTTCAAATGGAGGGTGACATTTCCTGCTCTCAGAAAAGCAAAGTACATTTTTTAAAAATCTGTCTCCATTCTTCCTGCTTTCCTTTCACTTTTAAAAGGTAGGTGCGTGCTGTGGAGGAGATCAGTAGCAGTGGTTGTTCTTTTCCTCACATTCACAGACCGGTTCAGATGACAAATAAGATATGAGGAGATGCCGAGAAGCAAACTTTTTTTTTTTTGCCTTAATGGATCACATTCATGTTGTAGTTAGGAATAAGGAAAGAAGGATGACAAACAAAAATAATAACTGTGCAAAGGGGATTAAATAAAACATTCCTGCACACAACTCAGGCTTGGAAAAAATTATGAACTCAGATGATATACCCTTCCGCATGGGAGGGGGTGGCGTGCTCTCTTCTCCTCTGTCAGTTACAGCGACACTAGTCATTCATTGGCATCTGTGAGCTCATGTATGCAGAAAAGGGTAGATAGCACTTTCCTCCGAGTTTGTTATGAGTAGGTTACTGTTCTGTGATGATGCATGTTTAAAAAGATTTGGCTTCACATTTCTCAGAGGAAACCATGGTCATGTGATAGGGGACAGATTAAATTTGGGAAAAATCTTTAAAAAAAAGTGACCTGGAAGAAGCATGTGTTAGCCTTTCTTAGTTGGATAACAAGGGGGACAAAAGAAAAACCAACAAGAAAGAAATAAAGAAAACATTGAGTATTATATTAATAAAATATTCATATTAAGTAATGTTTAAGCTCCCATAGTCTACTTTTAGTCACTTTCAGAAACATATTTGCCTAAATGACCCTTATGTGACTTCATGCAAAAAGTGTCCAGTTATGATGTTTATTCAAGCAGAATCTTCAAGAGAGAATAGATAAATTTTCTCAACCCTTGGAAAAAAACCCAGACTGCGTACACACACATTAGCACATATGCATCTATGTGATAGATAGCTGCCGTACTAAAGTGGTCTCCCTCTCTCTCGCTCTCTTACTCGCTCTTTTCCTCTCCCTCTCCCCCTCCTCTATCCTTTTTTTTCCTCTGTGCGTACGGAGCTCGTCTCTGGTCTCTACATTACCCTCTGCTCTGCATTTGTCCTCAGTTGCGTGCGCTCTTCCACCGCGTGGATGGATGGGAGTGGAGTATGAGCACGTGTGTATCAGTACAGGGAGGAAAGAGCGAGAGAAGGCAACACTGAAGCAGACTCGAGTAAGCAGCTCGGGGAGCGTGTGTGAGACCGACGCTGATCAGCGCTGTGCGTGCATGTAAGTATCTCCCCCTTTTCACAGCGTCTGTGTGTGTGTGAGTAAGTCACGTTTGTATCAGCTTGTCCATTAGTAATTGTTGGGAGAGGCACTGGAATCCTGAGGTCCTAACATATTCACTTTATGCACACACACACTCGCACACACACACACGCACACGCGCACACGCGCACACACACACACACACACACACACACACACACACACACACACACACACACACACACACACACAGGGCACCATTTGTAAAAATAGTTTAACATTTTTAAAGGTGCAATTTTTTTCATAATTTAGCACAAATTTCATGTTTAGAAATAAATTCATGGAAAAAACAGTGTTCAGATGTAAAAGATTTGAATTATGTGAAGTATATGTAGCCATTTATCTTTACCTTTATATATAATATTTAACATTTAGATTTGATATTTATATTTATCTTTATGTTTACATATAATATTGAATTTACATTTAACATTTACATATATATTTATCATTTAGATATGATATTAACATTAAACATTTACATATATAAAAACATTATTATTACACACATATACACACACGTTTGCCTTCTATCTATTCTTTGCAAGAACCCTTCACTAACCCTACCTCTACAACCTTAACCTCACGAGCCACAATAAAACCTCTTGGCTCTTTTAGCTTTAAAAAAAAAGAAAAAGAAAAAAAAAGCAGTTTTTTAAAAAGGTAGTTTTCCTCATAAGGACCGGCCAGAAGTCTCCACAAGCTTAACTGTCAAGTATTCCTATCCTTGTGGGAACATCTGGTCTTCACCAAGATGTATAAATCTGCAAGCCCCCCCCAAATAAACAAAAAAGAAACAAGCAAACAAAAAAACATACCCACACAGTTAAATTGTAATTTATTCCAATGAAGAAAATAACTGCATAATTCAGGAGAGTAAAAACCAAGAGTTGTCCATTTCATATGTAGAAATGCCCACACATACTCAAACACACACACAGTCACGCAGTCAGAGTCACGCACTGACAAAACTTCTTTCAGTGAGTCAGAGTCTCCTAGTTACCATGGTAACTGTCATAGCATCGATTTGGACTGTGAAGAAATGAAGAGAAGAGAAGAGAAGAACCTTGTCAGCACTTTTCTGCCCCCCCCAAAAAAATATTGGTGGACACAGGCTTTACGTGTATGCATTCACATAGAGTTTATTTTTCTGGCAGACAGAGTGCTGGAAAGATCTTTGGGCATGTGTCCATATAGCATTTTTCTTTGACAGAAAAAGCAGTAGCTTCATCTGTGCGCTTGACAAAGAAAATGCTGCACATCAGTTTTGTTTCTATGACAACAATATCTTAAAAACATATCACCACTAACCTTCATATGATTGGCTGCCTGAAAAGGAGCGACAGTGTAATTGGTTGCCTGAAAGGAAGGGACAGTGACAACGACCTGAGAACAAAACAGAAGAGAAGAGATTGCAGTACTCTCATACACTCTGTGTGTGTAATAAACAAGCCAAAAAGACTGCAAATCCATCAGATCATGACACAAATTCAAATGTCATTAGTGTCCCCCTAACCCATGGACAATTCCTGTCAGTCTTTGCCTTACTTTTCATTCTGATGGTTTAAAATGTACTTCAAACCCAGTGTATATATAAGCACAGCTGCTATTTTTTAAAATAATAATAATAATCCATCCATCCATCCATTATCTATACCGCTTTAACCATCTAGGTCACGGCGAAGCTGGAGTCAATCCCGGCATCTTGGGGTGAGAGGCGAGGTACACCCTGAGCAGGTCGCCAGTCCACCACATGGCCAACACAGACAAACCACACATGCTCACATTCACACCTATGGGCAATTTAGAGTAGCCAGTTGACCTAATCTGCATGTCTTTGGATTGTGGGAGGAAAC
>JAQQZR010000008.1:3396585-3415101 GCA_030068235.1 Notoglanidium macrostoma
CACACACACACACACACACACACACACACACACACACACACACACACACACACACACACACACACACACACAGTGCCGGTTTAGGATCAAGCACAGCGTCATCTCGAGCCTTGACCCGCCTCCCTAACTCACTCTCTCTCACTCTCTCTCTCTCTCTCTCTCTCTCGCTCTCTCTCTCTCTCTCTCTCTCTCTCTCTCACAGATACCCACTCGCATACACAAATGGATGTACTGCATGTGAGGTGCTTACACTTGTTGTTGGCTGTCCATTGTGTGTGTGTTTTATTTGTGGTGTGGCTATGTTCGAGGCGCTCTGTCTTAAAGCTGCATTTGTATTATTGGCTGAAAAAGAGAAGAGAGAAAAGAGAGGCGAGCTGTCGGTTGTGGAAAGTAGAGAGGGCAGGCTTGATTTTGGGGCAGGCTGAAGGAGAGAAAGTAGACAGAGAGATGCTGGCAGGAAGGAAGAAGGTAAAACATACAGCGGTGTATGTTCCCCAATAACTCTTCTTGTGTGTATGTGTATAATTTCTAGGTGTCCCTAATATGTATATATATATACAGGGACAGCTACGCTTTCATTTCAGTTGCTCTATGCAATCCACCTCTCTCCTACTGTATATCAGCTGGTACCTAAGGGAACTCGTTGGCTGATAACCAGAATAATATTTCTGGATGTGACTAGTTGAATCAGACTACGTGTATTTTTTTCCTAGCATTCAGTTCATGGTGCTTCTCTGTATCAGATATTTGAGACAAGAACAACAACACTGATCAAAACCAGCATGAAGACAGGCCAGGGGAAGACAAGTGGCCCATCTTCTTTTGTTCTTTAAAATTTATTTTGTTCTTGTTGCTCTTATCTGGGAGCTGGATATTTTAAAAAACTATAATCAGACATTGCCCTTATGTAAAAGTATATATAAAATATGTACAAAATATAATTATATATATATATATTTTTTTAGTTATGTATTGTGCCCATTCACTCACCTTGAACTTTTCCATATTTTGTAGTGTCATGAAGCTACACAAAAATGCCCATAATATTAAAGTAGGGGAACAAGCAGTATAGTTTACTAAATTACTTACAATATAATAAAAATAAAAAAAAACATAAAAAATGTTTTGTTGGCATGAGTATATACCTTCATTGCTCTGAAACCTAAAAATGACTTCTGATGCAACCAGTTGCCATTAGTAATCACACAATTATTTGAATGGGGTCCACCTATGTGCAATTAAACACCTGTTCCAGGAAGGCTTCAGATCAAGGAGCTATCAAAACAAATCTGGGACCAAATTCTGGCACAGTATTAGGATTTGGTTATGAAAATGTCCCAAACTTTGAACATTTAATGGAGTACTGTTAAATCCAGTGTTCAAATGGAAAGACACTGGAAATCTGCCCAGAGAAGATCATCCAGCAAAAGTCAGAGAGAGGATTAGTCTTAGAAGAAACCAAGAGGCCAAGGGTAGCTCTTAACATGATGCTGTAATGACAAATAATCCACTTCAGTTCCATGTTGTAAAAATACAAGGAGTCGAGCGTTTGTGTGTTTTGGACTTGAACGTCTGCACTCTCCTCTGTGCAGGTCAGTGTTCTCGTGTGCGTGTGTGTGTTTTGACTGGAGCTCTGCTCTCTCTCTCCCACAGGTGTGCCAGTGCCAATGATGGAGCTGAAAGACAGCTGTGCCAGTGAGGGCAGCCATGAAACAGAAAGTGCTGGCACGGGCAACCTGTCAGGTCACTTGTCCTGGCACTTATTCGCCCAGCGAAGCACGCTACACGGCCTGCGCTACGTTTTCCCACACCGTCGCTCCTCAGCACTGCGACGTGTTCTCTGGAGCGCAGCTCTACTGGCCTGTCTTGGTTTGCTGGCACTGGAGGGTGTTGAGCGCGTAGCCCATTTCCTGTCCTATCCACATGTGGCTAGCGTGGGCGCTGTGCCTGCAACGAGCCTCGTGTTCCCGGCTGTCACCGTGTGCAACCTGAATGCCTACCGCTTCACAAGGCTCACGCGTAATGACCTGTACCATGCAGGAGAATTGCTGGCGCTGCTTGACGTGCATCTGCATGTGCCCGAGCCACAGCTGGCCGAGGCCCACGTGCTTGACTTTCTCGCAGAACGTGCCAATTTCAGTGGCTTCCGGCCCAAACCGTTTAGCATGCGCGAGTTTACCGAGCGCGTCGGCCACGACCTACACGAGATGATGCTTTACTGCCGCTACGAGGGCCAGGAGTGTAGCCACCGGGACTTCAAAACCGTGAGTCTCCTGTTTTTATATATATTTCATGGCTTTTGAGAAGCAGAATAAGCCTGACCGATTGTTGTCATCACTTGTAGGTGGGTTGGATGTTGAACACATAGCGGATCATTTAAAATATTTAGTTAACCCTTGGCTGGATTTGAATGGATTATATTTAGAATTGTTAAGTGTCCTCAGTTATTGCGAATTAAAAAATATGCAATTACTTAAGGAGGACTCTAAATGGGACGGGTTCTTTTCACATGTTTAGAAATGTATATCTGAAGCTTCTTTCTCTAGACACAAACCTGTCTGGCATGATGCTATGCTAATCCTGAAATGACAGCTGTCTCTGATCAAGCAGTCCCAATTACCACCATAATGACATGCTGTTTATTTAAAGATTTGACCATTAAATTGGAATGAGTGGAATAGATAGTGATGAAATGGATGAATGTGGGTGCTGCTGCTCATCTGGAGCTCTCCGTTCTAATTTTTCCTCCTCCATTTCCAGTTATTTTCTCTTGTTAAGTCTTAGATTTCTCCCACGCCCAAAGGGAATACATAGAAGCCTGTATACTTAAACTCCAAAATCAGATCTAATTTCGAAAGAAGGTGCAAAGATATTAGGCCCCCCTAGGTATATACAGTATAAATTTCTAGAAATTTTAGGTTGTAATAGGAATAATGTCTGTGTTTCGCATACTCGCAACTGGAAACCTACTTTTGACCAACCCTTGTATTTCAACTTGTGAAAAGAAAAAAGTTTCAACAAAATTGCACTCTCCGGTCCTGTTTTTAGACCTTTTTTTACACTCTGCGTCATGTTTCATCAGATGTAGAGAGAGAGAGATGTGAGATGACTGTGTGCTGTCTGCTTTGAAGATTCCCCTTTAGAGATAAGTGTGTGTGCGTGTGTGTGTGCTCCCTTGGGGAGACTAGATGGCGGTGTGTGTATGTGTTCTGCTGTGACCCACTTCCACTCACAAAAATCATGCACACACAATATGCTTGCAGACCTTGAGGATGCTAATTTTTGTGGGAGGAAAAGTAGTAAAGGGAACATTTATTGTGACACACCACATTTATGGGGAAATGCTTATAAATCAACACATTTAGTCTATGTTGACCTTTGCTGTTTTGTTGATTTGTGGACCCTGATTAAGTACTGCCAGTGGAGTAAACATTCAGCTGGTCTCTTTTAAGAAATGGCTGTCATCACCAAGAGTGTTTACCTTTTGAGGCAAAACCTGGCAATATTACTCGTATATCAAAAGGCAGTCATAGTTAAGAGTGAAGATTAATTTCTGATTAATGTGGCAGATTAGCATAATGTCAGATTAATAGATGCCATGCTGATACACCAGTCTGTTTTTCTTATTGTAGCAAGTGTTAAGAGGCCTTTGAGGCAAGTGAAGAGGTGTAAATCAACTTTACATCACTGTTTTTGAACTCTAGATGGGCTTTTTTTCCCTGTCACACAGACCCTGGATTTTGTTTTTTTATTATCATCCACCATTATCATGATATCTGTCCACCTGCCTGGGAAACCATCAGATGGTTAAAAATCAACTGGTGATGGTCTCTTTCCCATGATGCTGTCCACACATAAAACAAAAAACTAAATCACGTTAGTATCATTAAGCCTCATTATTTGTTCTGCTTCAAGGAATGTCAAAATTGTCTAAACAATGAACTTTTAAGCAAAAGATAACAAAATATCCACATTTTGCATTTGGAGATAAATAAATATGTATCTTATCACCAACGTAGTTTTCATTAATTATTTTTAAGTACATGGAATGACTAAAACATAATAACGGACATACATTTTCGTTATAATTCTCTGGTAATATATCTCTCTTATATAAAAATCCTTTGAAGCCATATTAAAAGTATGTTTTTGTTAATAACAAATGCTTAATATATGAGCAGCATGTTGAACCAACATATTGAACCCATGTGTGACAGCGTGTAGACTCTGTGGTTGCAGTTAGTAATTACAGTGTTTTGATACTGAATCTATCAGCCTGTGAGTCATAGCAATGGAGATCTCGCTGAGTAAAGTGTAGTGTTTTAGCTTTAAATATTGCAACTGCTGCCATGGTGAAGCCAGAAAGCTTGAGCGCTCCCGTAAGGAGTTGATGTACAGTTGGTGTAATACAGGGGTGTCAGTTAACACACTTAGTCCAAGGTCTAGTGGGCCTATAACAGATCAATAACACATCTTACCTCCTCTTCAGTTGTTCATTTATTAACAACAGTGCGTTCTAAATGCACAAATGGTCTGAACGTCACCTTCATAGAGGCTCCTGAAGAGAAAAGCGTTTGCCCCATTATTACCGGGAGATCGCCAGTTCGGATCCTGATAATGCCCCAGCTATTTGAGGCCGAGGCCGGGAGCTCAAGAGAGCAAAATTGGCCGGTGCGTTCATGGAGGAAGGGTGGGAAGGGTGATGTACTCTCTCTCCCAATTAATTACAGCAATGCTAGCCAATCATGGACGTCTGCGAGTTCGTGCATACAGAGGGCGGTGGATAGCACTTTCCTCAGAGTGTGTTATGAGTAAGCCACTGTTCTATGATGCCGCATCAGCAGTAGTTTAAAAAGATCCGGTCGCCTGGCTTCATTGCCTTCGTGATAGCCTTCGCCCTCCCGGATAACCATGGGTGGGAACTGGCTAAATAAGTGACTAAATAAATGACTAAATAAGGGAGAAAATCCTCTGGGCAAAAAACCCCCCCAAAAAAACACATCAGTACATCAAATACAAAACAGATGTAACACTGCACTTTATTAAACAAAAATAATAAATATGTTAATATCTCCTATAATATTGAGGTGGTGGGAATAATAGTCTTTTTAAAAAAATAGCCTTTTCTTTCTTTCTTTTTAACCAATTAAAAAATAAACCCCGTTTCTGTGAAACCCTTAAAATTGTTTAAAAGTTTTAGCTTGTTAATGAAGAGTTTCATCAATGATATTTCGTCATTAGCTGAGTTTTGGCCTTGAGTTTAATGTCCCTGTAGTGGAATAACAGACTCTAGCTCTTTCTTTTTATAAAATTCAGTTCAATTAGGGTAGTGATGGCTCAGTGGTTAAGGCACTGGGTTATGAATTCCTGGCACTACTGTAGGGCTGTTGAGCAAGGCCCTTAACTCTCAACTGCTCAGCTGTATCCTGTTGCTTTGGAAGGATGCGTCAGCCAAATAATGTAAATTGTGGTCTGTGTACAGCACTGTTTCTGGCTGTGTGTTTGACATGGTCTAGCAGAGTTTTTTTGATGTCGTGCAAATTGTACCATGCTTATTAACCCTCGGGTGCCAATGAATGCGTCAACGTGTCAAATCGAATGCGCCCGCGCGTTTCAAGTAATATCTATGGGACAATCCAGTGCAGAAATACAGTTCAAACATTACCTGAATCTGTTTTTGTTCAAGAATTGTTCAGTTCAGTTTATTCAGTCGACATTTGAGACACCAATGAGAGACGCATAGAAAAAGGCACGCAAAACATTATCGGCTGCTGAAGTCGCTGCAGCAATTTTAAAAAATTTGGAAAATTGGACTTCAACTTTTCAGCCTCACGGCCAAATTGTCTCTTTAAACAGTGCTCTTGGGTTCTGTGTAAACAGGGTGAACAGGTCCTGGGTTCGATCCCCGAGTCACCCAGGGTGCCTTTCTGTGCAAGGTTTTGCATGTTCTCCCCGTGCATGCATGGGTTTCCTCCAACAGTCCAAAAACATGCAGATATGGTCAACTGGCAACTCTAAATTGCCCGTAGGTGTGAATGATTGTGTGTGGTTGTTTGTCTGTGTTGGCCCTGTGGTGGAATGACGACCTGCCCAGGGTGTACCACGCCTCTCGCCCGAAGATGCTGGGATTGGCTCCAGCTTCCTCGCGACCCAGATGGATAAAGCGGTATAGATAATGGATGGATATGGATGGAGAAAATGCCTTTGAGCCCCAAAGGGATAAAGACACCAACACACCAGTTTAGATGAGGCACTAGAACATTTCTAGCTTGTATAGCACATAAGTCAAGTAAACTGGCTGTGTGTGTCTTTTCACTCATTGGACTGCACATCTTTTCAGGTCAAAGAAAGGTTTTTTGGTACTCAGAAAAATGTTTATATGTCCCATAGTTCACCATCTTTGGCTTTAGCTGAAAGTGTGTTCAGTTTTTTCAAGGCAAGTCCTCAACAACAACAATTCATATCTCTCTATGTGCTTCTTCCTGTGAGACTTCTCACTTCTGACTTTAGGTTTAAGCATCTTTTAAGCAAGTTTTAAAAGCATCTTATCTTGAATACCAACATTTATACAGGCAATGGACCTTGGTCTGAACTATGCATTAAGGCTTTCACTGATTCACAAGACTCTCCAATCTTCAGGTTGCTAATGTGATGTCAAACTAAGATGCAGTCATGATTTCTTTAAAAGAAAATTGCAAATAAAGAAAGAAAAATCCAGTGTAATAACATTACTTGATTGCAAAAAATTGCTCACAGGCTTTGACTCTTTGTGCATCTCTTGTAAAGCAATGTAATAATGCTTTAAATACTTTTTTTTTAAGTTTAGCAAGTCGACATTATCCTGATCATTTCTCCTCCTGCAAGAAGGACAGCCTGTTTCCATTGATTTTCTGTGACAAGGGACCAAAACAACATTTTTCATTCATTATTGGGTTGTTTTGTGTGTTGCTAAGAGATTGTGTGTGTGTGTGTGTGTGTGTGTGTGTGTAAGATAAATGAGTACAGAATAGCAGTACAACACTTCAATAATAATTATTTAAATAAATAATAATATGTTTGTGGGCCTCAATGCCTCTGACATGAGTAAAAAAGTTGGGTTGGAAAAAAAGTTGGAAATGTGTTCATTCATGTGTGCACCCTTGAACTTGATGACAACCATTAGTCTTGGAATGATATTTTAAGGAAAAGGAATAATCATCTCCAACAATGACAAGCAAATAAAGAGCACCACATAGCACTAACACATGTGTGAATTGTGTGGGCTCAGGAGAACAGTAAAAATAGCATCATAGGAAGAGGTGTGTGAAATCACTGTGAGATAATGCAGTGTTTATTGTAAGACATAGGATGAACATGTAGTAGATAAGGACCAGAAGAGTAGGACAGATAGACAGACCTGGGGATCTGTATGTTTGTGTGTTTTTCCAGTCCTAGCACAAACCGAATTAATTTACAAAGAGCTTAGCAATTAGCTAATGAGTCAGATCAGGTGTGTTACATTCGGGAAAACACTAAACCATGCAGTGCACTTGGAAGCTCTTCTCACAAGCTTGATATATTTGTTACAGTACATATGTGCTTTCTGGATTCATTTGACAGCTTGCATACAGTGGGAAAGGTAGTGTTTTGCAGAATGAACACGTGTATGAGTGTGCGTGCATGATCGGGTTTATTTAAGGATGCGACTGAGCCTTTATGAGCACAATAACAATCAACATCAATGTGTCAAATTGCATTGAAATCAAAGTGAATGCCTTGTTTCACCCTGACTGTCTTGTGTCTTGTTTCAGCGTGCCATTTCCATTAAGCCAAATAACATCTGTCAGTCAAAAACCTAATCGTGATTCATTATTTTCAACAGTCAGGCTGTTTTGTTGAAGGTTAAATGTGCTCAACGGCTAATAATTTTTAGATCAAAGCCACAAATTGAAAGCGTGCAAGAGGGCCTTGATTAAAACTATGACTTTTTTGTTAT
Organism: Notoglanidium macrostoma; assembly: GCA_030068235.1. Taxonomy (NCBI): domain Eukaryota; kingdom Metazoa; phylum Chordata; class Actinopteri; order Siluriformes; family Auchenoglanididae; genus Notoglanidium; species Notoglanidium macrostoma. The sequence goes on from JAQQZR010000008.1 coordinate 3,404,561, forward strand.
TTTCCACCTTTTTTCTATGATTTGGTCTTGCCAGTTCCCACCCACCAGCTACCTCTTCCCTATCACATGAACTATGGTAACCAGGGAGGGTAAAAGCTATCACGCGCTTCCTCCCAGTCCTGTGAAGCCAACCTGTGCATCGTTGTGAACTGCAGATCATGCTATGTCACAGGGCAGTGCAGCAAACTCAGAAGAAAGTGCCCCTGATTGGTTTGTGTTGCACTGATTGACATGAGAGGGAGAGTGTGCTCTCCCTCACACCCAGACAGCAAGGCCAGTTTTGTTCTCTTGGCTCCCAAGGTTAAGGTTAGAGTGGTATCGTTGGGAATCGAACTTACAATCTCTCGACAATATGGCAAACGCTTTCTGTCGCTTTTTGTTAAGTACATCTGAACGTTGTATCGCATTTGTCTAAATATGGCTGGGGGAAAAAATAGAGCCTAGGACTGCAGGAAAATACCTGAAGCCATGTACATGTTTTCTCAATTTCTATTTAATGACCGTTCGATTGCATTTAGGCATTTTCACCAGTTGAAAAGATATAAGAATGTGCTTTTTCATCCCGTGATTCTAGCATTTCACAAATTCTCTCAGGAATACAAACAAGGAGTACTTATAACGTTCAAAATTATAGATGTTTAAGTAAGGAGACGCTCCAGTGTGTTTACCCACAGTCCAGAACGTAATAAACATTTATGTAATCCTATTCATTGCTGCTACCATCCATGAAATTGTCAATTATCTTAAAATATTATTTTTTTGCCAGTTGCTCTGTTTGTAGTGAGAATTAATATACGTTTTGTTTTTTCTCCTGTGTTCTAGTTTTGCTGAATTATGTCAGAAATAGGGACAAGGACTAGTCAACATATAGATGTTTAAATAAAAAGTGGACCTATTGAAACTATGGATCACAGGGCAGGATAGGCGATAAATTCATTAGCTAGCCAACTGGGCAAGTAAACGCTCCAATGTCCTTTCAAAGTCCTCTTTTTTCCCCCAGAACATAACCGGCTTGGCCAAATTGTTGTAGATAATGTGAGTCAGGCAAACCAGCTGAATTCCTGGGTGGAGAACAAATCTGTGTAGCAATATCATTACGCTCTCCTAACGGAGTTCCTAATGTAGCATGTTGTCTTTCCGCCCTCGACAAAAAGTCAGCAGGATGTTGGCCGAAGCTTCGGCTACCAGCTGCGGCGATCTCTTCTCTCATCACGTGTAAAAAAAGATATTTTAGATATTTCAGAAGTCCGAGTGCAGTCTCAAAACAACGCTTAATGTCGATGTGACTGTTATTTATAGAAGGAGAGTTAGATCACATTTGTGCACTGCATTTTATTTTGCTTGGTTTTATCAATGTTCTAATATACCTGCGTGGTCCTGATTCTGAAAAGATCATCTTAATACACACATAATAAAAAACATCCAACCGACAACCAGATCGCACCTCAATGTAGTTCAGAAGGTGGCGAGATTCAGGAATGCGTTATAATGAAAGCACCGAGGCACGTCTGAAGTCCATTATGCTTACAAAATGCTAATCTAATAAAAATATTTAGTTCTCAAAAGCTAGCTGGAAATATGTCCTTTTCTTTTTCTGATTCTTGAAACTAAAAAACACCCAAAACGCCTGGATATGAAGTTCTGAACTTTTCCCTGTTGTGTTTAGTGCCTGAAGTGCCTTATTTTAACTGGTAGCCTGGTACATGAGCTTTTCTCTTCAGACCTTATCTGAGGTCATCGCCACTATGCTTTTGGGCTAAAAGCATCAACTCAAATTAGCTATGACATGTTTTGTCTCACAGCCTTCAAATGTTTTAATACCAAATACAACGTCCTTGCAGCTTTTTACTCTGCATTGCTGGTTAATAAACAGATCGCTGTTGGCTGCCGTGAAATCGAGTTTTGTCTTAAAGTATCATTTTTGTTTTGCTGGCAGTTCTGCCACTTGCTCTACGTGTAATGAAAATCAATATATTGTTTTTCCCCCCCTCTGTGACTCTATATTTGCTGAATTCTTTCAGAAAAGCAGGGATTGTGGTCACGTCTATGATTATGTGCAAAACGTGGGCACTGAACGTTCCTTTATTGAGTCGCATTTACAGCATGATCGCAGTGAAGATCACCATCACCTACCATCAAAATTATTATTAGTTATGAAAGTTATAAACATAATTGAATAGCTCTAGGCAGATATACTGATGTGTTCTAGCAAACCAAACTAAACTGTATTACTAAATCTCTTATCATGATTAAAAAAACAAAACAAAACCCAGTTTTCCGTTATTCTCATGTGAACAGTAAAAAAAAAAATGTTTAATAATACCAAAGAATTAAAGGACTGTTTTTTTTTTTTTTCTTTGCTGTGCTCCTTGGGATACTCATCCATTTTAATTTTCTCTTTTTGCTTTTAGTGTAATGTTATAGGTATGTCGTGGCATTTGGATGTTCTTTGCATTATCAGAATATGTCGGCCCACATGACATTTCAGAGTTTGTACTGCACTGTAGCTCGAGATTATGACCTTTCTCAGGTCTTTATTATTTCTCCCGCTAGTGTTTCTTATTCCATAGCGAAGGCTCTTTGTGGACCAGCTTTTTAATGCTGCCTGCTGTTGCCTTTCCTGTTCCTTCTTCAGCCCTTCTTTGATTTTTCTTACACATACATGCACACACCTCAGTGCTGATACAGTAGACTAGACTATGCTTTCTAAAGACTGTGTGTGTGTGTGTGTGTGTGTGTGTGTATGTGTGTATGTGTGTGTGTGTGTATGTGTGTGTGTTGTGTGTGTGTGTGTGTGTGTGTGTGTGTGTGTGTGTGTTTTGTTGTCATGTATTTGTAGGTGCTAAAACCATAGTATGACTTTTGTTGAGTGTAGAAATTATTGAAGGTCTTAGTAATTTCAACCAGTGTTAATAACAATCATTAAATATCTAGTACTAGGTCATCTGTCTGTCTGTCTGTCTATCTAGATTCTAGAGAATTTATTACGCTCTGGATTTGTTGATCCTAATGCCAATCCTTGGCTTGCCAAATCCGTCTAAATGATCCGATTGAGATCTTAAAATGAGTTCATTAAGTTCTAAGACTTAACTGTCCAAACATTTGCACATGCTACAAAGAAATGCATTTCTTCATTTAATGAATTATAAAATAATTATAACATTAATGTTTGCAGAAATGTTATATTTTTAAAAATAAATCTTTGCTGTATAGGTTGTGTTTGTGTCTTTTCCCCATCTCAAAAATCAATAAAGTAGGTAATTTGGACAGGGGTGCCCAAACTTTGGCACCCAACTGTGTCTGTCAGCAGGAAGTAAGGAGCACAGTTTGTTTTATAGGCCTCAGCAAAAAGAAATTACACAACTGAAACGCCTGTATAGCAACAGGATCAGGTTTCTCTTAAATGAGGGCAGCTCTGTGCATGTTTTGCTTTGTTTCTTTTGTATTGTTCTGATTCTCACTCTCGGTTCTCCCTGTAATGCGTGTTCGTCAGGGGAGTGTGTAGCTCGTGTAGTGTTTGAACAAAAGCAGCACTCTTTTGCAGTCAAATCAATACACGAGTGATGATTAGAAGTTGTTCCTCATTACACACTTATTATATTACCAGGCACCAGCACTCTAGCTTTGTTTGTAATACTGGTTTGCTGCAACGTGTGCGTGTGGTGAATATGAGAGGAACGGTGATGAAGAAAGAGCACAGCGCTGTTTACCTGCTCTTACATTCCTATCCTCGGTGCCTCCGTAATATCCACTCAATAAGAGCTGCACGGGTCGTGTATTTCTTCATCCCTTATGAGAGCTGAGGAGGAGATGAAGAGATTGTGGAGTGTGCAGGATAAAATGATAGAAGAGAGAGAGAGAGAGAGAGAGAACAGAAAAGTGATTAATAAAATGAAAAGAAGGAAGTTTGGAAAAAGGTGATGGTCATGCAAGGAGGAGATGGGGATTGACAGGGGTGAAACTAACAGCAGTGTTGCCCAAACTTTTTTCTCTTCCGGCACACTATTTACTATGAAAACATCTCACGGCACAACAACGTGACATTGAGCTTACACAAGTCATAAAATAAATGGTTTTGCCTTTGGTTTGTTTATTGGATATTGGCCTATAGGCTACTTACTTTTAATGTGAAACATGGGCTTGTTTGGTTGCACCTAATGAAGGGATTCTGGCTAGTACTGATGAGATGCAAACCCAGAGCTCCTCATCCATGGCTTTCACTCTCTCTCCCTCTTTTTGCTTTTTGCGTTTGCAAGTTTACTGGGAACCATCGGTTTGTTTGAGAGTTTTTCCCCACAAAACCAACCCCAATGGAATTGGCGCAGAGAGATCTTCTGTGCACGTGAATCCATAATTCAAGTAATCAACACCGTATTGTCTGCTCAGCACTTAAATTTGCTTCTTTGGTTTAGCGCTGCAAGACTGGGGTTTGGCTCAGGTTCATGGTCAGAAGTTCTTTTCAAGTATTTGTCCATTGTCTATTACTTTTAGCTAGGAATGGCATAGTGCTAATAGCGGACAGCTGTAGGCTATATTTGCTGCGAATGCAGATAAGTTGTGTGCGAGGTGTGATTGGCTGTTGGGGATTTGACTGATAAATACGGTATCAGATGGGCTCTGTTTACACTTGGTTTTAAAATGCGTCTTGAGCATTCAGGTCATAAATGGACAGCAGAGACACGTCTGTGTTTATCATGCGTCTCCAAGGTGTCCAGCTGACCACTTTTGTTCAAAGTTCATTACTGCCCACATCACTTCCGCTAGAAGATCAAAGGTCCCGGTGAAAAATTATATTAAAATGTCAAACCTGCAACATACCTTCATTATTTTCTTGCACTCCAACCACGCACATCGCTGCTCCTCTCCATTTTTTTTCTAGCGTGTGTTACCAAAACAATCACCTCGTCCAGCATTAATGACGTGTTTTCCTGTTACGTCCGTGTTGCGGACGCATCGGGACGCATTAGCGTTTACACTACAGAAGGTATGTGATTAAATGCGTCCCAGACCTCCTCGGCAAGCGGTTTGAGCGAATGCGTCTTGAATGCGTCTTGGAGGTGATTTACACTTGTCTTTAGCGCTGTCCAGTTGTGATCAGATCGCCCAAGACACATTTTAATACCAAGTGTAAACGGGGTCATGGATGAAAGTGCAACTGTTTTTTTTAATTAGAATAGTATAGTTTAGAAATTGCGACATGAAATGTCAACTATTATTAATACAAAAAAAGTGGAATATGGGTGTTTCCTGCGGCACATCTGGACAGCTTCGGCACACCAGTTGGGAAACATGGAACTAAAGTATATTACCTAAAAATGTATTTAAGGCGCATGCTGTCTATTATATTTTTGTACATAGACATCGTGAGCTGAGAAACCGATTCTGATTACTTTGGTCTCCTTCAGCAGCGAGAGAGAATCTGGGAGCCTCACACGGACACTTCCTACATACTCATACACATAAAAACAATCAGCTGTGCCGGGCTGGTGTGTGAAAATCTAATTTTAAAGGTGGGCATTGAGTTACAGTAGACACCAAAGTAGACTTATTCCCTTATAGATTCCCTTAAGAAAGACAGAGAGAAAAATAGGAACATTTAATGGTGTGTATATATATTTAAACACATCTCACTGGAGTAACCAAACTTGGTTCAAAATGGCTTCAAACTTAATTTGTGTTTTGGGTTGAGAAACAACCACATCACAGCTTGAAATCAGTTTAATCAATACGATTAGTGGCCCATGTCGCTTGCAGTTATGTGTATTACTTTATAGTTTGTTGCAAGCACTTTAACTTATAACCATAAAAAGTTTGACTAACTGCTGTAGGACTTTGTAGCACTCTTGAACACTATGACTTACTACAGCTGTTGTGTATACCCTATTATTATCATCATTTTTTTGACTACTAAGCATGTAACACAATGACTCTCTATATCTGTAGCTGTCAGTGCTCCAAATATTGTATCTCTATTTATATTAGGATTTAAACCTGAAGTGGCCGTGGTCTACACTACACGGCCAACGTGGTGGTTGACTTTTTGCTCTGACAGTTCCTCAACCTCAGCTACAGCACTTGAGCTCATAATTTGGTTCAACTTGACGTGCGCGCGTAAAAAGTAAATGCCTTCCATTTGCGTGACATTTTAATTGCGTCCCATGGCGCCCTGTGATTCTGGCAAGAAAAACATGCCCCAAAGCACGTAATGCACCTCCTATTCATATCTGTATTTGACTGTCAGCGTCTTTAAAAGATCCATCGATGGACTGGATTTTGTTGGTCACTTTTGACAAAAATAAAAGAAGGTTTGCTAATGGATAAATGTAAATGATTGAAATGTATTTTGTTGATGACATCACTTCCTCAGACCATTGGTTCCTGATCTGAAATCACTGACTGGTTCCTGAATGACCAAATCATGACAAGATGGTGCTGTTACTATTTTTTCATGTTTACATTTTCCATTCTAATAAAGAAAAAACTTTAAAAATAAGCTTCATTAAAAAAAATCTAGATTTTTATTTATTTATTTATTTTTACCTATATTGCCCATTTAGCTCTATAAGCATGCACAGATCAGATCCACACTCAGATGCAGATATACACTGGATTGTCCCTGGATCTCACTTCTTAGGATTATTTTCCTTCTGGCATTTGTATCCCATTCACTCCTGTCATTTATAATTCAGAAGCATTAAAGCCTTCTGGGAGTGCTATTGCTTAAGCTTCTGCTCACACACTGCAGAGCTATATTACTTTGAGAATCTGAATTCACGACCACAAACCGAAAAGCCTTACTTTTTTGCGAAGAGAAGAGAGTCCGTCGTTTAATAACTTCATCTGTGTTTATTGCACGCTGTTCTTTTAACTGGCCTAGAACTACAGCTTTATAAAAAAATACTGCTTGTAACAGTAGCAGAGATCGTGATAGTACTTTTGTGTCCGACAGAAAGGACATCCACAGAAAAACTGTAATCACACATATGCATTTGCTGGAAGGTCAGTGTCCGAGTAATGACGGGTCATTATTGTGCTTAGGGATGAAACTGGAGATTGGCTGTAATTTTACCGTCCTTTCTCAACATCTCACTTCGTCTACATTCTCGACTCTCCCGAGAGGTGGCTTTCGGATGAATACGTTTCTTTGTAAAAAAGAAACATTTGAAAAGCGAGCAGCTGGAGGCTTGTATGTAAACAGCTTGAGAAGTATTTGAGTAACTAGAGACCTCCGACTGCATAAGTGTTGCGTCGTTTTGAAAATTGGGAAACAAGAAGTAAAAACGCACAGAAAAAACTCAAAAGCAAATCTTGCCGCAAACTGCACTACGTCAAACAATTAGCCCATGCAGTGAGCTGTATTTTGAACCTAAAACATAAGGACATAGTAGTATTTAGTTTTATTATAACACAGTATGTTGAAATCTTTTTTGACTATACATTTTTATTTCTGCACACACGGGTTTAAAATTTTTTAGCACCCCTTGTAAAGAATATCAGTTTCACAAGTTACATTGTTGACCATAATTCTAGTCGCATTGATGTTCGGTGAATTAGACGCGTTCCATTTTTTTTGGGATTCATATTTGGGCAAAAATAGTAATCGGGCTGATTAGAGCAATCAACAGTTTCTTGTTACTGAGAACAATTAAACATAATTTTTCAAGGATGACATCTTGAAAAAACATCTCAAAAACCACACAATAGACATGAATCTAGCCACAAAATGGGGAATTAAAAAGGGAAACCATTTTTCTTCATTTTCTACAGTTTTTCATGGGCATTTTTAAAGCATGGACATTATCCACTGCATAATCGCACATTCTCCCTCCCACTCTTTGCAATAAGCATAGACCCACTGGCTACATTATACTTTGCCTTTTTGTGGAAACTTATTCTTAATTCCATTTAATTGCTATGAAATAAGATGTTGACACTATATGCTACACCAGATGGTCAAAAGTATGCAAACACCTAGCCATCACAATGTGCTTCTTGAACATCCCATTCCACATAAGCTCTACTCTTCTGGAAAGACCTTTACGCAATAGTTTGGAACGTGACTATGGAGTTGTTAGTGAATTCAGGCACTGAAGAGGAGGCCTGGGGTGAAGTCGGCGTTCCAGTTCATCCCAAAGTTGTTCAGTGGCGTTGAGGTCAGGGCTCTGGGCAGGACACTTGAGTTCTTTCACTCCAAACTTAGCAAACCATGTCTTCATGGATCATGTGTCGTGCACAGGGGTATTGTCATACTGGAACAGGTTTTGGCCTCTTAGTTCCGCTAAAGGGAATGCTACAGCATGCAAAGGCGTTCTATACAATTTTGTGCTTATACAGTGGCAACAGTTTAGGGAAGGACCACCTATAGGTGTGATGGTAGGGTGTTCACATTTTTTGGCCTTATAGCGTATTCTTCAACTAGCCCAATCTGGCAACTCTGTCATTAATTGACTGCCGTCCCTCCAAGGAAGTCAACAGATGATCGGTCGGCTTAGATCTGTCAAACAGTCACTCAAAAGAGGTAATTAGTATTTAAACAGAATTTAAAATGTCTGGAGTAGTGAATAAGGACTTCATGAAGATTAATGTTTGTTGAATGACATACGCTACAGGCCAGAAGTTTGGACCCACTCTCGGTTGGCTCATTGTGTTTTACTTAACTAAACGATAGCCTCCTGTTTGCCTCGTCCCAGATCAGTTTGTGAGAGGTTTAGCGAGCACAGAATGTGTTGTTTCTACAGTGAAACATGGAGGTGCATCGGTGACGGTATGGGGTGTTTTTGGGGAGAATGATCCGGCGATTTGGAGTCCATATTAAAGGGAAAAATATAAAAATATACAAAAAAAGAAATGTATCACTTCTTCAACATCACACACTTCCTTCTGTTTTAGGTATCATTGGAAAAAAAATTTATCAATATTTTTCAACAGGATAAAGCATTCTTCAAAATGGTGCCAAAATTATATCCAGTCCAAAGACAAGCAAAATGTTTTGAAAACGAAGTCTTGGACGTTCCCAGTCTCCAGATCGTCCTCCCATTGAGCGGGCACGGGACGAGCTGAACCGACGAGTTCGAAATGAGCGTCCAGCAAATGAGCCAGAACTGTTTGCATGCTTGAAAAGGTGCTAGAAGGGTTTGAAAGTAAGTTATTTTCAAAAATTGCTTTCCAGCAATTTTCAGAAATAGCTCGACATGAATCTGTGCTGCTCTGCAAAAGGCAAGGGGTGGTTATTTTGATGAAACTCATACTTAGGCACTAAATTGCATTTACAGTGTTTATGGTTACACTTCAAAACCAGTCAATTATAATTGTTTTCAGTATTTCTAATATTTGACAAATCAGTGTATCATTAATTAATTAAATCTTTTTTAAATCCGGGGGCCCAAACTTCTGTCCTGTAGTGTATATATGCCCCTAATGACGAGTCACCACTCATGCAAATAATTCTGTAGTTGATGGAAACTGAGCACTGACTCATTGTATTGCTTGAGGACATTTCAAAACCTCTGCTTCCATCAATGTGTAATGATTTTCGGTAGAACAGGGCTCATATCACGCACAGAATGGTGGTGTGCTAACATCAGAGTGGGAGTTAAGGGATTGGTGCATGTGTGGGTGGCTGGTGATGATGTGTGGAGGGTGCTCTTTTTGTCCCTGAGCTCCTGACCCCTAAAATGTCTGCACACAGCTCAGCCTTAGACCAACTGATTTATACTTTGTTTCAGAAGAGGGCACAGCTGTTTATAAGAGTATATCTGTTGGCTTGCAGGTGTGCTTTATCATTTCTGGGGACATTAGCTTGGCCGAGCACTCATCAGGTGTAACGAGGCACTTCATTCTAATATACTAGGAAATGAAGAGGATGACCACCAAGGAGACTGGGCACTATTTATGAGGCAGACAGGAAGAAAGGGCACAGAAAATCCATTTTTATAAATGTGTGGTATGTGCCTGAATGTTTTTGAAGCATATAATCACTCCTCAGCCCCTTTTAGGTGTGTGTGCTTTCAAGCTCTTTCAAACACTTCTTCCATGCCTCTGTTTTCTGCCTTAATACCTTTAATTTAACTGGATAATGTTGAACATTTATGTTGGAGTATCATTTGTCATTTACAATTTTCATGCTTGAAAGAGGTAAAGGAGTGTCTTTTATATGATTCAGTACAGTTCATTGCTCTAGTACAGTTCCAGAAATGTGTAGCATCTCTGCAAAGCTGTTCTGGAGGCTCATACTGGCCTAAACACTTGCGAAAACAATTTATGGTGGATTTTTTGATTTGTTACCTGTTTGTACATTTAAAAATACACATTTTTCAAATAAACATTTTTCAGTTACTTGATACAGGAAAATAAAAACAAAGTGTAATAATTATGTCATACAAATGGCACTGATCCGATAACCAGATTGTATTTTTGTTATGATTTATGTTTATTATATTTATGCTGAAATTATTACATTTGCAATGTAGTCAATTTGTTTTTGAACTGAATAAATTGAGTTTAACTGAGCAAAAAGGCTGTGTATTTTTTTTGCAGTTATG
>JAQQZR010000008.1:3420077-3436066 GCA_030068235.1 Notoglanidium macrostoma
AAATTACATTTTGATATAGTAAAAATGATTATAAATATCTAAATATACATACCGACTACAGCGCTTTCAGACAACTTCATGTTATGTAAACAATGTCAGTTTGGATTTTGTCACTTTTTTCAGTGGATTAATTGGTTAACGGTAAACTAGGTGCATACATCATGTATTTAGAAGAGTTTTATGAGTGGATTTCTTATGTGCATGCATACATATTGGATAAATTATTGTCAAAATATGGTTGTTTGCGATTATCTTTATGTAAATGCAGACAGCAAGTTGCAGCTTTTTGCAATTAGATAAGAGAAAAATTTAATGTATGGCTCCTTAGGGCTGTATGGTATAATAATTATTGTTTTTTTATTCCAGTTTATTGGCCCCTGAGGAGCCTGGAGCCAGAATGTTGTTGGTTTGAACCATTGCTCTGTGGCATTTAAATGCAGCAGCTCGTTCTGCACTTTATCATTGAGCATAATTTCTTCAAATTCATTCAATTAAAAAGCCCCCAAACAGTTAAGCGACTTCATCGCATATGAACGAACATTACACAAACACTGTGTTCTGGGGCAATGCCTGGGAAATTAGATGGTGTTTCCTTCTGTCCTTTTCTCCTTCCCTGTTTTGCTGTCACTTCTAGCAAACATGGCTGTGTGAACAGAATCTGAGATATCTGCTCGTGCTTCTTTAGCTGCATCGGTTTTCCTGTTAACTTGTCCTGCCTCCATGTAACACTCTTCCTGAAGTCATGGTATCTGCTACCTGTGGTGTCACTTGAGCTTCTTGATCTGCCATCTTCTTCACTTTATCATGAAGAGAGATACTGTGACTGCAGGTTGTTTCTCAGTAGAGGAAGAGAAAAGAAAAAAAATGGTACCCCTAAAGGATCATTAATTACCAGCAGCTGTACGTGTGCTAAGGCGAAGAATGTCTCCCAAGAAGACAGACGTTGGTGGCAGATCCTTGTCACTGTGGAGTTCGCCTCCACCTGCGTATTGATCCGTTAATGTTAATTGTGACTCTTAAAGTGGAAGCCATTTGTTGATGAGCTTGGACAGCTGTAGAAGTTTGGATTGCTTCTCACTCATTTCAAAAGTGTCGCTTAGATAAGCTCCCAAGCTTGGAAAATGTATTTCCTTATAAAGTATTTATTGCAACCTTGTAGATTGTCATGTTCCTGATATTAGCTCTTCAACTGACAGATATGAGAGGCGGTAGGATACAAACAGAATTAAATGTAGGCTTGAAATGCCAAACATTTCAAACGGGAAATGCTGTCTGGAGACGATAATTATTTCCCAGACACAAGTGAAGAAAGAAAGTTGTGCCCTGAGGTGGTCTCACACAACTTTGGTGTTTTAAAGAGTTCTAAGTGTTGAAGAGTTCTTATCTTTGCTGAATGTGGTAAGCCAACTCACCTTTACTGGTTAGTCACTGTAAATAGGTAAAGAATAAAACACAAGATATATACAAATAAATAAAGTGAAGCAGGGTTGCTGTTACCAGCCCAAAATGGATTGTTTTCCTACAACAGCATGTCCTGGAGTGTGTTAACCAATTATTGCATTTTTAAAATTGATTAATCGATGACACCATGCTTTTAGGTATTTTATAGATTCCTAATGCTGTAGAACGTTGGTGAAACAAGTTAGTTCCTATTATCGCTTGTGTTACAGCAGCTATCAGTCTCTCATCTTAAGTTAAGATGTTAACTCAGCTTGACAGCTTACATGTTGAAAAGTTCTGAAGTTTTACTGACTGTTAATAATACTTGAATGTTGAAGATTTCTACAGTTTGAAACTGAAATCCTGCTTTTGAAAGTGGAAAATGTGCTGAACTGCTTGATAGGGAGCCATGGAAAGAAATAAGCATGTACTTGACTCATCATCTCAGACTACAGTTTGTTTGTTGGCAATATTCTTGGATCAGTTCCTAGATTTTATGGATGAATCTTGTGGATTTCAGCCCCTACATTAAGCTGGCACCGGTACTTTGTTTGTATTGTATAAAGTGGTTTAATGATTGACACACATTGATGGCCACATATTGCTGTTTGGGACTGAGAGGACAGTGGTGGGCATACTGATGAATGACACTGAACTGAACGTAAACAGAACTATTGTGGTACGGGTGTAAGAAAATATCGACACACTTGGGCATCGTGATATTATGCAGGGCTCTAGTCAAAAAAAAAAAAACTTTAGGAGCCAATGGCCTTTTCTTTCTCCTATTTGAGCTGTCTGAGCTACCTTCTATTGTCCTCTTCATCATCTTATATTTAATAACAGATGAATGAATGGCACAGAAATATGAAGACTGCAAATGTTTACTAACAAGCAATACTTCAAGTTCAGTGTCACTTTTCTTCTACATAACATGAATAAACAACACTAGAAATATGAACACTGAAAAACACTGTCTTACACGTAATAAGAAGAAATAACACTATAAATATGAAATGAACGCCACAAATGTTTACCATCTTGTTAAGTATGTACAGATTGTATAAAACTTAATCACTCTTCAAGTTCACAGTCACTGTTGCCGATCATTACGATGTCAGCATCACTTCGCCAGTCAGTATACTGAATACAACTATCACCATGCTTCTTCAGTTTCCTTTAAAATGGCTTGTACCACTGATGAATTTTGTTTTAACTGCATTTTCTGGTCCAGTTTGTGCACAAAAGCTGCAGTACATTTACCCTCGTCATACTTTAACCAAGCTGATTGGAACTGTCTTCCAGGCGTCGGAGCCACGGGCTCAGAAGAGCCTGTTAACGGCACTGCATTATCATCCGTCGATAATAATCGTAAATAGTCGGGTGGCAATGACTGTATCTCAGACGACCCACTGACTGAATCGGTTTCTCTTCGTTAGGATGTAGACAAGGCAGGGTTTGGACGAGTAGTCCTTGAGAAAAAGTCTGAAATGTTTCTTTTTCTGCCACTTCATTTGTTTACACGCCCACTTAAAAGTTATGACGGAAAAAGTAAAAGCGGTTGTGACACACAACATGGCAGCAAACAGAAAACCAGAACAAAATTAGACGCATTTTATTATTATCTTTTTACGTATTCACCCAAAGGGTTGATGGAGTGTGATTGAGGTTTTTTGCCATCAAATGGTGAATTATTGTGGTTCTTTGGTTGTATTGGAACAAGACGCGTTCGGCATCATTACTCATTTGGGCAATAAATTATCGGCCGTGAATGTTATATATTCTTGTACCCCTGGTTGGAAATGCTTTTTAAAGTATATTTTGTGTTTGTGTGTATCTGTATCTTGTTAGAAAGATGGAAGAACTTTCAGTGACTGGCTGTTATAAAAGATGTCTCAGAGACCCCACATCAGATTAGAGAAAGATAGAAACTGTCACATCGCTCTTTTTCTGCTGTTGACAACCGACTTAGAAAGTCTGTGCTTAAATTGAACGGTTGACAGAGGATGCATGCAGGAGCAGATTTGCAGAACATCACATTGTGTTTGCTTTGGCTTACTTGGCTTTTTGTTGCTTATTTATAAGAGCGTGGAGGGATTAAGGTAGAACATTTCCTTTTCTACAGTACGATTCTCATGCTTTTATTTGTTTGCTTTCTATCTAAATGCTTTTACTGTTTATATTTTATTAATGCTTGGAAACGTATCGGATTCTGTCGCATTTTTACTCATCTGATTTAGTAAACAGCGTGAATCACACAAAGAGAGGCTTTTAAAGGCTTTCAGAGATTCTCCCGAAACCCCAAAGGGGAAAAGTGCCTTTGTTGTTTTGTGATTTTCCATTTCTTTAGAGTAAAAAAAAAAGTTACAGTTTAGGCTTTTTCAGAATAATTTTTTTTTTTACCACATGTCTATTTCATGGAACGCAATGTACAAAACAATCAGACTTAATAATGTAAGCTTTAAAGGATTCCAGCTATAGCATGACATTAAACCAAAGAGCCAACTGACTTTCTGTTCCTTCTGTGTATGTTTTATTTGTGTAAATTGTTAAGCATTGGACAGTCACGTTTATATTAAACACAAAGCTCTTTATTTTATCTCTTTTTTTGCATGGCATGGTTGAACAGTTGATCTAACGTCTTAAATTTTTTAAAGCTGTTCTTAAATTTTTTTTCACTTTTGAACTCATTTCAGGGCTATTTTCTGTAATGAGTCTACAGAACTATTGAACCTAATAGCTCTTCAGTCAGGTGCAGTTTGAATTCCAGGGATTTCCAGGATGTGTCCTTTGCAGGTGTTTTTAAGGGCTTTGCTCTCAGGCTTGTTCTGAATCCAGGAGCTTGAAACAGCAATGTCAAAGAAGTGAATGATGTCATGGCGAGTGATGACACTTGTTGTCCGTATGTTGGTACAGTCTTTAAAAGCTGAGCAACAGCTGAGCAAAATTCCACACCACCTATGTTTCCATTATATTCCCGAATGATGGCTGGTCTTCTCACCTGAACATGTGGTTTTTCTTTGTTGGTCCATTTTGTGCAAGCATCTTCAGGATCCTTCCCCTGTATTGTACAGGCCATTAGCACTGATTTGTTGTCATACCATTTTGTGATGTCTAGCTCAAGACAATTCTAACCACATGATAAATGATCCTCTCCATTCTTGTTGCAATTGCTGGTCACTAGTTATCTGGCATTAGTTTGGGACTCTGTTTTTCATTATGGTTCCAGTTGTTGGAAAACCAGTTTCCAGCCATGCATCCATGAGGCTGATGGATCTGAAGTACCGGTCAAAGAATAGCTGACATGATGTGGGAACAAACTCTTCCATGTACAGGACTGCTGCAGCCCCATAGCCTGTTCCCTTCCCATTAAACATATTCTTCCTTTGGTACACTCTAAAATACAACATCAGACCATCTGGAGAGGCAAGGACAAACACCTTCAAGCCAGTAGGGTAGGGCTTGCCTGGAACACGCTGCCTAATCGGCCTATGAAAGGAATGATTTGCCCATCTATGGAGAGCTTTCATGTTTTTCGAAGACTAAGGCAGCCTTGTTTTACTCTGTGAAGGAGTGGCCTTACTTTTCAAAAAGTTTCTGTCTTCTTTGTTTCCTCTGGTACATCAAGGGCATATGCAGTTTTTCTCTTGAACCTCTCTCTTGTCATCGTGTTGCTTATTATTGGCACGTTTTTGCACAAAACAGTTTGATTCTTGGATAAGCCAGACAGGCCATGTGGATTGATATAAAAAAAAGACCTTAAAGGTCAGAGCAATGCAGTGTTAATGTGTATAAGGATATTTCTGTTCATCATGGAACTAAGTAAGTGGTTGTCCTGGCCCACAGAGGACTACTATCCTGTTGATCTGTGTCTGTTAACTCATCTGATGAGCCCCAATCTCACCTGCAGGGCTACGTCCTCCTCCTAGTCTTTCAAACTGTTCCTCTGCATTTTCTTCATCTTATAAATCTGAATTCTGAATCTCCTTCAATAATTTCCTCCAAAAACCTCTCTGCTTTTGTTCCGTCTTCCATAAGGCCGTGCGAAGACATTAGCGAAGGTTGAAAGACCTTCATAAACAGGCTATTTTTTTCAGCACACGATTATGAAAAATTCTATCTGAACTCACTACACAACTCCTGCCTTTAATATGCAACAACGAATATAGATATTGTTGTAAGAAATAAATTGCTAAGCTACGTTTGACTCACTTTGTCGTTGTTATAGAAGCTGTTTCGTGCCTAAAGGAAGAAGTTGTCAGCCCCAGAGCCCAACACATGTGGTAGTCCTGGAAAGCCAAGGACATAATCTTTAAATTACAGCAAGAATTGAACTGCTAACTGAAATGAGAAAAGGGGGAGATGTAAAAACAAAGTCCACTACAGAGGACACAAACGAATAGGATGGGTCTCAGGAGGAAATACACTTAACTTCTATCAATGTCGGCAGTAAAAGAGACTAGAACGGGAGTGAAGGTTTCTGGAGTGTTCTTGGTTGTCACTTGGTGGCCCAACATGACCTCTCTCTCTCTCTCTCTCTCTCTCTCTCTCTCTCATTCTCTCTGACTAGTTGTCTTCATAAAGCCAAGCTTAGTGTTTGTGTGTTTTGTGCCTAGTTATTGATTGACTTCAAATAAAATTCCAGCCAGTCTCAAACCCATTCACTGTCATTACAACACATAGTCAAATAATGATGCTGAGCGATGAGGTGTCAACATTTACTAATGTACCACGCCTCTGCTATGCTTCATCATTATTAAAGCATATACATGTACTCAAGCTTCACAGTGTTATAGTGGGTAGCGCCGAAGCCTCACAGCTCAAACGTAAGATCCTGAGCTCGGTTACTGTCTGTGTGCGCATGGGTTTCCTCAGGGAACTCCGGTTTCTTCCCACTGGCCAGAAACATGCAGGTAGGTGGACTGTGCATGCTAAATTGCCCCTAGGAGTAAGTAAGTGAGTGTGACTGTGACTGTGCCTGGTGCCTTGCAATGCACAGGCATCCTATCTGGGGGGAATTGTCCCACCTAGTTACCAGCGCTACCAGGCTCCTGATTCACCACCACCCTGATAAACGGTCTACCGTTTTTAAAAGATGACTGTATACGCTTTAATAATGTAACCATAATAAACAAGCCTGAATTCCAGCACACAGAACTGGTGTCGTCGAATACGAGTTAATTGTTTTGTCGGCTCTTATTGACGTGGCGTGTGTTGGTGCTGTGAATGTATTTTTTTTTTATTGTGCCAAAGTTTGGAGGTGAGAAATGTGAGAATTGATTTTCGCTGGGTTAAAATAAATGGCTAAATGCTGAAAAATTGATGCAGCAGATGCGTGCGTGTTTCTGTGTGTGTGTGAGGGTGGCCGTGTTTGTGAGGCCATGTTTGAAAGATTGAGTGTTTAGTATCAGACACGACTGTGCTGGCCATTTTTGCAAGGCCGTTACCATGGGAGAGAAGTATCCATGGAGACTGTGGGATACCCCGACTCGATCTCCCTTCATCTGAGTCATGTGATGTCTGATCTCTGTTGCCGAAACATAAACAGACCGTGTTACACTACGGTACAACATCTGCTCCCTATCTCGCTCTCTCTTACACACACACACACACACACACACACACACACACACACACACACACACTCACACACACATACACGTTGGGCAAAAAAGTTTCCTATATCTCAGTTCAGAGGGCAAGAACAGAATTTTAATATTTAATATCAATATTGCGAACATCCGACTGCCTCCAACAGTCGAGAAAAGCTCTATATCTGTAGTCTTTCTGTTATCGGTGCATTTTGAATTATTGATTATTGGTGAAAATATTGCTATATATATTATAGTTCAGCATTCTTCATTGTCTTCATGTATGTACCTACAGCTTCAGAAGTGCTTTGCTTGCACTGCTGATGAAGGACTTTTGTCCAAATTGTATCGTTTCCCTGGAAACTTTGTGTACTACGCTGTTATTTCTGCTACCTCTACATTAATACAGAACATTACTCCTGGAATTTTATTCAGAAGAAGTGTACGTCATTAGTACCTACGTTAAAACGGTTAATACCGAGCTTACAATTATTCATCACGTTATTATTTTGTTATCTGTTCCTTAGTTAGGTTTTGCATTTTATTATTTTGAACAACCCAAATCAGTCACATTTTTCATTACAAGCTTTTATAATGCATATGGATAAATCTCTTAGATGGATAGTTGTCTAATTGGCAACCCCCTACCCCTAACCCCTTATGGTTACAAACAAACAAATAAGTTTATGAGATTATGTGTGTTTGCGTTACATCAGCTTGATCAGTGGTGCCTCAGAGAGCATTTACACTGTATAAGCTTCTGTAGGTTTATAGGAATGTTTCCCTTGTGTGTGTTTTTCAGCAGTCTGCATTGTGTGTGTGTGTATGGGTTTGTGAGTTATTGACATGTCAAGGCCACATAAATGTCCCCAAGGTTTAAACTCTCTGAACTGCATCAAACTTGTCTGGGCTCAGCAGTTGCTAAGCACACACAAAATGCTTCTTGGAGTATAAGAAGTTTTGCTCTTGCTCTCTACTGCAGGAGAAAAAACATCTGTAGCTAGACAAGTGTACTATACATGAAACAGTCAGTCTCTTATAAGCCTTTTAAACTCGTTAAAATCCGTTAAAGCCTATTAAAATGACGATCTGATCACAACTGGATAGCGCTAAAGACAAGTGTAAAAGGCGCATTCGCATGCCGAGGTGGTCCGGGACGCATTTAAGCACACGCCTTCTGAAGTGTAAACGCTAATGCGTCCCGATGCAGGGAAATACATCATTAATGCTGGACGTGGTGATTGCATTGGTAACAGCACGACACTCTAGAAAATAATGGAGAGGAGCAGCGATGTACGTGGTTGGAATGCAAGAAGTATCGAAGGTATGTTGTAGGTTTGACGTTTAATATAATTGCGCGGGGACCTTTTGATCTTCTAGTGGAAGTGATGTAGGTAGTAACGAAATCTGAACAAAAGTGGTGAACTGGACACATGATAAACCCAGGTGTAAGCGGCGACGTGTCTCGGCAGTCCATTTGTGACCCGAAAGCTCAAGACGCATTTTAAAATCAAGTGTAAACAGGGCCCGAGATGTACTATGATTCTAAATAAAACACATCTTGTATACATGCTTTCAATGATGATGTAAAAACACATTCGGATGTGTGAGCGAGTTTGAAGATTTTATCTCTTCAGGACCAAGTGTTTAACATTCATACAACCCAAACTGCATGAAAATTTAAGAAGGTTGTAGGGTGCGAGGCAGGATTATCACTCATACCTGTTCTTACACATTCATTCATACAAAATTCAACAAAACCACACTTGCTTATTAGAATTCTTATGACTTTGGCATACAATCAACATGCATGAAAGAACACATTCATCATGCACTTGTAATGACGCCCGTGGCATCACGGAAGCCCATTATGCTGGTTTTTCTGCAAGGCAAAAGTAGACATTACATTTAGGGAGGCTGAGAGGAGAGATGATTGGAACACCGCCTCGCACTCCCCTTGCTCATTTCACTCTATCTCAGTAGTTCATTCTCTGGCAAATCAACCTTGCCGTGAAGAGCGCTGGCTCATTCCAGGTTCAGAAGCACTTTGCTTGCACAGCTGATGAAGGATGCAATTTTACTAGCTCTACAGTATGTAGTATATTATGCCTAGTTGAATTCCATGTTTTGACATTACAAAATGAGGAAAAGCTCAAGGGGGCTGAATACTTATGCAAGGCTGTAGAGAGTCGAACTTTTCTACAAGATGTAGTGTTGCCACCTGGAACTGATAAGGAGTAAATTGAAATTATATATCATGAATCTGCACAAAATAGTCCTTAATATTGTTGAGGCTTGGGTTGCCAGTGAAGTATTGTAAAATTCACAGCAAAAAAGATTTACTTTTTTATATCTTAATTTTATACAAAATAACACATAAGCCAGCACAGCTCAGTTGACTGATAATGTTGAGCTGAAGGTTAAGGATCTTATCCAGCCATGCCAATTTTGGGATTTGAACACCCAACCTACTGAATTGTACACAGCACCTTACCAACTGAGTCGCCACAACAACACTGCGCCATGCGTGCATTGATTCAACTGCTTCTAACACTGAAGTAGCTCCAGTATAAGATTGCATTGAATCTAGGCAAGCTGGTTAAACACGTTGTGTTGGCTCAGTGGATAAGACTTCATGTCACAGATCAGTTCAAATCCCAAACCACCTTGATTAGGTCCTTGAACAGCTTTTGACTTTTTAGCTCAGTTGTATCCTGCATTGAGCAAATACAATGCGTCATTTTAAACTATGTAACAATATTTTACTGTAAATATGTTTTGCAGCTGTTTACTGTAATTTTACAGTATTGTACTGGCCACCCAAGCTTTCACTGCAATTATTTTGTGTGCGTAAATAGAGTGTCGTAAATCGGTTCTGGTGCAACCACTTGCCAACCTGAAGTCACAAAATTAGCTGAATGGAGCCCACCCTTGTACAATTAAAGTATCTTGGGCCCTCAATATAAATACACCTGTTCCTGAAAGGTGCCAGAGTTTGTTAAAGAACATATCTAAACACACAGCATCGTGAAGACCAACGAGCTAAAAAAAAAAAAGCATATCTGAGGCAAAGTTGAAATAAAGTACCATTACAAAAACATGGAAAGAATGTGGCACATCTGCGTAGAGTTGGTCATCCAGCAAATGTCAGTGACTGAATAAAAAGGGTATTAGTCAGAGAATAACCAAGAGGCCAAGGGTAACACTGAAGGAGCTGGAGTGAGGCACAGCTCAGATGGAAGAAGCCTTTGAAACCATACGAAAGAAACCAAAAGTTGAGTCGTGAGTCATATGAAATCTCACTAGGAGTTAGTATGCTGGAGATTCAGTAAATGCAAGGAAAAGGCTTTTCTGATCCAAGGACAGCATTGCATATTTTTTGCACTGTCCATTGCACAAAAATACATTTGAAGGAAAAGAAACCCAACTCAGTGAAACATGGTGGTGGGAGCATCATGTTAAGAGGTGCCCTTGGCCTCTTGGTTGCTTCTCTTTGAATAGCTGGTAGGAAGCTTCATTTATAAACATTAAAGGAAGCCGTAATTTGCTCAGAAGTGAGCGAACGGGGGTCAACAGCCGACACAGGAAGGCTTTCAGCTGCTGTGAACAAGTGGGAGAATAAGAGCGCGTGTGAGAAATGAAGAGGGAGAGAGAGAGAGAGTGAAGAGGTTTTTATTAAATCGAATTAAGTGGTGTGAAGCCAATCAATGCTCTAATGGGCTTCTAACTGCGGTATGCTTTGTGCAGGTGCATGATAAAATATTTCCCAGAGGCTCACACGTACATTCGCATAAAATGTTGATATTGCAGTTCTGAAGAATGATGCTGATTTCACTAGCAGTGCAGAATTGGTTTATAATGGAATATTAATGTGTTATTGATGTGTTATTATGTCTTATTCACTGATAATATTTCACATTTGCTGATGTCTCCATAAATCTAAATTTATATCGATATTGTGTGTGTGTATGTGTGTGTGTGTGTGTGTGTGTGTGTGTGTGTGTCAGTGTGCGTGTATGTGTGTATATTTATTGAGTGGTTTGCACTGTCTGCCCTGAAGTAGTCCTCACCAGCTTTGCTTTTCTGCTGCTCTCCTCATTTGTTTAGATGATGGCAGGCCTTGACCCTGACGCAGAAAACACTCTGTCACTCAACTGCAGGAGAGACAGAGAGAGGGAGGCAGAGAGAGGGGGGGAAACTGAGTGAGAGAGAGAGAGAGAGAGAGAGAGAGAGAGAGAGGCAGGAAAAATGATATGGAGAGGAAAGAGAAATTAATTTGCTACGACAAATGAATTTCCCTCTGAAAGTGAGAGCTCTGTGAGTGTGTGTGTGTGGGCAAAGTCCTGAAAGCAGTACTTCTGTTCAAGAGTGTTGGACAGAAGACAGTTTCATACACATCCTCTTTCAATATCTCACCATGCAATAATAACCTCGTCCTGAATGAAAGTGAAATATATACCGCCGTGTTTATCTCTCTCCGTGTGTATGCCTGTGCTTGTCTTTCCTCTCGTGAATTTCCTTTCTCCCATGTGTCCGAGCATTACGATTTACAAGGTTGATAAGCTCAAAGAGTGTATGTTTCAGTCTTCTAGATTGGTTAAAGGTGGAATCAGATATTTTTCAAACCTCTGCTCAAGCGTTTCTGCTCTGTGTGGCCGGCCAGGCTCTGTCTACATAAAAAGAGCAAATAATCTGGACCTCCCGGACAAATTTAAAGCGCACGAAAATCATCTACTACATCTTAAAATGCTAAATCATACCTGCACCTAAACCAGCACCAACAAGTAAACCTACACCGTCACCTACAAAGTCACCTGTTCTGCGTTATTGACTGGAGTTCTAATTTCAGAAATGTCAGAAGGCCAAAGTTGGACTTTTCAGCAACTCTTAATTGCGTGTGATTCTGATTCTTAAGGCAACACCTTGATATTTGACACTGCCACTGAATCTGCTATAATATGATACAATACCTATAATTTAGTAGCCTGAGATTGATAAGTGACCAACTTTGTTCAGGATCTCTGGTTGGCCTGTCACCTATTACCTATCCGTTCAAAACTATGAAATATATTTTACATACTATTTATCTGTCCTTTTTCAATAATATTTGATTTCAAATCAGTTATCGGAATTAATATTTGATTTAAGATTGTCGCCTCGATTCATTTTAATCGTTACGCTCCTACAAATGACTAAAAGTAAAGCGCAAAAGTTTTTGCATGTGTCTTTGACCTACTCATCATCACGTTCATACAGGGTTTGAACTGTATTTGCATCTCATTTGGGATTATCGTGGCAGAATACGTATGAAGCCATTTACTCTTCAATATTATAATATGTTGAACTGACATTTAGTAGTTTTATGCAACTTTCCAACACTAGAGCAATTCACTTTATACCCCAAAATAATTACAGTTATTTTCCCAAGGAGATTGTGGTGTTGACATGCATCAGAAGGAAATCGAGGCCCTTGCTTACTTTGAAGGATGTCGGTAAGGTAAAACGCATAATAATGCTGTCACGAATCCCTGCAGCGTGCAGAACATTTCCCAGAATGTTATTGTGACACGTGTTTTTGCCCTGTCCTGTCATTTGTGTGTCGTGCTACGATTGTTTTGTGTTAGTTTATCAAAAGTTTGCCTACTTATATCCTCTTGCATCTTTTGTTTCTTTGTGAAGTCTTTTCACAAAGCGTTATTTTCCAGTTTTCCCGTGACTGTTATTTTCTACTTCCCGTTTTAGACCCCCATCTGTTTTCGCTTTAAAAAAAAAAAAATGCATTACGGATTTCCCAAAATAAACAACACACTGATTTTGCACACTTGATGAATGAATGAATGATGAATCCATAACCGTATGTTCTTTCCTCTAAATAACTTAAAAGACAAATTATACAGATTTTGAATATTCAGAGCATTTGATGAATGTGTTCGGTTAAATAAACATTTATTACGTCCTGACGTCCCGGGTTTTGAGCAAACAGGTTTTCCGTTCTTTCCTTAATGTGAAAATGATTGTCACACATATGCTCCAGATGTGTTGCATAGAGATTAGGTTGAAAAAATGCTCCTTTAAAGCCTTTCTGAGTGCCACAATCCAGCAGCATAAGATATTAAAATTGTAAAAGCACACATCACCTTTTAACAACCTCGCCAAAAGTTAGTGGGACTTTAAGAAATCCATGTGAAAAAACTTTTAGGAGATGCTGTCTGACCTGCTGAAGTCTGGCTTTATGAACACCATTTTACAATCATTAAAGCAGGGGTCATAAAATGAAGCCATCAGGAAATGTCATCATTCACTCAGTCAGTTACATCATGAGCTAAAATAGACCATGATTCACAGTTAGCTTTTGCCTGGGCTTTGTCCTTTAAAAATGGTCAAACCCTTGATTTCCATAATGCAGTTACTGTTGGTTGTTTGTTCAGGTGCACACCGGAGCTGGAACAGGAGAGATTACAGATTGATCCTGACATGAAGTAAAACATTTAGGGATTGGTTATAGGGCTCACTTGCATATTGTATGTCTTTGTGATATCAGTTGTGATTATGAAATGATATGATGTGATTATGCAGCCCTGCTTCTCAGTAAGAGCACTGAGGAAAAGTGCAGACGAGTCTTTCGAAAGCTGGGTTATTACTCACTCACATCCACTGGGGCATGAGAGTCAGCTAACGACTTCAGCGTTCTCATTCTCCGTCCTTCTCTTATCCTAAATCTTCCTCGTTTTCGTCTCTGTAGACGTCTCAGAAAAGAAGTAAGGGTAAATCCGTGGCAGGTCACGCCTCCGGTCGGTCGTCATCGTCACTTATTCACTCATCCTCATTCACTCTTTCTCCATCTGATTTGTGTCCTGTATTACATTCTTTAATGTTTAACTTGCTTGTTGTGATTATGTTAAGAAGGCAGGCATCTGAGAGGAACCTGCCAGCTTGTGCTGGAGTGTGTCGAGTGTGTGTGCCTGGTGGCCAGAGATCTGAGCTCGCAGTGTGCTAATGGTCTTAAATAATAGATTCAGCAGACTCTGATTAAAGCCTGGAAGTGCAGGGACAAAACGGACAGAACAGGTGCCTTCACGTCAGACACTCTTAAATTTAACACGTAACACCGGCGTTCCACGAGTGTGCGCACGCATACACACCCTCGCCTCTGTTACCGTTTAAGAATGCCTCGGCGACCTAGCGGAAAGTGAACGGACACACGACCGCACAGTCACACACCGATGCTAACGCGTCCTTCCGGTGTCAACGACTGTAAAAACGTTTCATCTCCTCTGTATACATTTAGTAGTATGTGAAGCCTTTTAAACATTCAGAGACTGCCATAGACTACCTCTGAAAGTTGTGTTTTATTAAGAAGCAAATGTCAGGAGAACCTGCTCTCATGAAATATTTGTACAAACTCTCACAAGCGCGAGGGCGGCGTGGCTGGGTTCCGTTCAATTTCACATGAATAAAGCAGGAAGGCTATGAATACTAGCACTGCCCCAAACTCTAACCTGGATAGTGCTTCATACAAATTGAGTTGTGTGAATTCTTCTTACTAATTTGTTGGCCACTCATGGAGCACTTGATCACTCGGACTTCTCCTTTTCTTTGTGATTAGAATTAGAGAGCGAGGACAACTTGCACCCTGTCAACAAAAGAAAAGTTGAAAAATAATGACCATTGAATTAGTAGGTGTGTCAAAACTTTTGACTGGTACTGTAGTTATTAGGACACTAGAAAAATGTACATGCTGTTATGAATATGCTTTAACATTCGTCTGCATTTCTTTAAGTAGGATTTCGGTCGTCTGCGAACTAAATAAATCTGAGATTTGTAAAAATGATCACTAAACAGAAGTAAACTGTAATGCTCATAGAGATGTATAGACATTATTTTCTTATCATATGATTTTTATGATGTCCCGAATACCATTTTTTCGGGCTCAGGATCTTCGGGTGTAATCAGTAGCGAATATTGAGTGGGGATGGCGGGGTGGTGGGCGGATCTATGCCGAGCATGCGTGCGCAAAACGGTGTGAGCTGGCGCTCTTGGCTCTTTCATTTCATAAACATGGTGCTGCATGGGGAGAAACGGAGCACAGCAGCTCGGTGAATAACAGCACTACTACTAATAAAGGAGCTGTGAGAACAGACACGTGCTTTATTTCAGCTGCAGTGTTTTTGCCCAGAACTCATGCATGCGCTGAGAAGTCTTGTTTTACGCTTCCGAAAACAAATCGCTGTAAAGTTTGTAAGTCTGCACTTAAGTTTTGCTGAGTTGTTCTCCCATGTGATTGTTCATGAGAGAGAGAGCGTGTACTGAGTTTGACTCAGGAAGGACCAGCCAGGCATTTCTCTGTTCTCAGTTGAGATGGATGGCAAAGCGCTGCAACACGTGTCTTTCGGTTTAATTAAAGACATTAATTTTCAAGGATACTGTTAGTCTACAGTATAACTTCCTCGTAATAAAGCATTCCCGCACAGCCGTTTAACGGCCAGAGTGAACTGAAGCAACAACCAAAAAAACGAATAACCAAATCCCAGGTTTGAAAATCGAATACCCATTCAACGAACAAATATCCGAATAGCAAAGAAAATGCAGTCTTAATTCCCATTATCGATCAATGTCAAAGAGAAACTTGAGCTTTAGGGCTTATTGCAGTTTGTCGATAACGGCGATTAACAAATGCCATATTGTCTTTCTCTAGGCTAAGACAGGAGGAACAAGTGAGATGGAAAGACTAGATTTCTATCATAAACTCTCAGAAAAAAAAATCTTTTTTGTTTTATACATTGTACCATTCATATGTATTTTTCACCTGGAAACGTTTTTCTTTATACACTACCAGTCAAAAGTTTGCACACACCTTCTCTTTCATAGGTTTTTCTTTTCTTTTTTTTGTTGTTTTCTACATTGTAAAACAATACTGAATACCTCAAACTATGAAGCAACACATGTACTGAATTATGTAGT
>JAQQZR010000008.1:3438337-3449617 GCA_030068235.1 Notoglanidium macrostoma
AACAGTCCATCATTACTTTAAGACATGAAGCGTCTTTAAAGTAATAAAAATAAAGAAAAAAACATTGAATTAGAAGGTGCGTCCAAACTTTTGACTGGTCGTGTATGTTCCTTTAAAAAAGATGTAAGTTGCATAATTGGGCCGTAACCTACATGCCCCTGTGTATGTAAATTGTACCTACTAAAAGTACGGGGGTGAGTCCTTTTTCTGTGAGTGTAAATTTACTTGTAGTCACTCATCTGACTCTCTTGCAGTTCAAGTCATCCTCCGTCTCAGCACACGCATCCACATCCATCTGCTCCAATAAAGGGAGCTAATGTGTGTACCCACGCAGCTGCCTTGTGGATTGTGACCATAATCCTTAATATTCTGTTGGGATCAATAAATAAAAGCTAATGAAATGTCTCGTCTCAATGTTAAGAGTCAAGGCCCTGTAAAGTGAATGACTGATTGATGGAGTAATTTATCAGCCTGTCATGAGAGAGAGAGAGAGTGAAGAATTAGAGACTTATTCAGGACATCCACTCACTTCTGAATTCATGAACAGCTGCTTAAAATAGATGTATTCCTGCATTGGCTTCGAATTCACCATGTCCCTGACCAGGATAAAGTGCTTATTGGAGATGAATGGATGAATGAATGCTGGTGGAAGCAAAAAGGATTAGAGAAGAGGGCACAGGATCAATGAGCACCTTTTTAGCGCCATTTTTCATTTGGAGTGCCTGATTGGTTAGCGCTCCGCAGGGATGCTCCGTCAGGTGAAATTCGATTGGATGGGAATTTAGATCATTTTTTTGCCTGACATTTTGGGGGTATTTATATTGGATCTAATTAGAAGTTGGATGGGATAAGTGAAGGATATAATTGGTAAGGGATTTAGAGGAGAACAGGTGTGGAATGAACTCCTGATTTGTTAAGATGCAGAGGGAACTCTCAGCTGAAAAGCTGGAGATTGGCCTGTTTTCTTCTAAATGACCCTGGGGTGCGTTCTGTAATTCATTAGAACTCTTAGATGTGAAGTGGTTTTCATAACTTAGATTGATTAACTGCAGTGGCCATGTGGTTAAATGTCATGCATACAGTCACATACAGTTTCCTATTTCTCCTTATCTCTTGCTCTTAAAGAAGTTCAGGTTTACAGAGCCACTACTGTCACACCTTCACTCTGCGTACATCTTCTTTCTCAGGCTCTCACACATTCGCCTTCTTGCTTTTACCTCCACTACTGTTTGCCCGTACTTGACAGCCTAATACTTACTGAAGAATGAACAGTAGCAGATAGGGTTCCAGTAACTTTGTCATTGGCTTGACATCCATGCTAATCAGTGTATTTTTATCTCTAATAGTATTTTCAGATATGATAGATTAAAATAAATAGAGGATATGAATAGATGAACAAGAACAAGTAGAATGAAGTAGCTTTAATGGAAGTGATTAGAAACCTATGCAATGGGGTGCTATGGCAAGAGATACGTAGCTAGCTGTGTTCATGTTTGTGTGTGTGTGTGTGTGTGTGTGAAAGGCCAAGAAAAAGCATACACCTCTGTAGTGTCAGTATCTGACCCAGTCTTGTTGCTTTGTGTAATGATTGAGTTTTTATCCACTTCACAGCACTCACAATTTCACTTGTGTGCCATGAGTTCACTGGAGATCATGTTCTTACTCTTCTCTTTTCACCATCTTTACAACTACACACACACACACACACACACACACACACACACACACACACACACACACATAGACATAGACACATAGCCATTTCCACACAGACGTTAGTTTTTCCTATCTATTTCTTTCTGACAATTCCTATCTCTGTTTTTCTGTCATCTACCTGCTTTACCTCTTGAACATTTCCAGTACGTAGAAATCCAGCTGTCTTTAGTCATTTCCACACAAACACTATGATGGATGAGGCACCAATTAGTATTAATACAGCCAGTGCTGGAAGCTGATAAGTCTTCCATTCCCCTTTTCTTATTTCTCACATCCTCTGCTTCATTCTGCTCCCCTGTGCATGTTATTTATTCTCTTGCTTGCTGTGGGCTGTTGTCCTGACAGCCTGTATCTGATAATGTGTTTTTTATATATTTACAGTGGAAATGCAAGAGTCAAATATGCACGTCGAATTGCTTAGAATTCCACGAATTTCCACGAAGTGCCAGCGAGGATCTGCTGTTTGTGCAGTTCTTCAAGCCGTATATTCACACACTCAGGGCTAGGGTATATCACTGAACTGCAGTTTGAACTTTGCCCAAATAGCACACGTTTCCCAGAATTGTAGACTGAATTATTGCCGTCACCAGTCGTAGTAATGTGTGGTTTCTTGCAGTCAGTGAAAGGATGCATTAGTCTGCTCTGCATTACTAATGCTTATCTCTTTCAGTAATGTGTTTATAGCAGAGGAAGTTCAAAGTGCCGTCTCATTATCAGCCTCTAAACAGCAGAGCTAAGCTTTCTGTGTAATAGTTTAATGAGGCTCCTTTATTGCATCGCCTTTTGTGAGAAATTGTATGGTCTATTACTTATAGGCTTTAATAATTAGTGTACCATGGGGCGAAAAAGGTGCCTTGGGATGAAACTAATAGAAAACATTATATACCCGTGGTGTGCTGCAGAAAACTCATATCTTCATAAATAGAGCTTGGTTGTCTCTTTTGGTATCGATCAGTTTCTATTAGAAGGTCATTTTCCTTTCTGGTGCTCCATACCTAATTATAAAATGCTGTTCTGCAATGCTGTTAAAAGATACGAGAATAAATTAATTTATATCATTATTATTCCTAAACATCTGTGATGATGTCTTGATGGTTATTAAACCACTAACGGTAAATCCTCAACATTACGGATTATACTCAAAGTCTCCGTTTTTATCATTTTCATTACTGAGTAGTTTACTGGATCTGGGTCTCATGACTCAGGGTTGTCCTCTGGGTCTAATCATTCACAACCTTGTTCTGGGTCTCAATATTCAGAATCTGGGCCTTGGCATAGTTTCTGCAAATCTCTGGAACTGTACTAGAGGGACAAAACACCATTCTACAAATAGATATTTCCTCAGTTGGTGTTTTGATGATTGATGACTGTCAAACACATCACTCCAAAATCTCCCAGGGTGAAATCTGGTGTCTACGAAGGCCTTGGCATGATTTACAGCATTTTCATCCTCATCAAAGTATTCAGTGAGCCTTTGTGCCCTATGTATGGGGGCGGGGTTATCCTGGAAGAGGCCACGCCCCCCTCAAGATAGATATACATTGTCATAGGGTAAATGTGATCAGTCAGTAGAACTCTGTATTGATTTGTATTAGTCGTTCGTTATATGGGGATGGACAGCCCAATCATGTGAGGAAAAATAAATGCCCCCACGGCATAACAGAGCTGCAGGATACAGGCTTGTACCGTTCTCTTGGTGTACGCCAGACATGCACTCACTCACTTGTTGAGAATATTATGATTGGTGACTCATCTGACCAGATCACTTTTTTTCCTGTTGAGCAAAGCCTGTGGTTGAACTTGAACACGCGTTCGTCTTTGTAATAAGGGGATAGTTGAGTCACCGCAACCCTACTGTATGTTTTTGACGGACGGATCGTTCTTGTTGACAGTCTGATCACATCCCGCGTTGACATTCTCAGTCACCACTGCTCCAAAAGCGTTTTTCTTTTCCCCTTAAACATCACACTAATGCACAAGCATCACAGTCTTCCTATGTGTCCTTTCAACTACAATTTCCCCTCCCTATTTACTGCCTAAGATCTTTCTTGTTGATCTAAATGCAGATGTCACTTTACTGTACTTACTGATCCTGTTGAAAAACAGGACAGCCGAACAGTCTTTTGTGTTCGAAGCCACATCAGGGAATAATGAACTCTCTTTCAAAGTCACTTAGATCTTTCCCTCTTGCCATCTCGATTCAAAACAAGGTCAGGCAGACCTTGTCAGTGGTTTTATTCATGCCACAGAGTGTTGTAGAATGGTTAATTGCTTAATTGTATCATGCAGTCTGGAAGCATCTGCAGCCATTATGTTCCCATTGGTATTTAGTTCCCATTCAACAGTAGGACGGACACACACACACACACACACACACACACACACACACACACACACACACACACGAACAAACAAAATCCTTTAGTCTTATCTTCTTGGGTTTCATTGCTATAATAAAGTCAGTAACACCCTGCTTAAATTCATCCTGCAAGTAAAAATGCAATAGTATCCCTGCGTTGGATCGG
Source organism: Notoglanidium macrostoma (assembly GCA_030068235.1). Taxonomy (NCBI): domain Eukaryota; kingdom Metazoa; phylum Chordata; class Actinopteri; order Siluriformes; family Auchenoglanididae; genus Notoglanidium; species Notoglanidium macrostoma. The sequence goes on from JAQQZR010000008.1 coordinate 3,442,579, forward strand.
TGACCTGCGCAGGATGTACCCTGCCTCTCGTCTGAAAGCAGCTGGGACTGCCTTCAGCTTGCCTGTGACCCTGATGGATAAGCGGTGTAAATAATGGATGGATTTATGGAAGTCACAATAGTCATGAAAAACTTTCTGCTTACTATTCTGGACACACGGTGAAATCGGGGGTCCCTGGATAATCAGTTCTACATTTTGCTGATACCATTAAAGCCTTTGTACAACTTCTACGTCGTCGTCAAGACAGGTCTGTGTGCCTACAGAGTGCAAGATTTGTTTACCCAGTACTCGCAATAGTTATAACATACAGGGCATTTCAAACACTGAAAGGTACAGCTTGTTTGTTTGTTTGCTTGTTTGTTCATTCATTCATTTACTACATGCTGATCTAGGTCCACAGTGATGGAAGGGATTCACCTTTGATTGGATACCGGTTCAAAGCAGGGCAGAAACTTAATTTATATTATATACAGATATTCAGTTAGTGGAGATGTGTTATTTTTGTCTATTTGTCACTCTATTTGCCTTTTTCCTGTTTATAATGGCGAGCGAGGAGGTCCGGTCTCTAAAGTTTCATTTTGTCCACACAGGCAGTTATGAAATCTAATAGACAAGCGGCAGGAGAGCTGTAAAACACAAAAACTGTCTCTGGCTTAAACTTTTATGTGCATGTGGGTGTTTGTGTGGACTTGTGTCTGAACGTGTTGCTCAATTTATCTTTGAATTGGCCTGAACTACAATATTTTGCATATTATTTATTAAACTTTTAATTTGATGAGAGGAAACAAATTTGGGAGAAAAATGGAAGGTGTTCATAACTACTGAAAGCTTTCCTGGCCTTGGTTTTGGAATCTGACAGTCAGTGAGTTTCTTTGTGCTTGAATGCGCAGAATGTTTTTGACTAGTCACATGAAGAGAAACGTGAACTAATCAATATTCAATGTTTTAATTTGTGTAAATTGGGCTGTAAGAGACCGAGGGACACTGAAAAGAGAAACTGATTTAACATTTGCACAAATGAGCTGAATGACACGACTGAACAGGCGAGGCGAGGTCAAGTTAATCTTTCTTTAATATTCTCTCTGTTAAATCTCTTACTTACACACAGATGGAATAAGCAGGGAAACCTTCTCTGCACTGCCACCGGTTTCATTTGGATGTCACAGTTCACTTAGTTGGATTTTGGGAAGCAGTGTGATTTAAAACAAACGCAAACAAATACAAATGAATGTAATATAATGGAGTGGTATATGCTGCAACATTACTTTTGGCTGTTTTATTCCTGTTAGTTGCAAGTAGATATTAAAGGTCCACTGTGTAGGATTTAGAGGGATCTATTAGCAGAAATTCATATATAATGTTGTTTATTAGTGTATAATTACCTGTGACTACAAATCGTTGTGTTTTCGTAAACTTAGAATGAGCCCTTTAATATCTACATAGGGAGCAGGTCCTCTTCCACAGAGCTGCCATGTTGCGCCGCTACAGTAGCCCAGAATGGACAAACTGCTAGAGAGTACCTTCTGCGTTTTGTGATTTTACAAGTGGCAGCGTGAATCCGGATGGAAGCACCGGAAGGACAAAGAAGAAGAAAGGAAGATGAAGAAGAAAGAAGAGGAATCAGCGTTTGCTGGTGCTGTCTAACAACTTTGAGAACCCAAATGTTTAAAAAAAGGAGGATCGTATTTGTTATTTAGCAAGATAAAATGCAAGTTCTTGGAAGTATGACACGGGCACCTGATGGCCACCGTACGTTATAATACATGCCCGGAAAAGGAGGGGCATTCTGTTGGTTACAGTCAACTGAATGCTATATAGTGGACCTTTAAAGTAATGCGGAGAGAGTAACACTCTCTGACTCTCAGCCATGGATAGCTATCGCATCGCCAGATTTGACTCACAAATTCTTGATAATAGTGATGTTAAAGTAACGTTAATTACTTTCACCTATATACTTTTAGAGGACAACCCACCAGTTTACTTTCATCGTTAAAACACTTCAAGGTGTTCTCTAGCCTAAAGGGTCAGTAATGACATCTATAAGGATTCTTTGAACCACAAACCCTGTTTTCCCTCAAAGTCTTCTGCGCGAGCTTCATCACTTCAGAATGGATCCCACTGACAGCTTTGCTCGTTAATTGTCACATTTTTCTTTCCCACACGCACTCTAATTCTCTTTTTTCTCTCACCAATTCGAAGTCACACACTCTTGGAAACACTAGTGACCCGACTAACTCTTCCAAAAAGTCCAAGTTTGATTCATTTCCTTCACAATCAGAGCCGAGTTGGCCTGCTGTGTGTCCAGATAACATTACACCCTCCCTCGGTGCACAGGCAAACCCAGATTAGGAGCTTCTGTGCCGGATCCGCTCATTTGTCTTCGTGTCTCTTTAAACACTTTAAGTCTTATAAATGCTGCACACACGGGGAAGAGTCGTGATTGGACTTCTAGGTGGAACAGTTTGAAAGATGGAAAGTCACGCTTTAGACCTCAGCACCTTCTAACAGGAGATAATTCTGCCAAATGACTGTGTGATTATTGAGTGAACACACTCACACCATTCACCGGTGATGCAAAGTTCTGGTTAGGACACACACAGAAGCTTCTTAGTTATTTCCCACTGAATTTCCCACAGAGTGTTTGTTTCCACGCGTGTTTGTTTGTATTGCACCAGGTGCATCTCTTTCTATTTTGGACCTGTCTCTCACCCTGGCCTGTTATCAATAGTATTCAATATCAATACTATCAATAGTATCATTGTGAAGTCTTGGCGAATATTGTCGTGCCTTTTTTCACTTAGTGCCTCAATCCTTGTTTCCAGATTTCTTTACACACTTGCGTCCCCGGCTCATATAACCACACGTTACACTTAAACTTAATCGCAATAACCAAAGTAAACCTTTTACATTTAGTCCAAAGATGTGTTTGACAGCAGACAGTAGTGTTCCTGAGATGATGGGGCTTCTTCTCACCTGCACAGTGTTTGATTTTAATGATCTGAAGTTCGATGATGTGTTACTGACCTTTCTTCCTTTTTTTGTTTTTCACACACTGAGCTTGCTAGCATCGGGAGGCACTTCTGTTAATACTTCTATAATGAGCAGCACTTGCTCCCCCAGTGCGCTCTGGGAAATCGTTCTATGGTCACTCAGCAAAACAAAAACAGCGTGCTTGCCCATGATATGAGACCCGTTCATCTGAGTGTAACACACACACGCACACACACACACACACACACACACACACACACACACACACACACACACACACAAATCCTCCAAACGGCCATGCCTGTTAATCTCATTTCGCTTTATCAAAGTGATCTGATATCCACGGTTATTGGACATTACACTTGATAGTTTCGGACAAAATATGATATTAGACAAAGGGAATCCGTACGAAACAAAGTCATCCAACACATATATAGCCCATATGAAAAAAGTATAAGAAAACTGTTTTTTACCATTTTAGCAGCAGTATCTATAACCTTAGTTTAGTGCATTCTGTAATTTGAGATCAGTCTTTTAAATTTTAGCCATTTGAATAATAACTTAATTGTAAGAGTTCAAGCATGAGCACCTTGCTTCAGGCCCTGTCACTGCATTTGTATTTTCAGGATTTTGCCTAGGCCTCTTATTGCCTAGGCTTTATTTCAATAACTGTCTCAAATAACAAACTTTGCACAATTTTATTGGAGGTAGTGTGAAATTCAGTTCACCCAATTCAGTTGATTCCTTTATGATGTATTAAACCTGTTGAGAAATGAAATGACTATTGGACACTTTTTACACTTAGCAGTCAGAAGGGGCGGAGCCACCTGATTTAAACCTGCGGTTAAAATTTTTCCATCTATCCATCCATTATCTGTATCGCTTTATCCATCTGGGTCGCTGGGTAGCTGGAGCCAATCCTAGCATCTTCGGGTGAGAGGCATGGTACACCCTGGGCAGGTCGCCAGTCCACCACAGGGCCAACACAGACAAACAACCTCATGCAGACTGCACAGAGACAATGCTCTCATTGGTTCCTGACTTTTAGAACACACTGTAGTAAGTATATAGTGCATAGTACAGCTCATGTATTGTATTTCGGGGGAAATCGTAGCACTGTAAGTTATCTTTGTTTTTTATTCTTGTCTGCCAATCATGACAGACATCTTGTTATCAGTATCACTGGTGCTTGTATGGTGCAACCTGCCTGGGAGACAAAGACAGGAACAGGAGAATAAAAGTGAAAACTGGCTAAAAAATAACCCCACACAGTGTGTAATTCAACACAACAACAAACAGTGAATATGTCCTTACATATAACACTGCACCATGGTGTTAAGAAAATTGGTCTGTATCTTGCTGAATCAGGATGGAAAAATGAATAAAGACAGCAGGGAGAGAAGGAATGGTGGGTGGTATTGGAGCTCCGCTGAAGGGAATGGATGGTCAGAGAGGAAGTTCAGGAAGAACTCGAGAAATTAAGCTCTCTCAACGTCTCATTATTTAATGAAGGAAATTGGATCGAAGAAGTGTCAGTGCAGTCCAGTTTTGCACTGATGTAATAATAAAAATGTAAGAATTAATAGACCAGCAAACGTGACTGTTATAGAGAATCATGATCTGAGTGTGTGATTTGAAATATTCATCTTTTGTTTTAAGATTTATGAGACTGGTGTTTTGAGTTGATGAACTGGTCAAGCGCCAAGCCGAGGCCGTTTCTCATTTGGATTTGAGTGAGAATGTTGGCTTGTTTTAGGGTTGCGGTTTAGGCCGTTATTATTTTATCCCATCCAACATAAAGGATCACATTAACACATTTAAATCTCCTGTTCAGACTAAATCCATGTTGCCATGTATATGAAATGCCTATAAATGCCGGTGTGATGGCATAATGTCAGTTTTAGCTGTCAGTTGTCAGTCGATTGAGTGTTACAGGAGCACAAAACAGTGTTCAAGAAACAAGCATGAGAATATGCCTAAACATTTATTGAATGTTGATCAACAAGCTTGATGGTAAACATGGAGTCGAAAACCCAAATGTGCGGCAGAGTTGCTTGTACTAAACAGAGTACTCAGATATTGCTTTGCTCTTGCCTGTTCTAAATTATAAATCTGTTGAACCCTTGATTTACACACAGAGATGCTACTTTAAAAATACATAAAACAGTTGCAGCTGCTGGAAGTTTTTTGACACTGGGTTATAAGTCCAACTCAAGTAAGCTCAACAGTCAGGCAGCTTATTTTTGCCTAGACAGGAGTGAAAACTAGGCTGTTGTTTCCACTAGTGACAACATACAGAGAGAGAGAGAGAGAGAGAGAGAATAGGCCACATATGCGGACCAAACACAACATCGAAGTCTGTATAAAGTTGTCTTGCCAGTGGGGCAGTCACTTAGTGCCCAACTTGATTCATGGCAGCTTTAACAGGAAAAGAATTTCGATATGATATATTCAGGTTGGACTGAGATGGTATTTTATGGCAGTTTTTTGTTTCCAGATTGAACTAACACAGCATCACAGCCAGGAGGAATCCCCAAATGGCTCTTCAGGCACACTCAAACCCCGTTAAATAACATTAGCCTAACACATTTATTCTCCCCGAGTTTCTCATTTTACCTGAGGGGATTGTTACAACAGAATAACCCAGACTTCATCAGAGATCTAATAATACTGTATCACTGTTCACACCAGCACTATGTGCAGAAACAACAACATTTCCATAATAACATTTTCATTCTCAGGCTAATGTGTTTAGTTAGCTGTTAAATCCAGGAACTCCCTTGATTTATCTTTCCTTTCTAGCAGCTGAGGAATCGAATAAAATGCTAAAAATAATGCTAGAAATTGGCCCTTAGCTGAACGTTAACCGTTCTCGTACTTCTTTTACATCCAAAGAAAACTCTCCGCGGTGTGACAGTGAAACATAAGGTAACATGTGAATAGTAGACCACACAGTCCGTTATAGTCGTACACGAGGACGTGTTAACGGCTCAGAGTAAGCGCATCAGAACTGGGAGCGATGACAGTGTAGGGTGTTCTGCTGTGGTCAGCTTGGCTTTATGCCTCTTGGTGAAAATCACTGTGTCTGCACCTCTCCATCTGTGTGATAGAGACAGAATAAAAGACCAATATGCTCTTTTTCAGTGAGAGGGTTAGATAGCAGTGTAGAGTAAGCGATTTTACCAAGTAGTTTTGCATTATTATTATTATTCATTTTTATATTTTTTATTATTATTATTATTATTATTATTATTATTATTATAGAAATGCAATAAACATACAGGAAAAAAAAATCACTCCTGCTATTACCATGTTTATATTACATTCTTTATATTTTCTTGACTGTTTATTTACCTGACTGTAAGTGGCGTAGATATAAATTTTGCATCATCGACAAAAAAAACTTTTATTCGTGCGACATAATCGAAGCAACAAATGAATGCCCTAGGAGTCCGAGTGTGCGTCATAGATTTGCCCCGGACGTCAGCAAACAGTTCGTCAGCTGTACATGATGAGGCCAGAAAAAAGGCCAGATTGCTAGCTTTTGTTGTTTTCGCAGCTGAGTGATATGTGGCTACGGGAGAGGAGTCAGATAAGGTGGGGCTGCGCCGCGGAGGGTGAATGTAGCTTTTGTATATTTTGCATTCCCTTCATTCACCTCTAGTGTAGAGACAGCAAGCTTGTCTGCTTTAATTCCCCATCTGTAAAACACACTGCAATACCACACCCTCCAATTCTCTCTTCCTCTCGCTCTCTATCTCGTAACGAACCGTAATTAGGATCCTCAGAGGCCGTTTCTGACATTGAACATATACAATACGGAAAGTGTGTGTGTGTGTCTGTAAATGAATGTATGCCCTGACGTTGTGTGAGATTGAGCACGTATGCTTCGCGTTTAGCTAGTGTGTTTTCCAGTGTGTACGCTGTGCTTCTTATTCACTTCCTCTCCTGCATCGCTGAGAAGCTTCCTCTACTCTGTGTGTGTGTGTGTGTGTGTGTGTGTGTGTGTGTGTGTGTGTGTGTGTGTGTGTGTGTGTGTGTGTGTGTG
>JAQQZR010000008.1:3460266-3482430 GCA_030068235.1 Notoglanidium macrostoma
CAGACATTGAATACAAAAGAAAATCAGGAGCAAAACACTTTTAATTCTGTTGAATTTAATAGCTTATGCGAAACATATTTATTTCATTTAAAGAGTAGCCCATTTACGTTTTTATAGTGATGTGTAATATTAATTAACAGTTATGTTTAATGTTAATATTATGACTAATGTAATAACAAGTACAGACGTCTGTTTGTTTTTATCCGTTAAAAAAATATAGCTTGTCATCCTGCCGATACTGTGTTTAAAATCTTAGTTACAGCTTTTCCTTTTACTGTAACGAAAATTCCTTCCAAAACATGGAAAAAACTTTTTGATACGTTAATGTGGAACGTCCAGCATACAAGTCTAGGTGTAAATTGTTATTATAGAAATGATAGCGTATCTGAAAGAGAAGGTTAATAAAAATCTGTGATTTTTGGCTGGAACTACTGGCAGAAAATTAATCAGCACATTCTGCAAATTCAGATTTTACTCAGATTTATATTTTATTAATATTTGTCCATGATCCACGGCTCCACTTCACTCGCTTGTGATTCCATACTCTAAGTGAATGTAAGACTTTTGTAACTCAGAAAACTAAAGCTATACTTAAGCCTTGATAGTGTTTGCACCTTTGCTTGAGTAAGGACTCTGTGTAACAGATAATCACCTCACACACACTATCTCACTGTGGCTTTATGAAGAACTAGACCTCCACCCAGGATAATAGTTGACTCTTCTGTGATATGCAAATCTGCAACCACTTTATATGCCTGGATATATTTCCAATGGAGCCATCGTATTTCTACATTGGCTGTGTTTTGTCACTACTGAACTTTATTGCCATCTGCTGGATTTTAAGATGTATGGCATTGTAGAGCACAGACTACCTGCAAGCCCAAATTGCTTTATCTCGCAAAGTTAGTGAGACGGAAACTAATTTTGCAGAGCATTCCCTGACTCTAAAATTTAATGGGCTCTTCCTTGGCCCATGCTACACCCTGCTACCAGGTTTCAGAGTAATGGGGTCAGTAGGTTTTGCGCAATCCTACAGTTGTGCAGTCAGACAAACAAACAGAGAGACAGACAGACAAGCAATCTACACCAAAAACAATCTCCTTGGCAAAGGTAATAATGATGAGAGACAGCAACAGTACTTCACAGTCTGCCCTCTACCTCTCCTACAGCTCTCTGTCTCCCTCTCTCTCATGCTCCTGCTTGTATGTCCTCTCTCATTTCTCAGTTCAGCTCTCTATCATTTTGCATACACTCACACAGTGATTTATCTGACATCATGACCGTACGCATATTGAATACATATCCCACAAATGGGAACATCTGGATAATTCTTTGATAGGTTGCTATCATCTATTTTAATTAGCAGTCATAATGCTGGCTATAATTACCAGCATCGTCTTGTGTCATTGGCATTCAGGCGCATTTCATTGCCGGAATCTAGTTTCAATGTGACCGAAGAGCAAAAAAAATATCGGGTTGCAGCTCACGAACTTCCTGAAACAGTTAGGAAACCAAAGCAGCATGCAGTGTTCTTTCGCTCAGACGCTATGGCCGACAGTAACGCAATTACAATTTCAATCACAGCCATGCAGGTATCGTCTCGCCGCTGATGGAATCCGTACCGACCGAGGACATAATTGCTTTTTTGAAGTCATGAATATTCATGAGCGGATTGAGCCGTATGAGTGTGCAGTTCCACCGGTGAACCCAGTCGCTTTCTGCCCTCGTCAACTTGATTTGGGGCTCCTTTAATTAAAAAAAATAAAATAAAATAAAAAATGCCCAAGGGGAAAATATTTCCCAGAATACCAGCTCACCAACTTTCATCTGCCGTGTTTTTTTTTTTTTTTTCGCATAATGTTCCCTATTCCATTATGGTTTTTTTTATCTTGTCTGACTTTCTCACTATTTGTTCTTTGATCCTCTCTGTGTAATGCAATTCCTGATAACATAAAGAATTCTCAGGCTGAAAGATGTTTTATGAGATGCATTACAGCTTCCTGTCTTGTCCTCTCCCTCTCTCTGTCATCCACCTGCTAGTTCCTTTTAACCAGGAGTTATTTTCCGTATAGAATCTAAAAAGGAAAACCGTTCAAAGGACATCTGAGCTGGACGTGATGGAGAAGCACCTGCAGAACCTTCAGTGAGTTCTGGTTTATTATAACAGTTGGTACAGTGTTCTTCTGTAGTTCTGGTCATTTTGGCCAAACAACTCAATCTTTGTCTCATCTGACCATAAAACTTTCCTCCAGAAGGCTTTTTCAATGTCTATGTGGTCAGTTGCAAATTTTGCAACTTTCTAGCTAGGAGGTATTGATTTTGGAGCAAGGACTTGGCAGCCTCTCAGTCCATGGTGATGTAAATCTCACAGACAGCGTTCCAGCAGCTTCCAGTTCATGGCAGACCCGTGCCTTGATGGTTCCTGAGTTGTTCCTGACCATCCAAACCAATTTCCTCTCAGCAATTCCTTGTTCCTGACCATCCAAACCAATTTCCTTTCAGCTGAGCGTGACAGTTTGAGTCTTCTTCCAGACCTTGGCAAAGTTGCTTCACCTCCTAATAACTTTGCAGTTGTCAAACAAGTCGAAAAAAAAGACGCTACCAGCTGTAGTCAATAACAGGAAGTTAAGGGGCCAACAGCAGTAGTTCCAAGGGAAATTATAGGTTTATATTAATTTGCTTTTAGTAACACATGATCAGTTCTAGGGTAACAAATCACATGGGAACTTGTATAGTGGACACTGCACACAATCAGGTTTTTTCTTTCTTTTTTTTTTTTTCTTTTTTAATATTTGTGGAAGTGTCAGCACTTTTTAACAATTAGAGATGAAGCTATGACTTTAAATTTACTCATCTTAATCTTATATTAAGGAAAAGAAAGGGAAGAAAACCAATCTGGAAAGCAGGATAGGAGGGGAAAAGAAAAGAAAAGAAGAATATGGAAACTGAAATTTGGTCAGTAACATGACCAGCTGTGGGTTGTTTTTTTTTGTCTTATTAACTTCAAAAAAGAGGAAAAAAGGAGGCCAAGGAGAGAAGAACTATTAATAGCTGTTATAGTGCAAGTGACAACAGGTACCTTTAAGGTTGGCAGGTTTCTGTAGTGTAAGTGGAATATAACACCTCAGGGCATGTTGCTATGGGAACCTAATCAACTTCAGGCTGGTAACAATAATCCCCCTTAGTGTCAGGCCACATTAGTAATATTGCGATACATTACATCACAATTTGCTTTTCTGTGATATTCTGCTGTTTATTTAAAAAAATAAAAAAATAGTAGAAATGAATAAATGAACTGTTTTTTTTAATGAAATGCAACTGTTTTGCTGGCAGTTTGTTAGCAAACCTATATAATCGTGATCAATGTTGCGTCAGTTACTCGATATTCAGTTATTCAAAAAGCAAGCGGCATACACCTCACTCTTATAAACCGCACTTATTGCTTAACTGTGTATCGTACAAATGGCCTTGAGAATCATGATATGACATTTTTGTCATATTGCCCACCGCTGCTTTAATTATATTTCCTGTGTACCTGCAAAGAACTGGTACTTGTACAACGTTTCCTCTAAATTCTGAGAGAAGGAGAGAGGACAGGGTTAAGTGTTTAATTACTCCCAAAGCTGTGTTGTAATTGAATTCATCATGTGGAAAGGATGGCAAATCAGAAGTTATTCCCCTGCCACGCTGTCTCATCAAAACACAGACTTGTAGTACCTAACACATGCCACACTGGCAAAGTAATGAGAGTAAATCAAACATATGAGTAAAATCCACCAATACTTGCTGCTAATTGAATATTTTTGTTTGTCTGTATGTGTGGGAGGCTGTGGGTCTTTTAAAACCTTTCCGAAAACATTTAATTCATTTATTATCTCGTAGGTTTGCTGCTCCATTTCATTTTTATAGCTGGTTTAGTTTGTTGCTCTCCCTTTATTATTAGCGATTACGTTCGCCTTGCTCGGGAGCCATTTTAAGAAACTTCCTAACACGTCCCGTAGAGCAGAATTTAATGACCAATAAAGTGTTTTTGTGTTATTTGAACTTTGTTGGGGTGATTTTTCTCCAATTTAGCAATAATCGTAAATTAAATGGTGACTGGAGTGTTAATAAAACTTTCACTCATGTAAGATCTTAGCCCTTTCGTATTTTAATACAAAATACACTGCCGTAAACAAAAAACAATTCATTAAAGCTCTTGCATTGCACCTACACAAAAAAACCCCAACATTTGAACACATCATTGTAAGACGAGAAAGATTGTCATGCACAGCATCCACACACACCCACATGTTTTTTGCTTGAGACTCCCATCGCTAGGGACTACTTAAGGAATTCCTTGCAAAGTCTTGCCAAGTCGTTTTATTTGCATTTCCTTTATTGTCTTGTTTTTCCTGTTTTTTCCTGTTCCAGTTTTCTCACGACACTTTGTTTGGCCTTGGACTATATTTAATAAACTCGATATCCTACCCATTGACGCCTGGCGTTAGTTGTGGAATTCACATGCTGTTTCATAAGCAGATTTTATTCTCTATCTGCCAAATGTGTACTGATAGAAACAACAGAACATGACTGAGAAAGAAACAAAGCATCTCGTGATTCAACTCATCCAGTTTTGTGGTGGGTGTTTTTATTGGTGTCAGGCTGAGGCTTTGTTATGTATTTATATGGATATATTTATCCATCTCCATCCATCCATTATGTATAACGCTTATCAGTCAGGGTCGCTGGGAAGATGTAGCTACTCGCTGATGACTTTGGGCGAGAGTCGAGGTACACCCTGGACAGCTCACCGATCTACGTACGTACGTAGGTGTGCATGCGAGTATGAAATTCACCAACTCCAGGGACTGTATCAAAAGGCAAATCTGTGAAAATGTGTCACTTTATGCAAATAAGCATGTGTATAAAGAGATGGAGAGGATTAGCTGTCATCGGATTAGGAGCGAATGAATTCCTAATAAAAGCTATGAGCGCATACCCGTTTTATTATTAAGTCGGATTGGACTGATGTGAATTTGTAATCGCAAGATATTTGAAAAGATCAATTAAACCAGTAGCTCAGGATCTCACACGAGCGAGGCTGAGCAAATACAGAGGAGGAAAGCGAAGGTGGAAACAAGGTATAAAAGATTAGCTTTATAAATTGTAAACAGAATAAACGAATAAACGTGCAAATACTACTTCTCTAACGTGACCCAAAGCTTGATGTACAATAAGTCTAGATTATACTTTCTTTTCACTGTATACGTGGCTGCTGAACGTATCCCGTGGATGTTTGGAACGTTACTTTTACACGTCCTCGGAAATCAGTGCTACACGTCCATGTCAGTAGTAGGGAAAGCCTAGCACTTTGTGACACTGTGTCCACAACCGACTAAACAAACTAACATTGTGTCTGTTCTGGAATAAGACTAGCCGGGTTCCTGTTACGATTAGTGTTTATATTTTAAAAGCCTCTCATGTAGCATTTAAACCTACCTGTCTGGCATGTCTTTCTTAAAAATACTTCTGAATTGAAGCTCATGACAACAATCACGACGACGGCGTAAAGGTTTAAATAGCAGGTCGAACTTGTCAGTTTTTAATGTTTAAAAACCTCAGTGCAAACCTTTTACAGTTTGACTTGGAAAACAGATGAACTGAGATGTTTTCGCGTTGATGTGCCTTTAATGGAGGACTTTTAATCGTCCAGACGCACATAAGGTAGGCAGGAAGCTGTGTGAACAGTGCCTCACATTGCCACTGCCTCTGGAGGCACAAACACAAAGTCACACTTCAACTCCAAGCCAGGCATGATGAATACTTTAAAATGCTTCCTTATCTCAGATATCCTCTTCCCCTTTCACTTGCTGTGAGAGTTGCAGAATTTATTCCACTCCGCCGTCAGTCTTTAGTGGAAAAAGTGGGACGTTATAAATCAGGATCTTATTCAATTTCACATGAATTAAATGTGAATAAACATGAACTGATTGAAAGGCAGAAGAGAAAACATTCCAGTTTATTGCTCTGTCCTGAATCGCTAGCAGTTCTCTGTCCGCTTTAACCTTCACCTCATCACTTTGCAATATTGCAGAATATAATATTTTATATTATTTTTTTCCGCACATCTACAATTTCCTGCTGAATCTCAGAGCCGTATATGTGTTCTGGCTGCACATGAATAGGAAGTGTTCCTAGGAATAGGAAAACCTTTTTGGGAACTTCAGTTCCTTTAATGAGCTTGTAAAATTGGCTCCATAAATCACATTTAGATTCAATTTACTGTGTGTGTGTGTGTGTGTGTGTGTGTGTGTGTGTGGCAGCAGTAATATGACCTTCAGTTGTTTTTTAAGTGTGTAAATGAACACCGTGCCATTTAACAGGACTTTGCTTTACTTGCATGCAGGAGTGAATTGCTGAAGTGTACGCTGTGCTTATTTAGCTTATTGTTTATTATTCATTAGTAATGTCTGCAAAATATGATTTTTCCCCCTCTTAAACATCTGGATTGAGTCTGGTGTGAATTTATGCCAGAGACTGCGGTTCTACCGTGACAAAAACGCTACTAAAGCTAAATTCACTTTTTAATGTATGCAAACTTAGAATATTTATTCAATGAATCCTTATTAACACCTATAATTGAGTCTCTTGCACTATAGCATCAAATGATACATTGTGTATTATTTTTTATCACAGTAACTTACATTTTTTATCGCATACTAATTAAATTTATGTGTATTGTTCATATTTCATATACATTTTGCATCCTGTGTTATTGCGTAATTAAGCGTGTAATTATATTCTTACCTCTGCGTAGCCTCTGCACACGCTGCATGTGCTGTTCTGGTTGAAAACCATCACCCTGTCCATTGTGTGTGCGTGTGTGTGTGTGTGTGTGTGTGTGTGTGTGTGTGTGTGAGAGGTGTTAGCCTCAGAGTGGCTGTGTAAAGGGTCATTTGAATCTTCCAGGACTCATTCGCTGGTCTCTGATCCCTGCGGTTTTGCCATCCCAGTGAATAAACAGCTTTATTGTAAAATTGATAGATAGGCGAATAAACAGCTTTATTCACTCCCTCGGCACAGGAGAGGAAACTTAATCAGCATCAGCGCAATCTCTCTGCTCCACCTGACCTCCGTCCTTCTGTGCTATGATGGCTGCCCTTCCACTCTGTACTCTTTGAAATAAAGGAACATTTTTCTTACCATTGGGGTGAAACCTTCAATATTAAATTTTCTATATCTTTTTGCATGCACCTTTCATAGATAGATAGATTGATTAGAGTGAAAGATAGATAGATAGATTGATTAGATTGGTAGATAGATAGATAGATTGATTGGTTGATTGGTTGATTGATTGATTTGATTGATTGATTGATTGATTGATTGATTAGATAGATAGATAGATAGATAGATAGATAGATAGATAGATAGATAGATAGACAGGTAGATAGATAGATAGCTTGATTGATTGATTGATAGGTAGATATGTTGATAGATAGATTAGATAGATAGATAGATTGATTGATAGATAGATAGATAAATAGATAGATAGATAGATAGTTAGATTAGATTGATAGATATATAGATAGATAGAGAGATAGTTGGATGGATGGATGGGTAGGTAGATAGATGGATAGATTAGATTGATAGATTAGATTGATAGATATATAGATAGATAGAGACATAGATGGATGGATGGATGGATGGATAGGTAGGTAGGTAGAGAGATAGATAGATTGATTGATAGGTAGATAGATAGATAGATTAGATAGATAGATAGATAGATAGATCGATAGATAGATAGATAGATAGATAGATTAGATTGATAGATATATAGATAGATAGAGACAGATGGATGGATGGATGGATGGATAGGTAGGTAGATAGATAGATAGATTGATTGATTGATAGGTAGATAGATAGATAGATAGATTAGATAGATAGATGGATGGATGGATGGATGGATAGATAGATAGGTTGATAGATAGAATAGAAAACTTGTAAAGAAATGATAAAATAAAATAGAATAAATATATATTATAGATAGGTCTATAGAGAATAAAAAAAACTCATGTGAAAATATTCTGCACATTGTCAGCCATCGTTATTGTATTAAAACAGGGCTGGTGCAACAGGCTGATGTGAGCAAGTCGAGTTATTTAACAGTCACTGTGCACTCGTGATTGGTCTTGCAGTGTGTTATGGTGCACTATGCAGCTGATGTATCTTCCTGGAGCAGCAAAAGCACTTTAGGTGATTGGAGGAAAGCTGAAGCCTTCAATGGAGAGGGGATGCTTTTTAATCACCCCGTGCTGATTGTGCTCAGTGATTATTCTGCTGCACGGAGATGTACTATAAACCGCTGTGATTAGAATGAAGCAGGGATCCTTATAGAGGCACTTGCTATGGAATATTTTATATTTGCCATTTTGTTGTTGGAAAAAATAGACTTGTCGGCCATGTTTCTTTTTAACTGAAGCATTTAGGTTTTAAGGCCTGGCTATGTTTGTCTCTGCACTCTTCTTCTTCATTTTAAGCGCTTTGTGTTCAAACAGTGAAAGCAAGACATGAATACACTCCACATGGGCTGCCAGTCCATCACAGGGCACTGCATACTCACTCATATTTATTAGAGTAGCCAGTCTGACTACTGGGTAGTGGGAGAAAACCAGAGAAATTGGAGGAAACCCATACAGGGAGAACATTTGAATCTCCATTCAGACAAAAAAAACGAGCTCAGAATCAAACCAGGAATACTGAAGCTGAGAGTCAGTAAGATTCATCACCATGTCACCCTGTATACATTTTCATTTACTTTTGATTCTAGTTATAGCTACAGGCTTATTAAGCATTGTATATGACTTCATAATGACTGTTTAGGTGGCACATTATATTTGTCCATAAGGCAATGCAGCGGGTATGCTATAACTGTGTGTTATAGTGCATTATTCCTTGGAAATTTGGGCCACGTAAATAATACTCAGCCCATGTGAATGTAATACCGAGCTGTGGAAGCTTTTTAAAGTTGTATTTTTTTTTTACATTCCACATTTATGTCACCTGAGAAGCAGCTTGAAGAGCTGCTTAGCCTTGAAATAGAAGAGCAAGCCGAGCAAACACTTCAGGCCTCACATACCCAGACTGGTAGCTGT
Source organism: Notoglanidium macrostoma (assembly GCA_030068235.1). Lineage (NCBI taxonomy): Eukaryota > Metazoa > Chordata > Actinopteri > Siluriformes > Auchenoglanididae > Notoglanidium > Notoglanidium macrostoma. The sequence continues at coordinate 3,469,401 of JAQQZR010000008.1, forward strand.
CATTTGACAGAGGATGTTTAGATTGCGGAAGGGAATTGGGACCGACTAACTGATGTGGGTTGAAATAAAAGAAATGCTGTTCCAGACCATTATACACTAAACAAATGATGTGTTCCAGATCATTAACCTAAATGTTTTTTTCCAGATCATTACACTATCCTAAATGGCCGTATCCCACCTACTGCCAACAGGCTTTCTTGAATTAATGAGCGCGTGTTCAATGTGCCGGCAACATGTAGAGATAATCTAAGAGTTATGAAACAGCATTTGGATAAATGGAGTAGATAATGTGACGGTTAGAGTGTGAAGAAATATATGGATGATGAATGTAGAGCTGAATATTGTATTGAGGTGTAGATAATCCGTGAGATAGAAACGGATGTGTATTTAATAGATGTGGATAATCCGAGTATTACAAATGAATATGTGAATAATGGATGTCACACACTCCCACAAAGCACAGGATCTGTCTCAGTTCTTCACATGCTAATAAGGGATTAAGGGGGAAAAAGTAATTCAATAGGAGGAAAAGAGCAATAACTTGTAGAGCATTTAAAGTACATGCATGGATCAGAAGACAGGCTGATCCTGGCAAAGGGATTAAATACAAAAATAGATTGGTTATACACAGAGACCTGCTTCACTGATGGCTGTAGGATCAACCAAGCATAGTAAAAGTGTGTGTAGGAGTCTGTGTGTGTGTTTGTGCAGTCTGTCCCATTGTGGAGAACACGAACCTGAAAAAGCAAGGGAGATGTGGTTAGATGTAAGGAAGTTATAAACACTGAGTTGAACCCACTATCGCATGTTCTCCATACTCTGGAGAACATTTTCTGTCTGAGAGTAACTCACGTGTTCACGTATGTAACTGAGAAACAGGGTGAGAAAATGCCTGCAAATTGTGTTCGTTGTCCTGTAAAGGTTAACATGTTCGCAGTGTCATCATGAACACTCGAGGTTCCTCTAATCACACGGATGTACGACAGGAGAAGTGGCTTAATGAGAAAGTGTGTTGTAGTGTGTGTGGGAGGACGGACCTAGAAAGATCTAGAAAAATCGATGATGAATGTGCGTTAGGTATAACAGTAGTTACATTTGAGGAATAGTGCATGAATATCATAAGGCAAGTGTATACAGTTATTCTTATCTGAGAAGTGTGGACATGCAATTTTTTTTATTATATTTTTTTTCCTCTCAGGGACTTGTCTGTGCAGTTACTGGTTACTGTATATAAGTATAAAAGCTGCTTAGATCTTTGCAATTGTGTTGTTCAGTTGTATTAAACAAGTACACTACCAGTCAAAAGATTGAACACACCTTTTAATTCAATTGTTTTCTTTATTTTTATGACTTCTTTATTTTTATGACCAGCAGCTTTGGGTAATGTTCACATTAGCCATCAGAATTGAGGAAAAAATGTGATGTCAGTGATTTCGGTCGTGGCATGATTGATTGTCGTAAGTCAGATTGGAATTCGCAAAGAAATACAGAGATGCAAACGTTCTGTAACCAAGATTCTTTGTAGCAAAGCGATGGAAAGGCTGAGGTGTTGAGAAAGAAAGGATTTGCTCATGATCCAAAACATATAATCTCATCAGTCAAGCAAGGTGGAGGTAGTGTCATGGCTCGGGCTTGCATGGCTGCTTCTGGAACAGGCTCACTAATCTTTATTGATGATGTAACTCATGACAATAGTAGATTGATTTCAGAAGATTAGAGAAACATTCTGTCTGCCAGTTTACAAAGAAATGCATCCAATCTAATTGGGAGGAACTTCTTCATGCAACAAGGCAATAACCCAAAACACACTGAAAACACTGCAAAGGATTTCATCCGGGATTAAAATTGAAGGTTTTAGACTGACCAAGTCAATCGCCAGACTTTAACCCAATTGAGCATGCATTTCACCTCCTAAAGAGGAGACTGAGGACAGAAAACAAACAGCAACTGAGTTACAAACCTCGAAAAGCATCACGAAAGAAGAATGCAACAGTTTGGTGACTGGCCGGCAGACTGATGGAGTTACTGCAAGCAAGGGATATGCAGCCAAATCTTAAGTGTTATTTAGTTGAATTTACTTTAAGACTTGATTTACTGCGAGAACTTTGTGATATTTATAAGTTCAAAGTTGAAAGACATTATGCTTTGGAAGTATATTAAATAACATAACCAAAAGTGCTGTAATACTTATTCACCTCACTGTAAATGGGGCAAAAGAAAGATTTAACTGCAGAAGAGAAGAGCAATCATTAAGCACTTAAGTGACTGCTTGAAATTGTTAAGCTGACTGGTAAAGATCATGTGATGGATTTGAGTGCAATTAGGAAAAGGTCAGCTCAGGGAAAAATGAAAGAAAATGTGTCAAGCCAGATATTTGACCGCCATTCACTGATGGAGTGCCAAGCAACACTTGATGGACTTGATAAATGGAGTGCAAAGGGTTGGGTCTTAAATGAGACACCTCGTCCTGTCCGACTGGGATAATTGTTGATCAGCTGGTTGATCCCTGGTAAGATCCTGAAGGTGTACATGAAAGCAGATTTCTGAAGAAAAAAAGGACACCACTACTGCACCATGGTACAAATGTATGCCTCTAGATTTAAGACAAAATATGATGGGCCTAACCTTCCATCAGAAGGTTGGCAGATATGGGCAGATATGGCAGATACGTGGCAGATATGGACGTAAATGGAGGCACACAACAGCTTTATTCAGAAAGCTTCCAACAAGATCCTATATGTGAGGCAGAGACAAAGTTGTGCAACAAGCAAACAGTAAATCAGAATAGAAAAAACAAGAACTATGATAAAAAACCAAAAAAAAAACAAAACAGAATGACTGTCTAGATTACAAGGCTTGGTAATGACAGCTATGAAAACACAGAGCATATGCTTCACACCTGGGTGAGTGCACTGAATCCTTATATATTGTATATGTAATAGAGTTTAGGTGTGCTTGATCAGTAATCAGGTGAGAGGGAACAGGTATGATGGGAGCCCTTGGCAGCCATGTTTGTATCTAAATCATCTAATATATCTATATGTAAATTATATCTGAAAGTGGAAAAAGTTTAGTGAATTATGAATAACTCTCCAAATATTGCATGATGTAGCCTAATTTTGATCACTTGTTTGTATATAATATAAATATAGCATGCTTTTCACTGTTAACTCCTTTTTTAGGACAGTTAGTCTTTTGAATAACAGCTCAGTCCACACTATATGCAAAAATAACAAACTATCAGTTTATTTCCTATACCATTAGATAATTGTTTTTATTGGCTGACCCATATTTGCACATATTTCACTGCTGTAGTAACAGAGACACTGGAGTTTAGAGGTACAAGAGAAGAGAGAAGCAAGCAAGAGAAACGCAGAGCAGAACCGTGAATAGTCAGATGTGACACGAAGCTCGTTGTTTGTCCGCAGGCTTTCTCTGAGAAACTGGACAGCAAAAGCTTGAGGGGATAATTGCTATTGCTGCAGGGTTGTGTGAGTGTGTGTGTGTGTGTGTGTGTGTGTGTGTGTGTGTTGGGGGGTGGTTATTAATCTAGTCTGTGTGGGTGGAACAGAGGCCTCGGTCTGTGCAGTGAAGTGACTCTACAGTTTGAAGTGGAATATATCCCCCAGATATGGGGCTGCTGTTTGGAAAGCCAAGCCATATTTCACCCGGGAATGATAATTAAATTTTTCTGGGCAGAGTGAGAGAAGGAGCAAGAGAGAGAGAGAGAGAGAGAGAGAGAGAGAGAGAGAGAGATGTCAGGAGAACTCTTGATGGGATGTGAAAGGAACAGAGATGAAGAAGATTCCGAAATGCTGAAGGGAAGAGAGTAGTGTGGTGAAGAGGTGGAAAAATGGAAGACACTGGAAACAAGACAAAACGTCTCCATCTTCTTAACTAGATTTAGATGGAAAAGGTAACAAATTGAAATGGCCAACATATTGCTGTCGTTGGCAATAATTAATAATTTCTGTATCAAATTAGTCAGTACTTCTCCTGCAGCATAAGAACATTTGAATATGTGACAGGACAAAGCGGTGTGGTAAAATGAAAACGATTCCTCATGAGAGAGTTTAGAAATGACACTCTTTGCTGCATCGAAAACCAGATCTAACACCCCCGAGCTGTCACAGTGCAGCTGGAATGCATCAGCAGTCTGACAAAGAGGATTATTTTTATTCACTCAGGAAAAGAGACATAATTAGCTGTTTTATTTAGGATTTTTTTGATCTTATTAGTTCATTTGAATAACTTTTACAGTAATTTGATAAGATAGATTGGTGACCTGTCCAGGGTGTACCTCGCCTCTCACCCGAAGTCAGCTGAGACTGGCTCCAGTTTCGCAACCCTGATGGATAAGTGGTATAGATAATGGATGGATGGATAAGTTGATAAGGCATTGAATTTTTGCTTGGAATATAAAGACCTTTCACTTTTGGGAAATTTCCAGTGCTGGTCTTTCCAGTGTTTAGGTAATACTTTGTAACTTTACCACATCATTAATAGCACATCAACAAAAGTAATTCCAAATGATAAACTTGAAAAATGTATATAAATGAGACTTCGTCTGTTTGTTCATGTGTGCTCATGATTAATATGCGTGTTTTCCTCTCCCCTTACATTAACTGTAAAACATTAATCCATATTTAAAATTCATTTTAGTTACAAAGTAACAGCGAGAGGTATAAACATGTCGAGGAGGACTATTTTTGTGTAATTTGTTCCATGCTGTAATTGGCCGAGCTAGCTGAACGTCTCCCAGTAATTACACATTATACGCCATTTGTTTAGTTTAACTGTTTATTTGTTGGTTCGGGTTCTTTATGTCTTAGGTTACTCTATATGAAAATCCCTACTCTGTATAGAGTTTGTTAACTGCAATTATCTTTGCGTGACATCCTCTAGCCCAGTATTGTCAAATATTATTTTATTGTAAAACAGGAATACTTTGTAGTGCTTTATTGCCCAAGGCAGCGATGGTGGTGCAGTGTTGCCGTTTCATAGCTGCAGGGTTGCCAGTTTGATCCTGAGCTCGGGTAACTGTCTTTGCTGAGGTTCACATTCCAAAAAAACCATGCTGATGTGTTGATGGGCTATGCTAAATTGCCCCGGGCCTGTAAGTGTGTGTGAATGTGTGCATGGTGCCCTGCGGTGGACTGGCATAGTATCCATATTTTCTGCCCTGTGACTAGTGTTCCTGAAAGCTTTCGCTGCCAACTGGAAGCTTCGGCAGTGTAAGCCTGACTGGAAATCACGTGCTAATGGTACATGTGACTTAACAATCTTGTCCCAGATGTTAGGTAACCAACACCGGCCCTGGTCTCTACTGAGGTCTGGTAGGTTGACTAGGAGGTAGATTGCTTATTTTACCCCTCGTTCAAACTAGCGGGGGTGTGTATTCAATATCTGGACATCACTGATGTCTACTCGATGTCCAGGGTAGTTTATATGTATGTGTCTGGAGACTTCTGAAGAAGTGGCGCTGGCTCTTTTGTGTTCTATAAACCAGTTTTTGAGTGTCCTTTGCGTCTCACCAATGTACACACTGTCACAATCCCCACCGCATCACACATCCGACTACATCCTGACTACATCCAAGTCAACCAACCGGACCTCACTAGCGATCAGGGCCAGTACCACTTACCTATCATCTGGGACAAGAGTTTGGTGATTCCAGTCAGGCCCACACTGACTTTGTAACGCTTTGGTAGGCTTTTCCTTCAATAAGTTCTCCCTGGTGTAGTGATTAAAAAAAAGTCTTTAAAAAACAATAAGATTTATATGCCATGAATAATATCTACACAGATAAATCTTCACAGCTATATAACATTATTTAGTTAATTTTGCAGTAAATTAAAGTTCACAGCTTATTAATAAGCAATCAGGGAGAAAGTCTGTATATTGAGCAGGCAAATAGTGCGCTATCACTATATAGGGCTTACAGTAGGAGTAGGATTCAGTGGATTTTCCCCATTTTCAGCCCCAATTTGGTGAACCTGCCAGTTCACCCAGACCAGCCAGCTCTCCCCTATTATACAACAGGTACCTACCAGGGAGGGTGAAGGCTGACACATGCTTCCTCTGAGACATATTAAGCCAGCCAACTGCATCTTTTCGAACTTCTGCTCTTGCTGCATAGCACACTTGGAGGAAAGCACTACCTGCCCTTTTCCGCATAAATGAGCTCACAGTTGCCCACAGTTGGCCTGTCAGTGATTGACAGGGCAGAGAGACTATGATATCCCTCCCACCCAGAGAGCACATCCAGTTTTGCCAGCCATGGATGACTGTGGCATTACTGGGATTCAAATTCGCACTCTCCTGATAGTAGGGCAAATACCTTTCCTTTGCACCACTTTGCACCAATTACTTTCGTATTATGTGACATCAGGGAGGTAACCATTTGAAACCCTAAGTCTGTCAGATATTACTATATGTGCTGAGATTTTCTAACAGAGAAAGGCATTTTCAAAGATGGAGCACAAAAATGCACACGCACAAAAAAAGGTGTCTACTGGAAGTTAGGAAGTTAGCCATTTTATTGGGTTATTGCGGATCTGGGCAGCTAAAGAGTACAGTTAATTTGGTCTTTGAAACAGATCTGCATGCCTGACACCAGAATGACATTTTTTCACATACAGACGTATACACGCACTGCTCGCGGCTGGGCCTTTCCTGATCCTGGAATGTTAACAGATTAGAATTAATCGACTGCACAGGCTCATTGTGAGCGTGACATTGAGCACCTTGTAATACAAAGCACTGGTGTGTGTGTGTGTGGTTTGAAGTCTCGTTTGTCTCTTTGCTATGTGAGATAAAAAAGACATGAAATGCCATGAAAGAAACCATTTTGCCAAGGTCGAACAGAGAAATGAGCTTCTTTGTTCACTTAAATGTGACTTTATAAAAATGCCTGTTAAACCTGGTGGATAAATAATCATTTGGATTTAATTCGCAGATATGATATTTTTCCTTATTCTCTGTCCTTCTCTGTTCGCTCCTGCTCTAGTCAGAGGGGAAGTAATTAGTGCTGTTGAGAGAAAAACAATCTCTTCCAGCTTCTGCTTTGCAGCAGTCAGCAGTATGTAAGACTGTACACCTGGTCCTACTCCTGTGAGTCTGTGTTGAGACCGTGGTAAAAGTCTCCCTCCATTAACAGACCTTCCACCTGTCTTTAATCTTACTTTTCTTATCTCCTACGTCATGTAACGTCTGAGTCTCCAAGCCCCATTTGTCTGTCACTAGCTCGCTCTTCCTCTGCTTCTCTCAGTCTCAATATTTATCTTTCTAAATATTTTTATCTCCATCGTCCTGCATCTTTCTCCTCCTATCCATGCCTCTCTTTATCTCTTTAGGGTGTTTGCCCTGTCATTACTCTTGCAATCATTATGGATTGTTGTTTCTTCCTTCTGTTTTCCTCCACTAATGCTCCAGGCTGCCATGCCTGTTTATTATGTCCAAAAAGTCCACTTTCTCCCACTTTGTCCTTTATTATTATTTTCTGCTTTGACACAACGCTTGAGGGTAAAAAAAATAGAGCAGTCACATATCACGTAGGAAAAAGTCATTTCGGTGTGCAAATGAATCTCGCCCACTGACAAACCGCACTCGTGTCGGGAGCTGTAACGTATCGCAAGGGCCAGGGGTTTATAGATTAAATGAATTTCCAAGCTGTAACGCAAAACTCTACCCCGGAATACCTGAGCAACTATTAGTGAAAAAAAGAGGTGTTGATGTTGATGTGCAGTGAAAAATGAAAGAAATATCACATCCCGGGTCAAATCACAGTAAGTAATCAATCCGAAGTAAGTAACTATCTGGTCACTTGATAGAAAAAGTATCCTGAACTGGAATTTGGACCGGAGACAGCATTCTGCATTAGGGATGGGCAGGATGTTGAATGTTTTCCAGTGTGCGTTTGGAATTGCTGCATTAAATGAATATTAAAGAAAAAACAATTACAAGCCATTTCAGTATGAACCTTGTTGTCCCACTATGGATTATAGCTTAAACAGTGTTTGAGAGACACACGTTTTTTTTTTTTTTTTTCTTATGGTATTTCATCAGTCCAATGTTTTTTTTTAAATGAACACATGAATCAGCATTACTGCTCCTGAAGAAATGAATCAGCTTTGGGATGCCATTGGTGTGATAGCTTCTTTCACCTCATCGGCTGTTACAATTTGTCTAGACATCAATTGTGGCCAAATTTAGTATTCAACATCTCAGCTGCTCATGGTTTCATACTGGCAGAGCATGTCCTGTTGACCTAATACAAACAGAGTGAGCACATGCAACAAGATCATCATGGGACCACTGGCGTACTGGCGAAAGGGTAATCGTCTTTTCTTGCACATCAATGATGACATGCTGAGTTGAATAAAACCATCCATCCATATTAACCGTCAGGGTATAGCTTTAACAAACTTTATCTGTCTATATTGATTGTTCTAAAATAAATACCACTCTAAAACATAAAGTAATGAGGTTATCTTCTACTTACTGTTGACAGTGTGAGCGGCCATTATGATGTCATATGTTGAACTTGGAGTTGAGGAAGCTTTCCAGACTTTCCGAATAGGAATTCAAAGCCCAGAGAATTTTTGGCTCGTTTTTTCCCAGTCGGAGGTTGGAAATTCCGAGTTAAGAGCTTTACTCAAACGCGACACTACTTCACTACACTCTGTTCACTGATCAGTAATTCAGTAATTAAAGCTGAATATATGAACGTTCAACTGGATATAGCTGAGTTTACCTACCTAGTGACAAAATGTTTCATTTATAGAGCCAAAATGATCATGACCCAAACATTACGCCCATGAGAATATTGTTGAACACGTGACTTGACGTGAAATTGTGGAGTCTGAAACTCATGTTTTGTCCTTGCTGACTTATCTCTGACGGTGCTAGCTAGAGAAATGTCTGCTTTTGCTGAAATACAATGTGACCTGAGGTTATTTGCAATCAGTAGTTATGTCTGTTCTCTGTACTGTCTCCCCATTCTCTAGTTCAATATCAAATCTGTGAGGTCTTTTAAAGAGCAACGCCATTGAATTTCAGGAGAAATGCACCACAAAGACCATTTTAAACTAATATCTCAATTTTGATCTCAATTTTTGACTTCGAACTAAAGTAATTTTTCAGTTATTAGCGCGTTTTACGGAAAAAAGGTCGGCTTAGATGCGAGTGCGCTATAATGTCAGCTTGTCCTTGGAGCATTTTCCTGCACATGCATCCACGGTTACCGAACACCTAAGGTTGTTTTTATTCTTTTTTCTGTGTGTTAATAATTTTCTATTGCTTTATTTCCTGGACGTAGTGCCCTCCAGCAACGACTCACATTTAACATTAACCGAACGTAACTTTAACAGCGCCAAACAACGAACCAAATTAAATTGTTTTGATACCTCGCTAAGCGCAACAGAGAACATACAGTCCTTTAAAAAAACATTTTCTCTTCAATTTCCTCCATCTGTCGTATCTGGAAGCATTCTGTGCTGTACGCATCCGTGCAATATAATGCTGATCTCCAGCCAATGCATGATTTAGAAATGCCTTCAGGGTATCCTTTAATAACATATATACAGGCAGTAGAACTCCTTCCCCAGTGTATTTCCCACATAAACATGTCGTAGATCAGCATCATTTCATTTTGTTGCGTACAAGTTGCGATTGCACAATCTGTTTTTCCGAAATAGCCCTGTAGGTAGCTGGTTAGAATAAATTCACTAGAGCAGGGACCCTTAATATGGAGCCCAGAGGCTCGGAGCACCTGTTTGAATTTATCGGATAATGTTAGAGGCTGCGATTGGCTGATTCAGGTACATGACTCTACAATTAGGAGAAAATTCACCACAGATGTAACGAGGTTAAGTCTGGTTCCGCTGTCCATCCTTCATCCTCACACTCGCATGAACTTACCTGAACACGTACACGATTATTTCCTCTTTATCTCCAATCAACACTGCAACTCCGTTAATTCAGTTCTGTTCTTTGCCATCTTTTCTAGCAGCAACTCTGATTGTTTTCTGCATCTTTTTGTTTTGTTTTGTCTCGTTTGTCTGATTGTTTGACCCCTGCTTGTTTTTGACAACATTTGTTGCCTATTTCGATTCTTATAAAGATTGCGCTCATCTGTGAGAGTCACAATCATGTCTTAGGTTAATACAATGTTTTAATATCCAGCTAATGAAAAGCCACATAGTGTGTGACTGAATGTACCTTTTAATTACTTTGTCACCCAACGTGTCAGTCAGAAACGAACTAGCTGTAGTGTGTGACAAGGCATCAAGGTGTTATTTAAACGTTGTAGAAAATCCATTAAGGACAATTCGAATTCACTTCAGTTCAGCTTTTGCTTGGTTTTCCTGACTTTCTCATCACCTACTGATAAAAAATGTATTAAGAACGTACTGAATAAATAATATCGCTCCTAGATAAAAAAAAAAAAGTGCAAAAATTTTTTCGTGCAACATTTGCAACATGTCATGTATGAATTAACAATTTTATAAATTAATACATATAATGCCACGTTCATAATGCACCCATTTGTTCCCCTTACTTTACCATTTTCTATATTTATGTACCACGTAGGCCCTGATTTATTACGATTCCAAATAGCGTGTGCAAACTTCTGTGTATACATTATGGTATAAACCTATATGGATGTGTTATAGGTGATTGACAAAGAATACTAGCATGAATTATGTCAAACGTAAAGTAAACAATAGGCAATTAAATAGTTAGCAATAAAAACTTTAGCATGTGTTATGTATTTTTGGGCAGCTGAAAGCAAAACTTGTATTAAGTGCGTAACGGCGCATTCAGTATAATGGCGATAAAAGGCTGTAAGCTGCGTTGAGAAATTGTCCAGAATGCAACGTTAATGTAGAATAAAGGAATTTATGTTTCATTCATGAGGTGTTCATGCATGAAAACCTTTTGACAGCTTCTGTTTGATTACAGTATGAGGTGTGAGCGTGCAGTGATTAAGAAACCGTTCCCGCTGTTATGATTTTAAGACACTTTCTCGTCATGTTGAGGTACTGTACAGTATTTCGGAGTTGCAGAAACTGCATAGAACAGCATTTTGCAGCATTTTCTTTTTAACATACGTAAACTTTTAGCAAACCGGGCCTTCACAACACAGACACAATGCAACTGGCTTTCAGGGCACCGAATAAAAGATAGGAAGAGCCGTTGCCGTGATGTAGAGCTTTAGTCCCGGCATTCTGAGTAGCATCTAGTGTGTATACATAATACACTTATTTTATCTCACATTCCCTTCCACGCTATTGCATCTCTATTACCGTGCCGTATTAGTCTACATATTTCTGCAGTCTGGTTCAGGCTGTTGCTTGTGTCGGTTTTAGCCACACACAAATGATAATAATTAATTCCTTTAACCTTACATGCCAAGTCATGCACAGTGAATGCAAATGAGTCGCAGCGTGATAATTACCCAGGTTTGATCGGTCCGCCAGTAATCAACTCTCTAATTAGGTTGTCTCAGATTACACTGCTGTGAATGGAAATCAAATAATGATTGAATACGGTGAGATCGAAGGGAATTAGGAGCTCACCGGCCGTCGGGTTAATTTCGGTGCACAACCAGCCCTACCAGAGGCATTCAGCGGACAGCAGTGCTCCAACCGAAACGTACGAAGGATTTATGAATGATGAGCTAACAATCTTGATCAGCTGCCTGTGGTATCATTTGCATTCCACTCAAACATCTGAGCTCTGTACGCTCTGTGATCGGCTTTAAATGTGTTTGAGAGTCATCCTGTTTGTGGTCTGGCCTGTCTAAAAAGATTAGATGATGTACAGACCATGCCAGTAGCTACTGTCTTCTGTTGCTATGGATGATTTCTCCATCCTGCTTGAGATGGCATATGACAGGAGGGCTGTCAGAAGCTAGTGAGTGTGTGTATGTGTGTATTGGGGTGTGTATGGGATACCATAGGCAGATCACACTGACTTTACCCTTGTGACAATAAATTGTATTGGCATAATTCTGCATTGAGTTTGTGCATGTGTTTCTTTTCTTTTGGACTGATGGCAAGAACGTTTACTGTAAAAGAGAAAAAATTGACATATTAGTTTAAAATGAAAGAAAGGAATGAAGGGGAGGACTGGCTTTTCACACCTCAAGATCACACCCTGCACTCAGATTCTCCCCACAGCCCACAGACCTGTCACCAGCACAGGCTCTGATCCTCACCGTCCTGGACAGCTGCACGATCATAGACGACTCTCCGGATGATTAGATTGGACATTAGAAAGGCACATGGTGTCAGTAGACAGAGACCCCAAAAAACAGTACAAAGCCTTTTCTCAAATGGTGCATTTGTGGTCTTGAGGATGTTTGCACATGTTCACTAGGTCCATGAGGAAGTATGGTGTCCCATTTCTCATTATCACTGTCTTAAAAAGGGTGCTCATGAGTGTCCTCTATCACCATTGGAAAACACCGAAGCACATCCAGTAGCAACCTCTGACCCAGAGCTCTGTGCACTTATTCGTGATGACCAATTGGAAGATGGGTTTTTTGGGAGCGAGGAATGTAGCTGTGTTAATTCCAATGATATTTAAAAAGAAAGAAAAAGAAATTTAAAACCGTAGTTTTCCATTGTTAATTTTACTGGTCATCTGGCACCGGACTGTCACACCCATACGTGGTTCTTTACCAACCGTTGCCACTATGTTTGAAGCACACAATGTCTTTTTAAGCCGTAGCATTAGAATTTCCCTTCACTAGAACTAAGGGCCCTGTGCACAAAGCCAGCTCCATGAAGACATGGTTTCCCAAAGTTGGAGTAAAAGAACTCGAGTGTCCTTATTATTGGGGGACTGAGTCAGGAATGGGACGTTCAAAAGCACATATGGGTGTGATGGTCAGGTGTCCACATACTTCATCCATCCATCCATTATCTATACCGCTTTATCCGTCTGAAGCTGGAGCCAATCCCGGCATCTTGGGGCGAGAGGCGGGGTACACCCTGGGCAGGTCGCCAGTCCACCACAGGGC
>JAQQZR010000008.1:3482530-3497393 GCA_030068235.1 Notoglanidium macrostoma
CTCTCTCTTTATCTCCTTCTCTCTCTCTCTCTCTTTATCTCCGTCTCTCTCTCTCTCTCTCTCTCTCTCATTCCCTCTCTCTCATATATCTGATGCACTTAGTGTGTGTATGATTTATTACAGTCTGTAAATACAGTTACCATCTCATCTGTGTTCCACGGGCAGGTGGCTCACTCACACTGCTGACTGATATTCTCTCTCTCTCTCTCTCTCTCTTTCTGTGTATATTCATTCATTTGTTTGTTTTGTTTTTGTTTTTTTTCCATTAATGTTCATCTTTGACATCAGCAATTTATCTCTGATTCTTGCGACCCCCAAGTGATGTACACACATTTAGCACATTTGGAGACGTGGCTATCCAGAAGTGCTTTGTAGTCTCCATATCTTCATGCTAGAACAAATTCGCCAGCTGATGCCAGCTTCAAAACATCACTATTCAAATTTCAGAATTAACTACAGGCTTTAAAAGTGCTTGAACAGTTAGCTGCAGCGTAGTGGAGTTTGACCGAAACAATTCTAAATGTAAACGTGTCCAGATTTCATTCCTCTCTGGAATACCATTTGAATGTCAAATATACAAATATGATGCTATGAAATAATTCCTAAACTCCATGGTGTAGTCCTGCCTCACAGCCTGTGGTCCAGAATCCACCCTGACTAGGACCGCTTTCTAAAAAATATAAGAATGGAGAGGTTTTTATAGAGTTTGAGATAAAAGTACTCTTAAAGGTGCCTAAATTTATGCAGCTGTATAAGAGCACTTTCGGGTGGTTAGTGGTTTTTTAGCTTGCTCAGACGCATCGTACAAACGATGAGCCTTTTACAGTGAGGTCGAAGCGGTGCTTCTTCATCAAGAAACATTTACAAACATTCAACATGGCCGACAAGGACATAGACACTAATAACATGGAGGACACTGACATGCAGTCCGACACAGACACACACTGTGTTTACACTTGGTTTTAAAATGCGTCTTGAGCATTCAGGTGGACTGCAGAGACACATCGCCGTTTACACCTGTGTTTATCAGGCGTCTCCAAGGTGTCCAGCTGACCACTTTTGTTCAGATTTCATTACTGCCTACATCACTTCCGCTATAAAGTCAAAGGTCCCCGCGCAAAATTATATTAAACCTTTAAACCTGCAACATACCTTCATGCATATATTTTCTTGCAGTCCAAGCACGTACATCGCTGCTCCTCTCCATTATTTTCTAGCGTAACGCGCTGTTACCAAAACAACCACCGCGTCCAGCATTAATGACGTATTTTCCTGTTACGTCCGTGTTGCGGACACATCAGGACACATTAGCGTTTACACTACAGAAGGTATGTGGTTAAATGCGTCCCAGACCTCCTCGCCAAGCGGTTTGAGCGAATGCGTCTCGGAGGTCGTTTACACTTGTATTTAGCGCTGTCCATTTGTGATCAGATCGCCCGAGACGCATTTTAACACCAAGTGTAAACGGGGTCTGTGAAGCTTCGTGTCTGTTATCGCCAAGCCTTTTGATTGATGATCTGGTTTTTGACTCTGTTCCTTCTTTTGGATTTTGCCTTTGCCTGACCTTCCCTACGTTGTTTGCCGATCATCTGAACTTTATTCTGGTTTTTGGAATCTGAGTCAAGCCTGTTGACTTTGTACCTTTGCCCGCGGTTTTATTAGATATTAGATTTATCAGATTATCTTCGGGAGAAGATGGGAGAATACGCACATCCTCGCGACATCAAATCTGAACTATTTGAAAATGGTTTGCGTAAACTGCGTCGGAGTGCAGAGCCAAGGCGTCAAATCCAAGGGAAATAAGGAGACAATGAACCAGTAAAAACTTGCCACACATAATTATCTTTTAAACTTTTAAAGTTGCCACCTTTAAGTATGGACATTGGGGAAGATCTTCATTTAAGAACAACCAGTGATTCAGCTGTTTGGATCTCAGTACAGGGAAAAGTTTTGATAAATGTCCTGTGACTTGATGGATGGTGAGTCAACCCGAGGTGTGATTTGACAGGAATGGGACGGTTTGATCCACCAGTCCATTTTTGCCCTTTGTACTGTATGTAATGTCAGGGTTGACGGAGCACGATTGTAGTGGTCCAGTGTACGGGCAGAACGAGCACCTGGGAGGTTTCTGCGGAGAGAAATAATGAAATCTTTCCCGTGTAGTAAAGGTGAAACCTTCTACAAAACTACACCTTTGTGTTGTCAAGTAGCGTTCTCATGGAGGTCTCCAAGGAGATCACAAAATCTTGACTGGAGGCACTTCAGTGATACCCAGCAGCTCCGTGTGGCTGGGATTCAGGTTCACGGCATCAGCTGAAAATCCATGTCGAAGCTTCAAAGGCATGCTGCGATGACTTGAGCGTGTCTCATGGAGAAGACGAGTTGTGTACATTTGCTCAGTATGAGGTTGAATCATATAGTATATGACTCAGAGTGGGCTGGTACATCTCACCTAAGCCAGAGGGAATCTCTCACACACTCTCCTGAGTGAAACATACTCTCTAGTTCTCGATTTGTATGCTGCAGCATCTGGAGGAGAATATTAGGTTCTCCGACTCACTCTGTAGAGGTGTGTGTGTGTGTGTGTCAACTCTCAGGCTTCCTGTCATAGCTACCTTTCCTATTAGTTGTCCTGTAGTTACTATAGTAATATATTTTAGTAGTTTATCATTAAAAGAATACGTTTACAAAAGCATTTCTCGCTAATATAATCAGATTTTATTGCTCCCGATTCACTCCCATTAATAAAGCCTACTAATAAATGAATGTTATTGTGTCAGTGGCAACAAGCAAAATCGTTCATATGACGTTTAACATCTCGACTTCGTAGTCCGAGTCTTAAATAATGTCTCAGATCCTACAAAATCATAGCGCGCGCAGACTTCCGGCGGCATGAAACAAACAGATCTCTCAGGTCCAATGTGTAGAACAGAATTCATCTCTTTACCTCCAGCACCTCTTCAGCTTTGCCCCTGCCTCTGCATTTTCCGTCTCTTTCCATTTCTCTCTCATCACCTACTTCAATAATTGACAGTCTGTCAAGCTTTTCTCAGGACGCACAGTCAAAAGGTGAAAATCTTTCTCTATTTCAAAGCTGCATGCGAAATGCCAAGTTGAAGAGAGTCGTGTGAACGGGTAGAGGAGGGAGTAGATATTTTATTATTTGCTCCCATTCCTGCTACTTTCTGGCGTTTGGTTTCACTCTGAGCTCCAGACATTGACGCTCCTTTTTCCAAAGCCTCCAAAACCAGTGCGATCGTGTATAAAGTTAACGTGAGCGTATGGTCATTAATTAATATAGGTAGGCCCTGATGCGCAATCAAACCAATTTGCTTGGGAGCGAAGTCTGAACTTAAGGATTTTAGCCGGGGATATCGCCGTCCCTGGCACAATGTGCGAGTGTTACCCCATCTGAGTCACTAAAACGAAACCACTTCCATACTGCAGAGGCTGTGTGGCATCTTTTCACCAAACACGTCTTCTTCAGAGGCAGTAGTCTCACATGTGAGGCTTTTCTTTTTCTATAAAACAAATCCAATATAGCAGACTAATCAGTTTACACTAAAAACTACTGACATGAGCTTTTGGATCTTCCTAATTATTATTACACACACAAACGTAGTTTCTAGTAAACGTCTGCCTTACGTTTATTTTCGCACTTGACATCATCTAGTCTTTTACCAATCACCAGCCTGCACCACTGTAGCCTCAGATTCATGTTCCTGACAGACAGGATGTTAAATATGTGGCTGCTGAATGCACGCAAGAAAAGTCCTTTTTCTCCTCCTGCTCTCTTTTCTTATTTGCCCTGTGTGTTTAAACCGCTCTTAGTTATTTGATGCAGGGCTTTCGAGTGGGGTTAGTAAAAGGCTTTCATTAAAACTGTTCTCTCGCTCTTTATCTTCTCGTAGCTGTTAGTGCACTCAACCCGATGCAGAGCTTTTTAGCCTAATGGGACCTCTTGTCCTGTTGAGACAGACAATTAGGCTGCACATGCTAATGCACTGTTTATTAATTTTGACTTAATCATGACAGCGCACAAACACACACACACACACACACACACACACTATCACTCATGCTCATTAACTGATTTTTTTTGCACAGTTATCTATAAGTATGATAAATTCATATCTTATTTTTCTCTCATCTAATGTTGAGATGAAGAAACAGATCACATGGGCGTATTTCAGGCTCTAACCTGAAGAACACGATGTTCTACAGTAAAAAGATGGATATTATAATAAGAATAAAGACAATAGCATAGCGGATATATATTGTATTATGACTTGTTTACACAGTTCTTTCACACACACACACACACACACACACACTTGCTGTGTAAATAAGTATTTAATTATAACTGACGCCATTTAAATTCGACTGAGTTCTAAAATTCTAGTTTTCACACAACAACCCGTAGCTCAGTTTAATTTTAGACGGCAGGTGATGAACTCTGAGCAGACATCTATAATTTTCCATATTTGCCTACATGCTGCTATTTATCTCAGTAAAAAGACAAGATCGCAAAGGACGAAGCTGTCGAACCGTCCTTTCCTCTGTTCAAATCGTGCCCATCGTTTTCATTTTCTGCTCCCTTTTTTTTTTTATTGGATCGCATAAATAACTTTTGTTTTCTCTTTGGTTTTCATCAACTTTCTGACTCAAAGAGGGAAATTTCTGTCTCCTGTTGGATCTGACTATGGCCTGCTGAATACTTTCCTTTTACAGGTTGACCGTGGAATTCCCTGAGTGATTTAGAGAGTGCTTTGTGGAAATTACAGGTGTATAATCCTTTGACTTTGTGCTGATTAGGACTCTTGCTGTAGACGGCCGGGGCGCTGCTGCTTCACCCTCTGTGGCCTCTTTGTGCTGCTCCAGGGATCTGTTTCCTGGATTTTTGCAGTGGTGGTGTCTGGCGCTAATATGGCCATGCGGGATGTGTGGGCCGTGTTAGCGTTGGCCATCGGTGGGTCGGTGACCGGCTTCACCGCTGAGGTTCTCTCGGTCTCTCTCTCTCTCTCTCTATGACAGGTTTTAAAGGACTCTGCTGACTCTGTCTATTTTTGTTGGTTTTTTTTTTTTTTTTTAATGATTTTTGCTGCTGCTTTCCTTTTGCCTTTTTTTTTAGATGGAAAAGTAGCCTTGGTTATGACAGAAGTGCTCTAAAAATTGACAATGCACACATATCCGTGCTTGTTTGAATAAATACATTCCCATCAGATCCTCAACAAATGAATTGGTGCGATTGATCCATAGTTGGGGAAGAATTCGTCTGTGAAAACAAATTAGTGATGATAATCATCTCCAGGAACGACCGGCGAATTGATCCTAATTGACTTGAGCACCGAGGCCGAACGAAAGAGCTCGGTCTCAATATAAGTGAAATACAATAAACTAGACTGTACGAGAGTGTGCTTTTTTGAGACGACTGGGAAACGTCATCCTTTTAGAGTCATGAATCTTTAGTGATAAAGCCCAGAGAAATGTTCCTGCTCGAGCATGTTGAGCCAACCATAACCCTAGGTCCTTTTCATCTCTCACTGGTCATTTTATAAATGGTATTTCTTGTGTGTGTGTGTTCTTTCTTTTTTTTCCATGTGGTGACCCTGGTGTACGCGTCTGTATTTGGTATTCCTTCCCTCCTCCATGCCTCTTCCTGAACTTCTCATCTGTCCTCTTTGGCCTGGGCAGGTAAGTTCACTGTGCCGTTTGTCATGCTGATATTGGTGTGTGAATGAACGCACTCCTTTTAAAGCTTGCTGCTTACGCCTGAGTGTGATAAATATCAGGATTGGAGAACAAGAATCTTCAAAGTTTGTGGTCGGTTAATTGGGATGCAAGTCCTGTGAGCGTGTGCGTCTTTGTGTCTGGGTGTGCGATGCTGTGAAAAGCAGATATGGAAGACTGGGAAACATTTTGTTCTTGCTAAACCCCTGCATGACAGCTGTGCAATTATTCTGACTAATTACAGTGTTTTGTTCCTGCCGGTGAGTCACAGCGAATCCCCACAGAGTTCACTATGAATAAAGTCTTGTGTAGTTATGAAACAGCTTCCGTGGTGAAGTTTGTCTGTAATCATTCAGCTGTATTAATCGTCAGTTTGGATACGGACTCCTGAACCTGATCTCCATAGCTTTGTTCACTCAGACGGCTCAAATCCGACTGTTCCGCAAATCCGATTTAAATAGGAATGATCTTTTGTGGTTAACAGAAGTGTAAATATTCCGTCATACTTGTGCCGTGTTCGTATCAGGACTGATACGAGCGGATTCGTTCTGCGTTTATAACAATTAAAAAAAGAAACCGAGAGATGGAAGATGGTTCCTTTAACCGTCACGTTGTGCAGTTTGTCCACCAGAGGGCGCTCAGAAGGCGTCCAGCTATTCTTAAAAACTCTGTTTACACATAATTGTATGGTATATGTGTGCATGTATTATTTCTTAGTTTCACCTGAAACGATTTTTTGTACAGTTCCTATATAAACAAACAAACAAAGTCATCATAAAGCATGTTATATTAACATTTCATATATGCTAATTTATAAAAATTTTTTTTCTAATTTAAAAGGCTATAAAACACATGACTAATGTGCATAGCTTTTTTAATGTCCATTTAGGCCTGGTCTATTTTTGTACTATTCACAAATATTCTAATTCATTTCTATTTGAATGGAGACGTTTGACTTTTTTTTCTGGTTAATGTTGGATGATAAACGATCAAAACAAATGAACGGATGAAGGCCGATCGTGGGAGGAGAGACGTGGAGCAATGGACATGTTTTTTTTGTCTGAATATTTTTTTTTAAGAGCGAACGAGACCGCCCAAACATCTCTGCTCATTTTTTTCAGACTGGGAGTGAAGAAAGAAATAAGATTTGCTCAACTGTGTGAACAAAGGCTCTTTTTCTTCCCCCTTTCTACCAAGCATGTGTTGAAATATATATTAAACAGTTTGCAGTTCCCTTTCTTCCAGTTGTTTACAGCTCTGTCAGGAGCAGGACTGAACCACTGTGAAACAGATATAAAATATTGACCATCTATTGACCACCAAGAAAAGGAGGAAATGTTATGTAGACTTGAACATCGGCTCTCTCTTTTCTCCTCTCGCATCGAGTCAGTAACACTTCTTTGACTTAAATTCTCAAGATAGAAGGAAAAAATATAGGCTTTTTTTTATTTTAAATTTTTATTATACTGGATAGTTTTTAGGAATTGAAAACTTTGAAGCGTAGAAATGCACCATTTATGTGCAGTTGTGGGCATTATCAAGTATCTGGCTTAATGACATGAGGAAAAAGAAAACGAAGCTGATCGTGTAATGAACTGTTTGCGTGCGTTCTGTATGTACTCGTGTTTATGTAGCAATTTCAACTTAATGACAAATAAAGATTATGCTCTGTGACGTGTAGGACAACGGATAAAAATCACTGGAACCATGACATGAAGACAACAAAAGCACGTGTATGTGTGTGTGTGTGTGCATTTTCCCTCTCGGGGTGGTTATTTAGTCAGGAAGGAACCCAGCAATCGCTCGGCATGGACCAAAGTAACCAGTCTGACAGCATCTCAGGGGGGTAGTCTCATACTGGTTCCAATCCAACTCCAGAATGGTTCGCAAGCGACACAAACACAGGAAGTGGATCCAAACCGCTGTGTATTTTGTGTCGCAGAATATGTTTTGCGAAATGTGACATTCCGCAGAGGAAAAGAGTGAATGTGACGCACAAATGATTTGAAACTAGTTGTTTAGACAGTTATTTAGCAATCTATTGCGCGCCAGTTCCGTGTGCTTTTCAGCCATACGTGTCCCACAGCTAATTCTATTATTATTATTATTATTATTGCCTTTTAATTACGTGCAGCAAACTAATTTAAACCGGATTCATTTCGCTCTGGAGTTGAAGACATGGTGTGAAAGCAATCTTTCTCTGGTTCCGGTAACCTGCAAGTGTTTTTCTCTTTATCGTCTCTGAACAGTGGCTTCAGGGGTGAAACCAGGAATCCCGATCAGATACAAAATGTTCTGCCTGATAGTCCTCAAGTGGTCTTAATAGGAAAAACAACATCTGTACATCTGGATAATAACCCTTCATGTAATAACCGAGCCGTTCCTCACGACCGCTGTGTGACTGATTTTTGTCATAAAATATAATTTTGTTTTGGATAAAAAGCAGTTCCCCTGCACTTCCTCAGATCTGCGCTTAATTCCCTTCCAGTCAGCCTTGAAATAACTTCCACTTACCCGTCTCACATGAAGAGAAGCGGATATATGATGTTGATACGGTGGACCATTAACCCCATTGCCTGCCGGGACACTTCATCACTGTGTGTGTCTCCTGCTTACTCTCGGAATGTGTGTGTAACAGGTTGTGTATCGATGCTCGACTTGCACTATCAGCGTGGCATTAGTGTGAATATTTAAGTAGCGCTGCAGAGTTATGGTTCTCTAAGGCGTCGATGGTCTAACGCCAGCTTACTTTATGGCAGAGACTGCAGGCCCGTGTGCAGGGTTGTATTTTTAAACTCACCCCATCAATCAAATTAAGCAGATTAATAGCTGGGGGTCTTACCCGCCCTAATGATGCCCCAGGCACGCTTAAACTACTGCATTAGACTAATAAAATGTGCAGGATCTAATTAAAGTCAGACAATCGCTGTGGCTCATCCTAGGCTAGACCACAGGACCTTGTAAATTATTTAGCCTTCTGTCGACACCAAGAACTGCACAAACATAAAAACGTTCCAGGTAAATAATAGACCAGACTAAATTACAAGCTAAATAAAGGTGTGATGGATTGAGATCGGAATATTTTGAGCACCGAACAGATAATAGCCTTCATCCTAACATGTTTCCATGCTTCCAGCATTGAAGTTTCCTGTGAACAACAACAGGTTACTTCCTGACCAAAAATCTATTTCCTGCCCATGACACACACCAAAGCAGGCTCGCGTGAACAACAGGACGACGCCATTTTAATCCTTAAACGTTAACTACAACGAACCATTCGGGTACCTCGGCTTTGCATATTGAAGCTCAATTTACGGCAGAAGTCTTTAACCGGGACATTGCTATCCATTTAATACTTCTGCTCATTATTCATATTCTTTGTATTTATAAACGAGGAGCGTTTAATCACGATACGCAAATATGCCGTGACACGTTCTTTCCCGCCTTTACAATTTAATATCTTATCTTCCAGCTATTCAAACATAAAAGTTCAGCAGAGGATTCATCCCCAGTGAGGACATAATATTATAACGCCATACTACTCGGTTGTAGTTATAGCATGGCATTTGGGAGCGATCTGCATTATCAGATTACGTCGGTATGGCTTTTCAGATTCAGTCCCACTGTAGCTCGGCACTATGACCTTTCTCAGATCTTTTTTATATTTCTCCTGCTTTTTCCTTTTCCTAGTGAAATGTTGCAGTGAACCGATTTTTAATGATGCCCGCATTTTTTCTTCTTCTTCACGCTTTCCTTTCCTTTCCTTCCTTTACAAGGCAGACTTTGTTTCATATCTGTTGTAGGCAGGTAGATCCCAACGGTCGATTCCTTCACCATTAAAGCAGAAGGTTTTGTTAGTAAATTCCCTTTTTAGGTTCTCGTAAGAAGGTAATATGAACAGTGGACAAAATCTGGAAGGAAGTTACAGTGTTTCGTTAAACTGCTGTTTAACTAACTAAATAAATAAAGAAATAAATGGGCGGTGATACGAAGAGGACAGCGTCAACACGTCAAAACATTTTTAAAAAACTTGCCATCAGTGCCATGACGTCATTCTTTTGCATGGTTTTCTGAGGCACTTTTCTTGTCTGGCCTAACGTTTGTAGACACCAGATAATCACACTCACGTGTGCCTGTTGATCATCTCATTCCTCCCAAAACAACCTCTACTCTTCTGGGAGTTCTTACCACTACAGTTTGGAGCATGGCTGTGCATGGGGCTTTCCCCATTCAGCCACAAGGGCATTTACACTGTTGGGTGAGGAGGTCTGGTGTGCGGTCGGCGTTCCAGTTCGTCCCGAAGGTGATCAGTGGGGTTGAGGTCAGGGCTCTGTGCAGGATGCTCGAGTTCTTCCACTCTAACCTTAGCACACTATGTCTTCATTGAGCACTCGGGGAGAGTCTAACTGCATACGCGTGCTTTTCTATGCTCGCTGATGATCCATTCTCTTCATTCTCGTGTTTAGCTCATGTAGTGCAGCACTTCTATACAATACACTAGTGACGACTGAATGAAGTTCCCCATCACACACTTCTTACGTTACCAGGCACCAGGACCAAAACAGAGATTCTTTTGCTTTGTTTGCTGCAACGTGTGCGTGTGGTGAATATGAGAGGAACGGTGATGAAGAAAGAGCACAGCGCTGTTTACCTGCTCTTACATTCCTATCCTCGGTGCCTCCGTAATATCCACTCAATAAGAGCTGCACGTTGCCGACAGGTCGTGTATTTCTTCATCCCTTATGAGAGCCGAGGAGGAGATGAAGAGATTGTGGAGTGTGCAGGATAAAATGATAGAAGAGAGAAGGCAAGATGGATTGATAGAGTGAAAGAATTAAGTTTGGGGGGAAAAAAAGGTGATGGTCATGTGCACCGGCTGAAGCAGTGATCCGTGCAGGGCTGGTGTGTGGAAATCAAATCCTGAGCCACAGTAGACGGTCTTATTCTCGTATAGGGTCTCTTAGGAGAAGCAGACGGAAAAGTGGAATAGTTTGAAACGGGTCCAAACATATTTCACACTTGCCAAGAGAGTGCGATACGTTTGGTGAAGTATAAAACCTGTTTTTGAGGCTGGTGCGATCCGCATGAAATGTGGAAGCTATCCGCGCTCGACGCAGCACACTGAGTAACGTGAGTGGTCCAACTTGTCACGTTTCTTTCCTGTCTCAGGTTACATTTTAGAGGGGAAAGTGGAATTGACATATAAAACCAGAACTTGATGGATCTGGAGCACTGTAATTAACTCACCTTTGTGAAAAACATGCAGCATGTCTTCACGTTGTTCCTCACCACTTTAGAGTACCAAAGGAGAACAATAAAAAAAAAAAACACAGCAAACGAATGCCTACCATTTTAAAAACCTGCCTTGCACGAAAGTGATATATGGAATTGATAATCAATCCACGGTTCATGAAGAACTCTACGTCAAAGCGGACCTGCGATTACGAGCCCCGCCCCCAAACAAGCCCAGATTTGATGCCTGCGCTTGTGAGAAAATCATTCAGTTCCTTAGGAAATAAATTATGTTGGATTCCCGAGTTGCACAACTATCTACTCCTTTGCAAAACGGCTGAAGCGTTTTCAGTGTCGTCAGGAGCGTGTGTGCTTAAATCTTAACAATGCCCACATCATTCGCGGGAGCCAAAAGGATTAGATGTTTGTAAATGAGAAGGCGTAACAGCGAACGTGACTCCATGCCGCCACAAAATGGCTCGCAGTGAGTCTGACATTAGCGTTTCTAAGGCAGCAACCGAATCATGGCTGGATCCGGCTGTTAAATGCACTCTGCGTGAGGCACAAATTGCACTTTAAAAGCTGCTCTAGAATGATGGAAATGGTCAACCACAGAGCTGTCAAAAAGCTCAATGTCGTGTGTCAGAGCGAGTAAATGGCGTGAAGGGCGTTAATACGACTGACATGGCATTAAATCCGCAATTAGTTTTCTCGGGATTAAAAGAAAATTCTGTGTACTGTGTAAAGTGTGGGATTTGTATATTTAATTTTTCTTGTGTGTGGAGCTTCACTGCCTTTCATTCGCAACATGTGATCATTGAAAAACTGTTGATTTTTTTTATTTGTGCGTGCGTTTGAGTCGCAGCCCGGTGGACCAACTGCACCAAACACAAAACTCGTACCTACTGCTGGGACACAGTAAGACGTCACATCACAGGGGCGGGATGTAGGTGTGTGTTCTGTCATTTCAGGATACGTTTTCCTGGCTGAAGTCATGTCCATAAAGTGCAACGAGCACTACGTTACTCTAATTTGCATGTGAAATAAAGAGTATGACCGGCAAGGAGATTGGGTGAGAATTTATGAGACTGTCAGAGCTGTGTTTCAAATTATTTACAAACTTGATTATGATCTAATATTTCAAGCACATATATAATTGATATTAGTCCATAAGAACATACTTGATTATGTGTTAAAGGGGAAGTAACCGATTATAGCTCCGCCCACCCAAATTCATGGACGCTCATTGCCAGGCAACGGCACTAACAACAACACGCCCCCTCCCTCCACATTCCCCCCTGTCTGTGTTTGGCTTTAATACGCCCCCTGTTGCTGATTGGATGGACAGGCGCACATACAGGACAGACAACTAGCAGACTGCAATGGGATATTTGCTGAATTTGACAAAAAGTGTATTGGATTAAAATCGTTGACTGCACCTTTAAAATGAAACACTAACCAATTTATACTCAGCTAGTTACCCTTAACAACAATATCTGGTGAACTGCATGCAGCGTAGAATTGACCATGTTTTCATTTTAATGTCAACAATTACAATTTTAAGACTTCTGTAGCAGGAAGAGAGCTACTGTGAGCTTGCCTGCTGGTTTCTGTTTAGTGGAGGAAGAAAGTAATGCGTACTCTCTCTCTCTCTCACTCTCTTTCTCTATCTCACTCCGTCACCCGGGCTCCCCAAGGACCATTAATTGCAAACGTGCGTGTCTGTACCTTCAGTGAAGAATGCCTCCCAGGAGCAAGTGACGATTGGCAGCAGATTCCTGTCGCAGCAGAGTTGGCATCCACCTTCATATTGATCCAGTAATAATTATTGAGACTCTTAAAGAGGAAGCCATTTGTTGAGGAGCTTGGACAGCTGAGGAAGAGTGAATAAGCCTCTGTTCAAAGCTTGTCACTCAGTTCAGAACAACTCAGATATAGCTCCTGAGCTGGAAAATTAATTTCCTTGAAATGTGTTTATTGCAGCTTTGCAGATTGCCGTGTTGGTGATATTAGCTTTGCAAATGGCAGACAGCGGCAGAGATGGTAGAGCCTGAGCAGAATTAAATGTGGGCTTGAATCCCATGGCTTCAGCATGTCTGATAAATGTGGGCTATCAGACACGCTGAGCACCCTGGATAACCTCTTCATGGCATAGGAAACGGAAAGGAAAGTAATGATTTGAAGAATTTTGACTAATTAGATCAATGATAGCTATAACTGCTGACTTGTGCATAAAGACAATTTATACAGTAGCACAAATTTCCAGTGGCCAATGGGGAAAATGACCACTAAGACACCACTGCTGAGCAGATTTTATTTGTAGTGTGGATCATTCTTGGCACGGCACAGTAAACGTTATACGTGTATCTTCAGCGATGCAAATGTTATGACAAAGTACCTCTGCCTTTTTTTATGCCCTGGCATGAAGACAAGTGGTTTATGCTAATTTAATGATGGTGTTAATTAAATAGGTTGTGCCTAATTAAAGCTTGCACATGCTTAGTAGATCAGTTACAAACTTAACCACAAACATAAACAAATCGTTAAAACATCTGTGAGTAGTGTTTCTCTTGATAAATATGGCCCTACGTATGATAACCTTGCCTCGGTTTGATTAAAAGTGGCCGAGAGAGCATTTACAACACTGTACGATGTTGTGTGCTTATAGAGGTTTTATGAGAATGTTTCCCCTGTGTGTGCCTTTCAGCAGTGTTGATGGTGAGTGTGTGTTTGCTGTGTGTGAATTATAGATGTGTAAAGGCCTCATAATTGTCGGCATTTTTTTAAAAGCTCTAAAATGGTTTATGCGTGTGGAAGCCGTGGGGTTGGAGGTCTGTCAGTACTGGGATTTTTCCTGTTGCCGTACGACACTGGGCAGAGTCATGCAGACACATATTTACATTTGGTTTGCATTTATTTAGACAAGTGTTTTTCCAAGCAGTCCTCAGTGGCTTCCCAGTGGACCATCTGCTCTATAGAGCAAACATGTGGACCGCCTGAGAACTGGTTTGAGAAACACTGATTTTGACAACAGTCTAACTTTAAAAAATAACAATGTTATTAACAGTAAGAGTAACAGGTAATAACAGTTTCCCAGCAGTCTTGGTGGTCTCAGTCTTAGTCCACTGAGGACTGCAACTCCCAGCACTCCTCTGCACTTTATTGTTTTCACCTGTTTTGAGTTTGGTTTTCCCCTCACTGCTCACACTATTTAAGGTCTGTTCATTCTGTTTGTTACGAAGTGTTAATCAGTTTTCAGCCTTCTGTTCATGCCCTGGTTTACTTGGACTTTTGATTATGTTTTTTTGGACTTTGATTTAGCCACGGCCTTGTCTTCGATATCCCTGTTTTCCAAGTGTTTTGACTATTGCCTGTTTTTTTACTTTTCCTTTTGCCTCACGTTTTGGACTTGGTCTATTTGCTGTAAATAAGCCCTCCCTTTGCTTTTACATTCGTTGTCTGCCTGCTTGCCTGACATATTTTCATTAGTTCAGTGTTAGACATAGACATGAGGTGATTTATTAATTTATTATTAAGTTTTTACTGTGTTCAGTCATCCCACCCATTTCATGAGTTATAGTGCAAGACAGCCACGAGCTGATAGATTGCTACCTGGACAACACTAGCTGCACTAAGAAATACTAAACTAACACTAGAGCACTTCAGAAAAAAAACAACAACCAGCCAAACAAAGTGCTTTCCACTTCAGAATTTGCACTATTAGATCTGGTGACCTGGAAGCTCTCAAGGATTACATCGACCACTATTCCAATCAATACACTACTACTTTACTACAATCAATCAGTGTCTTCATTAATGAAGAAAAGCAACACTGTGCAATATGGTGGTAAACCCAAAGAGAAATAGAACTCAATTCCCACTTTCAAATGCCCATGTCCAC
>JAQQZR010000008.1:3505763-3520350 GCA_030068235.1 Notoglanidium macrostoma
CCTTTGAATAAGACATGAATATTGAGTAATGACATTTCGAACACAATTTGCTTTTGGTTTTAAGAAATAGATCATAAAGAGGCCGCGCTTAGTGATAAATCACCGGCTAGCTGGCTATCTAGCTCACGTTCTCGTTAAAGTTGTATCCGGTGAAATCGACTTCCCGTCTTGCTTTTCATCTGCACCGTGCATCAGCTTTCATATTGCAAGCCAGAAAAAACGTATCGTTTACGCATGTCCGCTGACGATGTGACGAACTCTGCTGCAGTAATGGTTTCCGTAGGCTGTTGCTAGAAATGGAATTTTACACTGCGGATACAGACTAGCACAGTGGTATGAAAAGTGAAACATCCCAGTGCTGTTATACTAAATGTAAGCACTCTGGGAACGGCGCTCGTCCAATCAAATTAATGGACTGGAACTAACTGTTGCATAATGGAGTACATTCTACATAGTGGAATATTGCAACTTCCCACTGGATTGTGCTTTTAGAGTATTAGTGCAAATATTCATTTTATAAATTACTAATGTTTTCCTTTATTATACACACTTATCCTTGATGTACAAAGGGGCTGATGCGCGCACACACACACACACACACACACACACGCTGGATATTCAACTGAAAAACTTTGTTACTGCGTAAAGAAGCAGTTGGTTAGTGCGGATATTAATCATAATTCTATTCATGCATAACATTACCATTGAATAATTGGATCATTTGTGGATAACAACAAATTAACTGTGTTCCCAGCTGTGCTGAGTTTTTTGGGGTTTTTTTTTTTTCTTTCGCAGTATGTCTGTATTCAGTGCACTGGTGTCAGGTGGCGCCATTAGATTGCACTTAAAGTGGGTAGAACCTTATCTACACTAATTTGCTTACCGAGATAATTGGAAGGAAAATGATTTTGCACAAGAAGTGCTCTAAAGTGATGACAAAAACAGTCTTATCTCAAAATGACTTTGATGGTTTTAATCAGGTTTATTTCTGACTCTGCGGTTGGTTACGGCGTTGCTGCGTGTGTCCCCCCGAGAGAGAACATATGTCAGTAAACAGAACGGCTTTCAGACGGCGTTTGTGTTGGAAGGAGGGGATGATAACGAGGTAATTAAAAGGAGTGAGGTGAAGGATGGGTTCTGCTGAGCTCAGGTGTGGCAGGTCATCAGCTTTGGCTTGTCATGTGGGACTGACCGGCCCTGCTGTGTTCTCCATTCCTAATTACTGTTTCATCTCGCTTAGTAGGAGATGAGCCAATCAGTGGGCAATCAAACACACACACACACACACACTAGTTTTACATGGCCACATAGTTTTAATGTAGCCTCTGCAAGATATTTTTATATTTTAAATATTACAATGCATTTTGCACTGAAAGACAAATTTCAAATGATTTAAAAAAATCGTGAGTGTTTTGCTAGAGTTGTAGCGCTCTCCCATCATCTCCATCGTTTGGTGAAAGGTGGTCAGGATGGCTGTGTTAACTCAGTCTTTTTCTCATCGCGACGTTCTGCGTTTAGTATTATCTTTAGTCATGGCTCGTGCAGACAGTGACCCTGTAAGATCCCCCAGTAGTCTGGTGTAGCTCTGTAAGTAATGACACATTGTCTTTAGATACGAGTGGATGTCTTTTAAAAGAGTTTTTCGAAGTCTTATAGTGTACGGTTAGCATTACATGATATTAACCTCACGGAGACTCATATATATATATACATACATATACATATACATATACATAGATTCTTCTAATGCCATGCAACCATTTTATATCTGCATGTGGACATGACATATTCAGGAGAAATGTGAAGCTGTTGGGGGAGAGAAAGGAATTCTGCAATGTGCCCTGCAGGTAGTTGTGGCTTTGTGGTTGAAGTTCTGTGCTGCAAGATTGTAAGATGAGATAAACTATTGATCCGAAAGGAAGTTTAGTTGTTTCAGCATAGCAGTGTATAAAGTGCAACGTGGAGTACAGATTAAAAAACGTGTAGGGAAATCAAAATAAGGTGTTAAAGGCGTACAATGTGATAGGCGTAGTGTGCCATTCCCACAAAGAGCACAATGAGATTAAAATGAAAATCATCCGTTATTATAAGATACTGGATTTAAATAGGCAATAAATTAAAGATATCACCTTAAAGCCTAAACATTGACATACTGCTCTATACACATATGTGAGTTCTCAAAGTTGATGTGTTAAATGGGCAAGCGTGAGGATCTGAGTGACGTTGAAACTGTGACGGCTAGACGATTGGGTCAGCGCGTCTTGCGAGGTGTTCCTAGTAGTGTGCAGTACCTACCAAAAGTGGTCCAAGGAGGGACAACCGGTGAACCAGCGACAGGGTCATGGGCACTCAAAGCTCATTCATGCGTGAGGGGAGTTTTTTTTGGACCTGATGTTTTGGAGATGTTCTGACCCAGGTTTTCCTTCTTCCAACACATCAACTTCGAGAACTGACTGTTCACTTGCTGCCTAATATATCCCACCCCTTGACGTGTGCCATTGTAACATGATAATCAATGTCATTCACGTCACCGATCATTGGTTTTAATGCTGTGGCTGATCTGTGTATCTATCACCATGTTATTGCGGTGAAATCCATTTGCTTGTCATTACGAAAATGTCACCGCACTGCACCGAGCAAACTTGGTTTTAAAGCGCCCCGAGATGACGTGAGTCAAATCAAGAATAAGCAATCGCGTCCAAATGAATGTACATGGGTGCGAAGGGTTGAAGGGCTTGTCAGCTGCGATGAGTTTAAAGCGTATCGCTGTTTAAATAACGCTGCTTTGAATGATTACATATTTGCGGATCACTCATAAGAGTCTGTTTAAATCATGAGTCGGACACAAATCAATTCTGTCCACTGACAAGATTCTTTTCCTGCGTTCCATTAATCAGAAACAGAAATGGGTACAGTACAGCTCTGTAATGATATTTATTAAAATTGAACGCTTCAGCAAGGATGAGCTAATGTCCAGGCTTTAAACATTCCCCAGTGAGGAGGAGTTTAGTGAGTACGCCACGCTATTATGAAACAGATAAGTTGTAGCTCGATGAGCTGGATATAGCAACAAATTACAAATTGGAAATCAGGATGCTTTAGGGATGATGAATATAAATATGTTGTGTTTTCAGAGTAGAGCCGTCCTGTCGATCACCGGCCTTGTGTGACCGTTATTAATATATTTATTACACTCAGTCTCTTGTAGTTTTTCCTCATTCTTAATTCATACTTTTATTTGCCATGACTGTCCGATCTCTTCTTCTCATAGGCCACAAAATCTATAAATCATAGGCCAACAAAACATCATAGTGGTCCCATCACTGGCAAAAACAAACCCAAGAACGTAGCATTTCTTAAAGTCCTGAACAAAACTGCCTTTGGACCCATCACTGTAGAAAACCCGCAGTGAGCACTCTATTACATTGCTTCATTATTCCTACCTAATTTCACTCCCCAAGCATGTTCCTGACATTTCACAGGAATGAAGTTCTCAGCTTGAAATTCATTGCCTTGGGCCTGGCTTTGAATAAAGGCCCTAAGCAATTGCCTAGTTTCCCTGGCCTCTGTCTTCGCCTCTGGTTAAAGTCAACAAATTCTCTCAAAAATGAAACTTTTCTTTATAAAATGTTAGAACATAGTTTGTCTTTCAGTCGAGGTGCAACTTATACTGCCGCACTTAAACTTTTAGTCACTTAATGCGTCAGTTATCAGGCGTAAATATAGGACAACGTAATTTCGGCGGCTAAAAACGGCACGACGTGTCGTTCAAGATCTAAATATGATTTTAAAGATCTGATCAAAGTCAAAATGGAGGATAAGCTTGTACTACCACGTACCATGGCCTCGCTATAAAAAAAAGATCCATTGCACAATTATTATTTATTTATTTTTTTCCGTTGCTTGACGGAATAGACGTTCAGCAGATTTGTTGACATGGAAACAGGGACAGTACCTGAGGTTCCGTCTTTGCCTTACTTCTCCCGTTCTCAACGTTTTAAAATAGCGCTTCCATCTAGGACGCTTTTCATGTGGACGACTGAGCTGACACCCCAACGCTAGTCGTGTGCAAGCAGATAAAGCCATCTTGGCCCTGCAGAGCTTATGAGATATCCGTAGAATTCAAAGCCAATAACATGTTGACTATTTACTATTGCCGACCATCATGTTGATGTAAGAGCGTTACTCGAGGCTGCAGAGATGCCTTGTAGCGTTTACAATGTTTTGACCCCACCGGAAAACTACGCTTCTCTGTTTTTGCAGATAAAGCTGCGGTGAAGGAATACTGGCTAGAACTGCCTCATATTCACATGGTCCAGACTTCTCAAAATAATGACAACATCTTGTAGTTGTAGACATTAGACATTAGAAGGACTGCTCTGGTCTTAAACTGGTGTACAAATGCAGCAAACTTGCTGAACTCAGATGCTGTTTCTCTCAGCAAAGACCGCGTTCCCCAGGCTTTTCACATGCACACAGACCCATATTACAGCTATAAATCAAGGCGCAGCAAAGCCGAATAAACAGGAAACATGTTAAAATTCAGACCAGCACAGCAGCAAATGTCCCCAGAAAAAGAAATGCAAAGCAATTAGATAAATAGCACGACAACATTATGAGGATGAATCAAACAAATACAAAGTATGCTCATAAATCCAGCATCATGTTGTATTACTTTGTGTTCTGCTCAAACCTTTTCGTTTTAACCTCTCGAAGATGAACATAGACAGGTTCCAATTAGAGCGCTAATCTAAAACTAGAACAAAATGATTCTAAAGCTAAGGTCACTGAGGTAAGGATACAGACTACTGATGTTCAGTAATCAGCAGAGGCTTTTCAAAATTATTTATAGGTAGTACGGCGGTTTGAGTAAATTAGCAGATTTTTGTCTTGCTGGTAAAGGCAATTTTCCAATTAAAAAAAAAAAAAAAATGTGTGTGTGGAGCTTGGCTTGTGTGGAGCATCCAGTGCCTGAGAAGTTGTACCTTAAATCTTAAATCATGTAATTCAATGTTCCTGTCTTATTAATTACGACGCACAAACTCGACATCTGCAATGGAAGGGCTATTTTTCATTGTTTTTACAGCATAGCGTTCCTGTACACCACGCAGCGAATTATTCTGAACGCAATTCTTTATCCATGCCTAACCTTCAGCAAGACAAACAGCATTCTTTACCAGTAAACCATCTAACGGCATGTCAAAACGCTGCTATCACACACTTGAAACAGGAAAAAGCGGGAAAAAGACAGGAGATGGGAGATGTCCTCTTGATTGACATGTTAAGGCTTCTGACAAGAAGGCGGGGCTTGAAGTCGCGGTGCGATGAATGAATTTGGTTTTCCAGTGTCAGGTGTTTTTAGCAGAGCGTGAAGTGTGGAGCCATTATGATGGAGTGGATGATGAGCATGACCGAAGATTTATGCTGAAATACAAGCGTGTCAGAACAGATTTCACATCAACAGTGGTCAGCTCTGTGTGTGTGTGTGTGTGTGTGTGTGTGTGTGAGAGAGAGAGAGAGAGATCATGAAGTACAGGATCTCTACTCAACTCAGGCAGGAGAGAGAGAAAGGGAAATAAAGACTGCTGAAGGAGAGAAGGAAAGAGAGACAGATGGCACAGATGGAAGTTGAAAAACAAACACATAAGCGGCAGGAGGAAGCCGGACAGAGGGACTCTAAATGAGGATCAGTGAGCAGCAGAAGTGGCACTGTGGGCTGAGCTGTGGGGGACGTGTAGGCACTGACAGAGCAAACGGATGGAAAAAACAATCACAATCAGCCGATTGTCCTTACAGACAACAAGGATGGAGAGAACAATCTGGACTTGTCCTCTCTCTATCCCTAACCACTTGTATTCATGGTTCGAATGCCCGGTCTTGTGTTAATGCAACAGTCGTAATAAACTATGACCCGGTATTATTTCTTTTGTAGTAACGGTAATAAGTTTATAATAAGGATTAATGGCATGTCGAATTTAAAGTAAGCACTAATGACTTATCCACTGTGGTTTAATCGCTGGCAGGTTCTGCAAGGCTCCAGGATAAGAACACGGCTTTTTTTTGTTTGTTTTGTGATCGGTGTTTTCCTTAAAGACTGACTGAGAGCAGTTTAAAAAGGTGGTCATGCCATGCGGTCGTAGTAGCCAGAGGGCATGAATCACATCTCTATACACGTTCCCATTCTCTCCGAAGATAGAGTGATTGATGCATGTACTTTTTATGTCATGCAGTAGTAAGCATAGGAAGGGAGCTTTTGGAAGAGGATATGATAAGCGTGACTAACATCACGTTGTATTAACCACTGGCAAATTCGTCCCCCAGACCAGATCAGGGCATTTCTTTTGGATTTGGCGAGCATTTCCTCACCTACTCCGTGCACGGGGTACTACGAGCTCCTCCACCACCTCAGCTACAATCTTGATGACTTTGCCAGAAAGTATTGCATAGAACCATGTGGTGCAATTTCTTCAATTCATTTTGTGTTTCTCTGTGCACTCGTACTGTACAGAGTGTGTGAGCTGAATCTTGTTTCACATCCCAAAGTAATGAACAGACATTTGGACTGAAATACTAATGAGTAAGGCTTTTTCTTTTACTAGGTAATCTTTTTTTGTTGTTGTTGTTGTCGTACATTAAAAGGATGGCTTATGTTCTCTCCGTACAGCCTCAGAGCCGCTCTGTCGGTGTGTGTAGGCCTAGTTTCCATTTGTGTCTATTGATCCTCGCATGTTTTTTCATATTATTTCTGCGCTGATGACACTCAAGTGATCCTCATATTTTTGCATTGATCTCAGCATTTCAGCATGGAAGGAAGCTCATCACCTGAAAACAAATCTCAGCTGCTGTATATTTCTTGAGAATTTAAATTTCTCCTCATATGACTACATCATGCACCTTTTTTCCCTTTACAACACTAGAAGGATCTGGCCCGTGCTCTCCGTGAAGGCCGCGCAAGTTCTCGCTCAGGTCCTTGTCACCTCGGGATCTGAGAGTCATCCGACATGCGACTGATCCTGAATGCACTTGCAGGGATTGTTTTCAAGTCCTCCATCGTTACTGCATTACGCTACTAATGCTTCAAACAGCCCAGCCGTCACCTTACCTGAAGGCACTCATCAAACCCTGCTAAGCACCCTGTTTCCCTGTGTCCACTTTAATAGGAACACCGGTACACCTGCTCATTTATAAAGTTATCCAATTTGCCAATCATGTGGCAGCAGAATATAAAATCATGAAATCATGCAGACAAAGATCAAGAGCTTCAGTTAATGTTCAAGTCTTCAAAAAAAATGATTTCGTGTTCTTTCTGGTGCGGCAGATTTATCAGTATATGTGTACAGGTCTTTATGTAATTTGGGGCAGTGTGTCAAATGTAATATTTACCTCAAGATAAGCTCCTTGTTCGGCTCGTGTAGTGTACCAAGGTGAAAAATGCCATCAGCCAATCAATATAACTATTAGATACAAGTGCTGCTTTATCGCAGTCCTTTTTTTTCCTCGTTTATCTGTGTTAAGGGATTTTTGTGTGTGAGCAGTGGTACAGTGTTCATTTCTCTGTTTGATTATCTTGCTCTGTGCCGCTTCTTCTTCCACAGGTTTGCTTTAGCAATTGCTTTGTGGTTTAGCAAAGTCCACATATATCTTTATAAGAAAACGGTCTCAATATTTACTGTATATCATTTCATCTTACCCATTAGCTTTTTTTCTTGATAGACAGTAATGCTAATGTTGCTCATAACAAATCAATGAGTCAATTAGGATTATTCAAATGATATCAGGCCAACCGGTGGCTGCTAGCTGGCGTTAGTTGGTGTGCCTTCGTCCTGTAAAAGATCCACAAGTCTATGCATGAAATGAGAGCACGTTAAACATCACATTTACTTTCTGTGTGAAGTAAAAGACCAACATATGACATGTGGAGCTACCTGCTATTTCATTATAAAATTCAATCATTTAAACAATGCAACCATTCAGTTTCGTCTGTGAATGTGGATCTGTGTGTGTGCTTGTGTACATATGTGTGTGTTGGCTAAGGCTAAGCACCTGTGCTGCCTTAGTGAGTCATTATTATAGATCTGATTTCCCCTTAATTTTGACCAAATATTAACCTTGATATAAATCAATTTATAGGACTAGCATCAGCTATGGATGGTGAGGAGGTGGGTGAGTCTGCTTACATTTGAGAGAGAGGGACAGAGCCGACCGAGCTTGTGCATAACACACACACTCGCACACACACACACACACACACCTACCTGCGTTAAGCATGAAATTGGAAAGTATTGGTGAACTTGATTGAAGAAATATTTGGACTGTGTTGCATTTTTTTTTTTTTTCAGTTGGGTTGCTCTGAAAAGCACCTGTTGGAAAATGAAGCTCCGTCATAGTCCGCCTGTCTCCTGAGTCCTCCTTCCCAACCCAATTCACACGTCCCGTGGTAGAGCCACACTGTAGAAGACTGTATATCCTATCCTGGATTCGTTAAGATTGCATTATTGAGTCATTCATTGTTTCCAAGTATTCAGTACAATACCCATAATTCTGTGTAATATACATGTAGAGTGGCAGGACAGTGCAAATAGTACACTTCACCAAATATACAATGCAGAACATACATATATTTATGCCACTCCTGACCATTGCAAAGCCCATACATTTTGCAATGCATTATATTTTGTTCTATAATCCTATATTCTACTGTATATTTAGTTCTATAATTGTAGCTCAGTCTCTTTGTTAAACACATTCTAAAGTCATTTCTACACTGAAAGCTTCATCAGCAGGAACGCATATGTAAGCCGCAAGGGCGCTACGAACAAGCATGAGGTCAGTATATTAGAAATCAGTGATAAGTTCTCCCTGTATAACATGCAGTATATATATAGATTGCAGTCGATTTTTATTTACCCAGATGCTTGCACATAAGTTCAGTCCTGCATATTTGATCATGGCATAAAAATCTCCATAGCAACTGGAAAAGGTCAGGCTAAGTTGTGTGAAAAGGGAAACTTTCCACCTACAGAATACCAAGACAGTCTCGTACAAGACACCGATGTGTTAAACCTCTTGCACCTGCTTCCAGGCGCAATTTATCTGCGTTTGGGCCTGACCCAACAGAACGTCCCGGATTTTCTGCCGGACTTGATGGGAATCGTCTCAGACACTATTATGGAGTGCAATATTGCAGCTTAAAGGTCGTTGGTTGCTTTTTGTATTTATCTATTTTTCATTTCTTTTTTCCAAATGACAGTTGGCTGACTGAGGTATTGATTCACGATTATATC
This sequence comes from Notoglanidium macrostoma, assembly GCA_030068235.1. Lineage (NCBI taxonomy): Eukaryota > Metazoa > Chordata > Actinopteri > Siluriformes > Auchenoglanididae > Notoglanidium > Notoglanidium macrostoma. The sequence goes on from JAQQZR010000008.1 coordinate 3,515,048, forward strand.
AGAGTTTCATCTGGCCAGTGGGCTGCATTATTTGAAGCTACCCATATGTCCCTGCTCAGTCTTTTCAGCACGCAAATGTTCAAGGTACATGATCCTGGAATGAGCAGTGAACATAACGACAGAGAGATAAAACTGTCTGAATAGCAGAGCGTTCTGCTTTGAAGCATATCCATTTTTTATACCGCCTATCCTTTAAGAGAAGCTGGAGCCAATCCCAGCGGACTTTGGGTGGGAGACGGCTAATACAGAGGAGAATAACCAACCATTCACACCTACTGCTAATTTAGAGTCAGATGTCATGTTCAAACCCAGAACCGTCTTGCTGTGAGGTGAGACTGCTCAGCACTGCACCACCATGAAGTATTTATTAGAGATGCAACAGATGCATGTTGATATAAGAGAACTAATCCAAGCTTTTCATATTCTTGATTGACCTGTAACTACTCTCCCACGCATTAAAAACAGCTCTCTGTGCGGGCTATTAGCGTATGAATCTTTTTACTCCCTGGACTGAGTTTGGTGTAGGAGAAGGCCAGAAGGGTAGACCAGTTCTCCTCACCCCTGTTTACACCCCCACCTCTCAGAGTTCAGGAGTAATGATCTGGCTCTCCAGGCGTACTCACTCGCTCCATCATGTTTCCGCATGATCCGGCTATGGTATGATTTTTGGGTGAAGAGCATGGAAGGAGTTTTATCCTGTTCGCTGCATAGCAATGAATGTTCATTTAGCCAGCCAATCTCTGCGGGTTTAATAGCAATAAAAGGATCATTTATTTTAAATGAAATAAAATGCTGTGCTCTAGTGTCAGTGATTTTGTCACACTGGATGACATGATCCCAATAAAATCTTGGCTGTTCTCCATGTCAGATTATATGATGACGATCCTCTAATTATATTTTGCCCATGTCATCAATCACTGCAATTCCGCTCAGGCGTTTTTAGTACCGAGGTCACTTGAGGTTAACTTAACATTTTTAAGGTGAAGAAGAGGATTTTTGGTGCCGTAAATGACAGGGTGAAAGAGGACAACATGGAAACCCATTCTTTAAAATGAGCAAATTTTTTTTCTGTCCATTAGCATGCAAGATAGCTTAGACCTGTATAATTTGCTGTATTGTAGCCTGGTAATTGCCGTGGAAATCCACTTATAAGGAATCTGGAAACACCAAGCTCAAGCCAATGAGTCAACTCTTTATTAAGAAGCTTCTCAAGAACCGAGTAACACCTTGACCAGGCCGAAGGAGGTTGTGGTTTAAGCTTACTTACAGAGAATATTCATGCACAGAAGAGACTGCTGACGAGCAACGTTCCTAAAAGTGATATATATCATCTCATTTTAATGTGCTCTAAAAGTAAGGGATATTTTAAGGAATGGGAAAAGGGTATGTGAAAGGAAGAGAGACATAAACTCATCTTTTTTTAAATAAAATGTCAGGGCAGATGTGCACCGTCTGGAACATCGGCCCTAAATTTCCTATCCGTCAGCAATGCAGAAATAACATCCTGCACTCAGTTCGTACACTGGTACGCTGGTCTTCATCAAGAACAAGACAGGGATATAACTTGGGAACATAACCTTGTGGGAGAGTAAATGTAAAACGATCATGCTGATGTTCATGTGATCAGAAGTGTATAAAATGAGAGCAAGTTTTTTTTTTTTTTTACCACATTTCTCCCTTTTGAACATTAGAATTTTTTTGAATAATACTATTCAATTCAATATTAACATTTGAACATAAATTATTGCTTGCCCAAACACGAACGTTTTGGCTGTCCCATGAGTTTCACGTCATCCTATGCCACTGATTTAGACGAACGTTGTAGCAACGGTCAAACATGGTCTGAGATTTTAACCCCCAGTCTTTTTTAACAGTCAGAACTTTGTTGTCGGATATCTTTAGTCTTACTGACACTGCTGAGTGCGTCACTGCTACGTCTGTAATGGGAACTCCAGTTCCCACACACTTCAACACATTGTGGCCTACAAATATGGCCGCCACAGACTACTCCGCGTACACGTCCACGTTTACAGTCACCAGACTTTAACTATGCCGACCTGTTCATCATTTCACGCAATCACAGGTCACAGCATTTTACAGCTCACTTGTATTACATATACACACACACACCCTTGCGACGAAAACATTCCGTGTACTTGTCGCCAGATTTTACCAAGCCTTGAATGATCTCATTTGTTATCCTGGTTTTTGACTTTGTCTATTTTCTGGTTTGAACTCTTGAACTTGCCCTTAATATATTGCTGTTTGCACATCACCTGACCCTTGCCTGACGTTCAGTTACATTTGGGTTTGGGTCTTTTAATAAAAATCACTGTTCACTGTTCATGACATATTCAAAACATTGTCTAAGCACAGACCAGTGTGCTATGGTAACATAACATATACTTCTGTATCAAGTATGAGGAAAGCTCAGGTGGCTCTGGCATTAAATATATATTCTTTTCTCTTACTGGACATCAAAGAAAAGAGAGTTCAGGTTCAGGAATGATGGAAACGTTCAAGGCGGTAGTGATGGTGTCTAGAGAGCCACACTTCACTTTTATGTACTGACTTGTTTACTTTTCCTGGCATCAGTATCTGGGAAAGTCAACAGCCTGGCTCTCTTTTAGTCCCTGAGTTAACGCACAGGCATGTGGATTTCATTTTTAAACTTACATTTTATTTGAATAATGAAAATTCCGCATCTAGATCATCAGTATGCCGGTTTACCAGCTAGGGCAAATGCTGTATTTAAGAGTGATGATCAAGCAACAGCAGGCTGAACATTAATTAATAAGATTGAACTTGAATTTGTTATATCCATATTTTACAACTTAGACAACATTACTTAAACTTGGAATATGCATGCGCTAATCATTAACAAAATCTACAAGCATGTTTTAAATAAGATCTTCTAGCATTTTCAGTAACCACTTTTTTCCTGGTCAGGGTCTTGGTGAATCCTAGGAACCCCGGTGCTGCTGAGGAGTACAGCGGAAGTACATATTCTCCCTGTTTAAAACGTATATGTCATTAGTTAGAAGAGTAAATACTGTCCCAGTCGGCAGAGCAGGTACTTTGAGTTTCATAAGATAGGTAAGGAAAAAGGTCCCTTTAACAATTTAAACAAATCTACTTAATCTTGTGGCACATCTGTGAAACAAGTTAGCTCCTGTTATCACCTATGATATAAAACACTTCTGCTTGTCTTATTGTTAAGAAACTACAAAGTCCTTAAAGTCTTTCCTGTGTCTGAAAACGTAGTGACAGTTTTATCTCTGGCTGTCATAAACTGCTGACACTGAAGACTACATAAATATTTCCTTACAGAAAATCTCACCATACCAACCATTATATGGTTCTCTATTTAAACAAATACGTTTTGTTTAAAATCCGGTCATCACCGCACTAAGATCATATCAAGTGTCCAGCATAGCAGTGGTTGTTCCTATAGTTATGCTAATGCGATTGGATTTGCCTTGCAGCTCGAAAATGGAAATGAATCAATGCCTGTATTTTGGTCCTCAATCTGTTATCACTTGTGTTTTCTTGCATTTGGAAACACTGACTCTTTTCACTGGGCATTCTCCGAGGACTACAATGCAGGAAAATAAAAAAATAAAAAGTCATCTTAGCAAGTTAAAAAAAAAATCTTGGATGTAATCGAACAGATCCAGCATTTCCTATTAGAAGATGCCAAGACACCAAATCTGAGATTATTAAACCCATTTGTAAACTGGAACCAACTTATTCCGAGATGTCAAGTAAAATGATCGTTACTTGCAGCAGGATAATTTCACTAGTATTATTCATTTTCTCCTCAGGTCCACTTTTCACTTTTTTACAGTGTGATATCTCAATCTCTGAGCTGCAACTTGAAGGGGTGCTCTCTTTTATACAGATTTCTAGCCTTTTTTTATATACACATATACACGGACACAAATCACCTGGAAGTGAATCGGTAACCTTAGAACGTTCACCTTGACCTTTCTGACCTGTTGTGATTCATCCATAAGCTCCTCTTTGCTCCTTTTCATTGCTTGTTTATCCCTTGCTGTATCCCTGGCATGTCCTTCTCTCACGCTGTTTCTCCCTCACTTAAGTGGTGCAGTATGTGGACAGACTTGTAAAAGTGCTGATGCTACTTTGACTGTAAATGGCAGCGTTTGCCTCTCATAGTCGTGCTTCCCATCTGTTTCCTAGTCCTCATGGGCCTGCAGATGCACCCATTCTTACGCACAGAATAGAAAGAACTAAGCCGAAATCTGCCGCAAAGCCACTAAAACGCGCAGCGTAAGTATACACCACGGTCAGCTTTGGGAAACACGAACCTTAACAATCGCATTAAATCACACCTTGGCACTGTGATTCAGAAAGGTCCTCGTTTCCTTTACGCACGAAGCACAGTGAAAACGCTGCTCTCATGCGGTAGTCACATTCGCAAAAGCCCCCGGAGCTCCCATTACCATGCACGAGCATTAAATAGTGAGGTGCAATCAGTCAGCTTTAGAAGCTCTTAGACTTTACTGAGCACTTGCATCATTTTCTGAGCAGTGTGTGTTGCTCCAGGGCTAATAGGAATCCATCTCTGGCCTCTCCAGCTAATGTGTTTTCTGTCTTTGCTTCAGAGATGCTGTGCAGAGGCTGTACAGTAAGGAGGGACACTGCTTCACCTTCTCATGGACAAAACTACTGCATGAATCATAAATCCATTAGCTAGTCCAGTGGCCAAGTGGAAGCTCTAATGTGCTGCCCGGTCTCATGTTTTGGTTGCCCAGAACCTTTATGAACAGGCTTAAAAAGGATTGCGAATGTAATGGAACAACGTAGTTGGGTGCATTAATACAGACACACGTGTCATTATCCTTTTCTAAGAAGTGTCTGAGGCGACAAACCGCGTTTGCACTCTTTTCTGGAATATAACCAAACAAAACATTGGTCAGTGTTGTCTTGACATCACACACACACAGACACACACACACACAAAACATCTTCGTTGTTATCTGAACATTTTTAACATGCCTGGGCTATCAAATTATTTTTATTTTGAGTATATTCTTGTTTTGTCAGTTTTTCCACATAAATGCGTATTCCTGATTTTGAAAAAAACAAACAAAAAAAAAACAAACAAGATTACATGATTCTGCTAATTATTCTGATGAATAAAAACAGATGTGTGCGGTACAGCAGACGGTGGGATTCAGAATGAGTATTGTGCTAGCCTGCTTGTCCATCCATCCATTATCTATAGCGCTTTATCCGTCTGGGTGGCGGGGAAGCTGGAGCCAATCCCAGCATCTTGG